>JAFMOC010000034.1:2557500-3157500 GCA_019802505.1 Corydoras sp. C115 | reverse complement strand
TCTTTAAAATCCTACTGAAAGACAAAAAGTGACAGAGAGAGAGAGGGAGAAAGACTGGTTAGATGACGTCACGTCCTGATAGTCGACCATTTTGGTTGTTTAATTTGTTGGACAGATCAGAAATCAGACCCATCACTAATGTACAGTGGAGCTGCTCTGTAAATGTATGTAAACGCTGCTGGTGACACTAAATATCCCAAATCCATGCCTTTATAATCTACACTCCTACATGTCAGCTTTCTAACAGTTAATATAAACGTCACAGGTGTACAGTATATGGAGGTTACAATAAATACGTTACTGTAGCTGATATTCAAAATGTAAATTCATCATCAATTTGGAGAGTACATTGTTCAGGCTTTGTTGATGTGCTTGACATTCTGTCCTGAAGGCATATCCATCCATCCATCCATTATCTTCCGCTTCATCCTCTATTAGGGTCGCAGGGGTTCCCCATACCCATCCAGGGGAGAACATCTCGGGCGCTGGGCAGATACACCCAGGACAGGGCGCCAATCTATGGCTGGGCACACACTCACTCACCCAGACATGCACACAAATACGGGGCAAATTGTTTTGGAGAACTCAATTGACTTTATCCAAGTTTTTGGTCTGTGGGAGGAAACCCACGCAGACACGGGGAGAACATGGAAACTCCACCCAGATTGTGATGCGAACCGGGAATCCCTAGCGCTGAGAGGCGAACGTGCTAACCACTAAGCCACCGTGCCGCCAATCCGAAAGCATTTACTGTAAATTTAATAAATAATTGATTCTGAAATAAAGGATGTATTCTGTTTTATTATATTCCTGATACAGCTAATATACAAATAGGTTACAATATACTGTATATCAAAACCAATAATACTTGAAACAATTCTTTATATCTAAATGATCTCAAATATATATTAAAATAAATGATATCTTAAAATGTATATTTGTATTTATATACAAGCCCAGCTTGTACACATTAAATTTTCCTTATGTGGGTTTGTTAAACATACTGCATTAATATTTTAAATATTGAGGTCTTGTTGTTGTTTGTTTTCTGCAGGACTTTATTGATCTTACACTGTCCAAAACACAGCGTAAGACCCCCACTGTCGTTCATAAGCACTACCAGATCCACCGAATACGTCATTTTTACATGCGCAAGGTTAAGTTTACACAACAAAACTACCATGATCGACTGTCACAGATACTTACAGACTTCCCCAAGCTGGATGTGAGTTGCACAGAAATTAAAAACACTTTAAACATGTTTTATTGTTTTGTCTGGTTATCATGTTTCTTCATTTTTTTCCCTTATTATTTTTTCCCCCTTCTTTTAAAATGTCTTTTAGGATATCCACCCCTTTTATGCTGATCTGATGAATGTGTTGTATGATAAAGATCATTATAAACTGGCACTGGGACAGATCAACATAGCCAAAAACCTTATTGATAAGTAAGTTTAACTACAGTACATTATGGTATACGTGATTTAATTCTATGTCCTGTTTACATGTAGTGTAATTCAATCAGTAAGCAAAAATACCATGTATGTAAATTTGTGTACCTAGTGTGGCAAAAGACTATGTGCGATTGATGAAGTATGGAGACTCGCTATATCGCTGCAAACAGCTGAAGAGAGCGGCGCTGGGGCGAATGTGCACCATTTTGAAGAGGCAGAAACAAAGCTTGGAGTACCTAGAACAAGGTATGTGCATGCACGCACACATGTGCATGGACATTTATACACAAACAGAAATATTTCCTTTAAAGTTTCATCAATAAAGTTATTCCAAACACAGCAATTGCAGTTTTTAATTTTTTAATTTTATTTTTTTATACAAATTCTGTAAAGAATTCTTTAGAGCAAGCACACTTTTTCTTACTTGCAGACTTATTTTTGACAGAAACAAGCATGTTTATGTACCTGTAAAGGATTTAATTAAAATGGCTATGTCTTCAGTTATTGTCTTATCAAATTAACCTTGTGTCTTGGACTCATTTACAGTTTGCAATGCATCAATTTATATGTATTTGATTTTGTGCTTTGATAGTTCGTCAGCATCTTTCCCGTCTGCCTTCGATTGATCCCAACACCAGAACTTTGCTTCTCTGTGGGTATCCCAATGTTGGAAAGTCCAGCTTCATCAATAAGGTAAGTTTGTCATAGAAGAGGCATTTGTTTTTTTAGCCACATTTCATAGTTAGTCATTGAGAATAACATAAAAGATATGATATGTTTTAAAGTATTTTGTATTTGTGTGTACAGGTTACACGGGCGGATGTTGAAGTGCAGCCTTATGCTTTTACCACTAAATCTCTGTTTGTGGGCCACATGGATTATAAGTACTTGCGCTGGCAAGTAAGTGATTGCTTGATGGCCTAGGAAGTGATGACTTAAACTTTTTAATTCTCTGATATCTCAGAATGTCTGTGTACCACACAAATTATAGGAAAATCAAAGTAAGGCTTAATTGTCTATCATGTGAGAACCATATTGTGGATAAATGGATTTTAAATCCATTTCTCGAAAGCTTAAGGTTCATGTGTTAATATATCTGGACTATATTGACACACATCAATAATATATGGACTTCAACATCACTTACCAGCTCTCTCATATGTTAAATATATTGACCATTACTGAACATAATGTTAAATATTCTCATATTTGTATATTCAACTCAACAAATTACCACTTTGTAATATATATATCTACTAAAGCAATTATGAATGGATGCAAACTGCATTTTGTTGTTTATCATGAGCAATGACAATAAAGTTCAATTCAATTAACTGTGCACAAAGGTAAATAAACCATTATAATATAGCTAATTTAGTTAATTTGTTTTAAGTAGCATTATAAACTTACATTCATAGTAAATATATACCAACTAACACATAAAATTGCAGTTATGTTCTGGGAGAAGTGGTACAAATTTTGAAAGGAGTGCAGTGGTAACAGTTATTTGACTATGATGGGTAGATGTGTATGATGTTGCTTATTTTAAATGTGTTTGTGTGTGTGTAGGTAGTGGATACTCCTGGTATCTTGGACCATCCATTAGAAGAGCGGAACACTATTGAGATGCAGGCGATCACAGCTCTGGCTCACATTCGGGCTGCTGTGTTGTATGTGATGGATATTTCAGAGCAGTGTGGACACACGCTTTCACAACAAATTGAACTGTTTAGTAACATCAGGCCCCTGTTTGCTAACAAGGTAAATTAATAGATTCTCCCCACATGACAAGTTTTAAAACCTTGTTTTCATTCCATACACTTATGACATATTACAATAGTATTTTTAAAGTCTTTAGTATTTTTTGGTAAACTAAACTGTATAATTGTTTGGCTCTATGTGCAGCCTTTAATTGTGGTGGCTAATAAGTGTGACGTGAAGAAGATCACAGAGTTGTCTGAGGAGAATCAGGTGGGCTTGTGTGAATGAATGATCTACATGAAATACTTTAATTCATCAGACAATAACTATCAAAACAAACATTGTCAGCAAAATATTGACTGAAAGGCAGCGGCAGAAGCATAATGCTTATAATTATACCTGTTCTGTATCGGAAATGTAGCTACCTTTCAATATTCTTAAATGGTTCTTACAATGTTCTTCTTACACTATGACATTACAATAGATCTCTCTGTTAAAAGTTAATCAGGCTGTGGTCCTTAAATCAATTTGTTTTAAGTTATTTGTTTTTGTGTTTGTCCATATATTTTAGAAAATCTTTTCAGATTTTCTGGCAGAAGGAATACCAGTGATTGAGACTAGTACTCTGACCGAGGAGGGGGTCATGCAAGTCAAAACAGAGGTATTAATATTATCACTATATGGACTGAATTGGATATAGCTAGTTGTAAAAAAACAACTTAATAATTAAAACACATGTATGGATTTTACAATAATGTATACAATACAGTGGGGAGGACAATCAATAGCTCTATATTGTATTAAAATATATTGTCATTTTTAGTGGAAATAAACAATTACGCAACAACAATTATACAATAATTTGTATAATTCATAAGATTTTATCATCAAACTATCAACAGATTTTTTTTACTTTTTAATAAATATACTAAGAACATAACATAAACTATAAAATTATAAATTATTCCAATAATTTCTTTTCTATTTATATCAATTGTAGTTAATGTGGCAATAATATTTTCATCATTACCCTGTTAGTCATTGACTGTATGAAATAAATGGGTTGTTTTGTATAAGACAGAAATAATACTGTAAATGAAAAAAATGTTGAAGTAATCATGAACAGGACTGTTTATATGGATCTTTACATTATATTAGACAATTATAATAATATACATAGTCAGCAAAAAACGGTGGTTAATGTGGAGTTTTGCAGTTACTTTGTATAGCTGTTCTGTAGCTGCATGTTTTAATTCTTATTGTTTTGCATTGTTATCTGTTATAAATTTGAACTCCGTATTAAATACTGATCTCCTTGTTTATTTATTGTTAATATTTGTGACCTCCAGGCATGTGATAGACTGCTGGTTCATCGTGTGGACACAAAAATGAAGGGGAAGAAAGTCCATGATTTGCTGAATAGACTCCATCTCGCAGTCCCAAACAAAAGAGATGACAAGGTTGGACTGTAATTTATGTTAAGTTGGAAATGACTTTGTGTACTTTTTGTCGATCAACTGCTCATACAATCAGTCAATTTATAATAGAAAAAATCTCTGGAAAAAAAAAATTTGCAATTGGAACTTCTATTATTATAAGAATATTACTGTGAAATGAATTTCCATTATGTAAATCTAGACACTTTCTTGGGAATGTCCACCAAGAAAAAGATTCTGACAATTAAAACACTAGTTCCTCACTTAATTTCTCAACCAGTCAAACCATCCCCACACACTTTTATAAATGCTAGAGTTCAGCAACTCTTAGCCATTCATTCATTATCTCCCGCTTTATCCTATGTTAGGTTGGGGGTTCCCTACGGTTATCCTACGGTGGGGTTCCCCATGTCCATCCAGGGGAGAAAGTTTCGGGCGCTGGGCAGATACACCCAGGACAGTGCGCCAATCTATCGCTGGGCACACACTCACTCACACAGACACTCACACAAACGCACTCTATATGGGGCAATTTGGAGAACTCAATTGAATTGATCCATGTTTTTGGACTGTGGGAGGAAACCGGAGAACCCGGAGGAAACCCACGCAGACACAGGGAGAACATGGAAACTCCACCCAGATGGGGATTCGAACCGGGAATCCTTAGCGCTGAGAGGCGAACGTGCTAACCACTAAGCCGCAGTTAGCCAGTAACCATTAATTAAGTTTAGAACTGCAGCTATGTATGGAAGAGTTGTTTATGAAAAGTGACTGTTTTCGGTTTTAACGTAGGTTAACAAACATGATTTTACAGATGTTTAAGTAATTGCTATCAACTTGTATTATTTTTTCTTTAGGAAAGGCCTCCATTTATTCCAGAGGGTGCAGTACGTCACAGAAAGTCGATGGAGGTTGACAAACCTAAACGTAAACTGGAGAGAGATCTTGAAATAGAACTTGGGGATGATTACACTCTTAATCTACAAAGTAATTAGACACACTTTCTTAATAATAATAAGTATATTAAGGCCCTAAATAATTATAAGACATTGCAAAATACTTACAGTAGGTAGTGTTAGTTACCAACAAGGTTCAATCTAAATATTTCTATTAAGTGATTGTCAATTAAAATTTACAAATTAGAATAAATTACATATTCTGCATCTTTTTTTTTGTCTGTAGAATACTGGGACTTGATGAATTCTGATGAGAAAGAAGATAAGATTCCTGAGATCTGGGAAGGACACAACATTGCTGACTACATTGATCCAGAGATCATGAGGGTAAACCTTTAACGTTTAATGCCTGCTCTCGAATAATGTTTAATATTGGTCATTAGTGTTAAATACCTCATTTCTCCATTTCAGAAATTGGCTGATCTGGAAAAAGAGGAGGAGCTCCGTGAACAGGCAGGGGAGTATGACTCTGATGAAGAGAGCGAGGATGAGGAGATGCAAGAAATCCGGCAGCTGGCCAGTCAGATTCGGGAAAAGAGGAAACTGAAGATTTTAGAGTCTAAAGAAAAGGATATCCAGGGACCCAGAATGCCTCGAACTGTCAAAAAGGTCTGTCTGCCCTTCAGGAATATTTGTTCTAAATCAAGAATCAAGCATGACTTGAAAATCTGCCATTACTTCAAAATAGAAACGACATTAAACTGAGTATTCTTCACCAGCCCTAATTAAACTTTAATTAAGATGCATAAGCAATTTGGACCTAACCTTCTAGTCTGCATGCAGACTTATGTTCCCACATCCATAATGAAGGGAAAATAATCCATCCATCCATTATCTTCCGCTTTATACTATATCGGGGTCACCGGGGGGGTTCCCCATGCCCATCCAGGGGAGAACGTTTCGGGCGCTGGGCAGATACACCCAGGACAGGGTGCCAATCTATCACTGGGCACACTCACTTACACAGACACGCACACAAACACACTCTACATGGTGCAATTTGGAGATTTCAATTGACCTTGAACCATGTTTTTGGACTGTGGGAGGAAACCAGAGAACCCGGAGGAAACCCAGGCGGATACGGGGAGAACATGGAAACTTCACCCAGATGGGGATTCGAACCGGGAATCCCTAGCGCTGAGAGGCGAACGTGCTAACCACTAAGCCACGTGCCGTCCAAGGGAGAATAAAAACAATCAAAATAGTTTAATAGAGTAGTCGTATGCCAATTCATCGGTTAAAATCATTCATTCATTTATTCATTATCTCCCGCTTTATCCTCTAGTAGGGTCGCGGTGGGGTTCCCCATGCCCATCCAGGGGAGAACGTGTGAGGCGCTGGGCAGATAGACCCAGGACAGGGCGCCAATCCATCGCTGGGCACACACTCACTCACACAGACACACTCTATATGGGGCAGTTTTGAGAATTCAATTGACTTGATCCATGTTTTTGGACTGTGGGAGGAAACTGGAGAACCCGGAGGAAACCCACACAGACACGGGGAGAACATGAAAACTCCACCCAGATGGGGATTCGAACCGGGAATCCCTAGCGCTGAGAGGCGAACGTGCTAACCACTAAGCCACCGTGCCGCCTTCGGTTAAAATCATTTAATATAATTAACAGTTTTGGTAATTTCCTAATCATCTGTTTGTAAATCTATGTCTTATATGATGTACACTGCACTGAACACAAACCTTTTTTTTCTCTGCTATTTTCAGGTAGATCGGGTCACTCTGGAGAAGGGTTTGGAAGAACTTGGTGTGGATATGAAAAACAAAGATGATGTATGTGCCCCAATTTATTTGGTTAGTGATCTGTTTGCTTTTGATGAACAGACAACACTAATTTCTTTTTGTTCATTTTGAATTTGTAGAGTCATTATGTCCAGCAGACACAGAGGTCACGCTCACTGGTCAGAAAAAGAAAACGGGAAGCATCTGCACCGCCAACTTCACGTACTCGCAGTGCATCCAAACAACCCCGTGACCAATCAGGAGTCAGAGATGCTAAGGTATTGAAACGATTGTTATTTGCAATGAGCCACTTGCTTGTTTTAATATATTATATGGTTGGGGTGCCTATACTGCTTAATCATTTAGTCATTTCATTTAGTAGCATTGCAACAGGTATGAAATCAAACATCTAGTAATGTATGTTGAACAACTTAGTTGCAGTAGTTTGGGGAAAGCTTTTTTTCAGGTATGACTGCAGTAAGTTTTGCAGAGTGATACCACTCTTAAACCCTATCAAACATAATTAATTCATTCAATAACTCCCGCTTTATCCTCTATTGGGGTCGCGCTGGGGTTCCCCATGCCCATCCAGGGGAGAACGTCTCGGGCGCTGGCAGATAGACCCAGGACAGGGCGCCAATCCATCGCTGGGCACACACTCACTCACACAGACACACTATATGGGGCAATTTTGAGAATTCAATTGACTTGATCCATGATTTTGGACTGTGGGAGGAAACCGGAGAACCCGGAGGAAACCCACGCAGACACGGGGAGAACATGGAAACTCCACCCAGATGGGGATTCGAACCGGGAATCCCTAGCGCTGAGAGGCGAACGTGCTAACCACTAAGCCACCGTGCTGCCTATCAAACATAATTATAGAATTAAAATGAAGAAAAAAAAAGATTATGAGCCACAGCCTCTTTTTTCAGCCTCAATGTCAAAATAGGGGAAAAAATATCATATTCCTGAAAGGATACTCAACCTAAAACATGTCAAAAAGCCTCCCCTAGGTGTCTCAATTCTTTTGTGCCCCATAATAAACTCAAATTGTAATATTCTTTAGTCAGCTTGATCCAGTCTCTAAAGTCTTTGCTGTATTTTTTTTCATATCAGTAGTTAGATGTGCTCCTCTCCCTTCCACAAGGTTCTTCTCTTTTTCTTACTTTTCTCAAATCAAGGATTGAAAAGAATTAACAAATTCCAAGTCATTGTCTTTCAGTGTTAATTTTCATACCATCAGCCAGGGTCTGACAATCAGCAACTTATCAGCGGTTTTAATTTGTTACATTATTTCAATTGAGGTTTGTGAAAATGTCAGCACTACAAAAATATTGCATAGGGGTGTCCTAATGTACATTTAAGTCATCTGCTCTGCATGACCTTACATCGATTGACAACATCTGTAGCTTTTCTTTTACCAAAACAAAAAAAGATTGATTGGCTGGTCTTTATCTCATGTATAAATTCTATAAGTAATCTCAAATCCTTTTTTTTTTTTTTTTTTTTTACTCTAGATGATGAAGAAGGTCAAGACTATGATGAAGAACTCCCAGAAGGGGATGAATAAGCAGGGCAGAAAGGGAGAATCTGATAGACACGTGTTTGACCTAAAACCCAAGCATCTGCTTGCAGGAAAAAGAAAATCTGGTAGCACCAGTCGCAGATAGATCTTCATGCTTTCAGCATCAACAGTAAATTGATCGAAAATGACTCAAAGTATTTTTATTTAGAGAACTATCATTTTGGCTGTTGCATATAAAAAATGCCATGGTTCTTTTACTTGCTATCTTTAAGGGCTTCTTTGTGATTGATCTGATTTAAGATGAGATGAATTGCAGTAAAACATGAACAGTGTATAACCTGACTGTTGACATGGTAGTTAAATAAATGTTGTCAAACTCCTGTTTAAACTCTATCTGCTTTTGTGTTCATTCACTTTTATTATCAACAGTAAGCACAAAACAAACCTTTAACACCATTGTCTTAAGGCAGTCAGTGTTTAAGCTACATGTCCACCTGTTTATTGAGTGTTCATCATGTTCACTATATAGAAACGGGATTAAACTGTCAGAGATAAATTAGTCATTACATTACTGTAAAACAAACATTTTAAGGAAACATGTTTCTGGTATAGATAGCTGTGAAGTGTTGAATCCTTAAAGTTAGGAACGTCTTTACAAAACAGTACATTATTCTGTATTGAACAATGAGGATAACGGACACGTTGACTGTATTTTTACAAACACATTCTGCTACACACTGGCTGTAGGGCCCATAAACTACATTGTGTTCACATTTAATCCCTTTTACCTCAAGTTGCATGAACAAAAATTTTTATTCAAAAAAGTTTTTTTGAATAAAGGGTTAATTTTTTATGATGCCACTATAAATTATGGTGGATTTTGAGTGGTATTTTTATGATCATGATCCTTATTGGCTGGTTCCTTCACAAGTGACACAAGGCACAACACCTCCACCTTTGTTGCATTTGTAATAGTAATGCACTTTTATTTTTTCATTTAAACCAAGAATATATTTTATGTCTACTAAGAGATTATCATACACTGATAATTATTTTAAATTTCAGGCGCTGATAGGGCGATACACCCAGGGACAGGGCGCCAATGGGGCAAAAATTTTGAGGGAAATTCAATTGAAGGACTAATAAAAGTTTACTTTGCTGTGACTTTATTAAATAAATTTGTCAACCTATATTCCCTCATTCCCAACACTCTATCTAGTGTTTCATATTAGTTTTATCTTGGCTGTTACAGTATGACTAACTCAATCAACTTCCTTCCTTTGTTTGTCCTTTTGTATTTTTTTATATCTATATATGATGGGTGAGTTACTTATCACACCTGATTACACTTATCTGGTAAACATTCAAGATGGAATCCTTAAAACACTTGGACTTTGGCTGTCTTTGTGATAATCTCAATTTGTAACAAACATATTCCTCATTGATGTGAAGTTTTTAGTATTTGCAGCAACCATTGTTCATAAGGGATTATAGTACTTGCAATAACTGTATGAGGTATTAGTGTAGTTGTAACAAGCATTATTAAGGAATACAGTAGTGAAAATAATTGTTAATGAGGAATATAGTAGGTGTGGCAACCATTTTTGAAGGATTATAGTAGAGTGCCAATCATTGTTCCTTGTGCACACAGACATAAGGGAAATAATGTAAAAATATTAATGGGCAGTGCTCCTTTGTTTTCTTTTGGTATTGGCTCTCTATGTCCTATAAATAAGCAGTGGTACTCTAGAAATAATTAATTTTGGACTGCTGACCTAGGGTTTTTGTGTGTTCCTAATAAGTATTAGCTGCAATTTTGTTGTGCAAATACACATGTACAATGACAAAGGATTAATTTCTTCATACCATTAAAATTCATACCTATTTTGGGTGGGTTTGCATCTTACACTAATCACACTGCAAAAAAGTCACTATACAAAACCCCACAAATATTTTGATTTACAAGTCTAATGTAAAACAAATTATTTGCTGTTAATCATTAAAAGCAAAAACCCACATAAGAGGTTTTATGTGCCAGTCATATGTTTGGGAATGGTAGATCAGTGGTTAAGATGATGGGCTATCACAAAGGTAGAGGTTGAAATCCCAAGTTCACTGAAATTGCCAATGGAAAAGTAATGTTTTAAATCATCTATGTTCTGTTACATTGTTTACACTGTGTTCTGTGTGTGATTCCATCTGTATTTGTTTCCTAAGAACATGAGTCATTTTCTTACTGTATGTGGTGTTTCTTGACATGTATTCGAAGATACTGTTTTCCTGCAAAGCGTTTGCCACAGTGTGTGCACTCATAAGGTCTTTCTCCAGTGTGAACAGTCTGGTGGGCCGTTAAGTGACCAGACTGGGTGAAGCGTTTTCCACAGTGTTCACAGCCATACGGTCGTTCACCCGTGTGTATTCGCATGTGTGTGTCTAGGCTCTGTGCCGTGGTAAAGTTCTTGCCACATATAGAACAGATAAACTGCCGCTTTCCAGTCCCACTGCATTTTGAAGATCCGGGTCCTCCAAACAACCCCAATCCTGAGGCATTTCCTACTGCAACCAACTGCTGCGCAGAATAGAGTGGGGCAGTGTGGGCTGCATGTGCTTGTGCACCATTTGTGGTGGCATGACAGTATATGGATTGTGTGCTCCAGTCTAAGACTTGATTCATATCCGAGCTTAACACCACAGTCTTTCTCTTTACATGTTCTTTATCTGAAAACTGGAGACCATCAAGGGCACACTCCGCATTTGTGTCTGGCACTGCGTGTGTATCACTTCGTTTGTTACAGACAGGGTCCTCTGGTGTTATTAAGTCCACGCTAGACTGTTGAGACTCCTCAGTATGGGAGTGCGTTTCTGTTACTGTATGTGCGGAGGGGTTTGGGGAGTCTGTGTCTGCGAGAACAAGGAGGTCATCATTTGAGGAGTGTAAGAGAGGGTGTTGACTGTGTGACAAAAAATGAATTTCATCTTCATCAGTAGAACATGACGTTGCTGTTGCTGCTACTGGTGCTTCAGTATCAGAGTCACCTTTGGAAGAGAGACACATTATAAACAGGACTGTTTTATATCAGTTATTATTATAGTATGAGAAGTGACTTACCATCTTGTGGTTGCTGCCCCTCCTCTTTGACCTGAACAGTCACAAGTGTCCTCTCCGAGTCCTGTGAATATAAATCCACAATATTAAAAAAAAAAAAAAAGACTTGTGAATGTGTGTATACCACATACAATGTACTCAGCAAACTGAATGGATTAGAGCTCGAGTCAAATTAAATAATCTCTGAAAAACAGAATGTGTGTTTTGTACAAAGAATCCCTGGTGCTTTTTCAGATTCAACATTCAAGTTTTGATTGTCATGTGCTAATCCTTTCACAACTACTGACATTTTAACAAAATTACAGTTGAAATAAATTCAATTGTACAGTATTTGTGCAAGGCATGGTGGCTCTCAGAGCTGGGGATCCAGGTTCAATTCCCAATCTGTGTGGATTTCTCCCACGGTCCAAAAACATTGGATTCAAGGTAAATTGGCTGCTTTACATTAGCCCTACAGTATATAGTATGTGTGTGAGTGAGTGTGCTCAGCGATGGATTAGCTCCCTGTTCTGGGTGTGTCTGCCTGCACCCATAACATTCTTCCCTGGATGGGAAACCCCCAACACTAGTCCCTAGTAGAGGATTAAGCAGAAAATAACGAGATAAGAATTTGTGCAAATTGGTAAAGATTACTATACAAGAGTATTATACTGTTTAGTAGGGGTGAGCTGCAATATTCGCTGATTCGACGATTCGATTCGGAGAACCGCAGTCGACTATGAACCTCATAGTCGAATGTACCATTTTGACCACATGGGGGTGCCCATCGCTGCTGCTAAGCATTAGTTTTTACATGAAATGTCTTTGTTTTCGTTATATATATATATATAGCCTTTTGTCAAATAAAATCATCCTAATTTCTGTTAATATTTTTTTTAAATGATGTGTGCGCTTTAACAATAGGCTACACATTAATAAAGCTCCCCCTGCAGTTAGTTGCACATTCCAAATGAGCAGAAAAACAAGTAAAATATATAAAAAAAATCTTTTTTAAAAACCACGCTTATAGCGCCATCTTGTGGTGAAATTTTAACTGATTCGACTATCAGTCGACTATAGGGAAAATCTGACGAATCAGATTCGACTATGAAAATCCTTAGTTGAAGACACCCCTACTGTTTAGTGTACAGTATTTGTGCAACATAGGGTGCAGTAGCTCAGTGGTTAGGGTGTTGGGCTATCAATCTGAAGGTTGGGGGTTCAAATCCCAGGTCCATTAAAGTTACCAATGTGGGTCCTTGAGCAAGGCCCTTAACCCTCATTGCTCCAGGGATGTTGTTATTAACCCTGTGCTCACCTTGTAATTCGCTTTGGATAAAAGCGTCTGCTAAATGACCAAATGTAGTGTGCATGCAAATCATTCACAAGCCTGATGGCAGTTTGTAAGTGTAAATATAAGAGAGGTGAATGTTTTGAGTTGTTCGTGTTTGTAAGAGATAGACAACGTTTGGAAGCGACCACTATGTCTACGTTAAGGCAGTGATTTTCAATTATTTTCTGTTAAGCCCCCCCCCCCCCCCCTAGGAAAAAGAAAACATTTTGCGCCCCCCCCCCCACTACGACCACTGTAGTATGATTTGTCTATAAATTTGTTATAAGTACACCTCTTTTATAACAATAAAGAAAACAAAAAAGAAAGAAATATAGATCAAGTTAGAACAAAGAATAATTTTATTAACTTTGTTTTGTAGTTTGTATCAGAAACAAAAGAAATCCTTATTTAAACTAGAAACATTTTTGAACTGACTGGAATTTGATACTGAAAAATGAAATTAAATAAAATCAATAAATAATAATACATTCAAATTCATCAGCAACATATTTTTTTAATCAAAATATGAAGTCAGAACTGATGTCTCCAACGCACCCGTTTTGCAGCACAGCTTTTCTGGAGTAGTTTTCATAAAGCGGAATGATTGCTGGCTCTGCGCGTCACGTTTACGATTAAAAACTCAAGCGGTTATCAGAATATCTTTATTGTCATTATACCAGGTATAACGAAATTAAGGTGCCATACTTTTCGGTGTCACATACTTAAATTTACACAGATAAAAAGATTTAAAAGAGAACACTATAATTTACAATTTACAAAAATTTTGAAAGAAAAATAATTTATTTACAAGAGTGTATAAAACTGTACAACCTGAGAATGTATTTATATATTGCACGTTCAAAAAGTGAATTTATGACTGTAAAAAATTTACAATGTGCCATTTAGTGTCCGGACAGCGGTTGGGTAGAAGCTATTTCTGAGCCGGTTTGTTTTTGTTTTTATTGCTCTGTACCGTCTACCTGATGGTAGCAGTTCTAGGAGATGGTGACCAGGGTGAGAATTGTCTGTAATAATTTTGTGAGCTCTCTGCAGACAACGAGCGTGATTGGGGTGTAATATCTTTAAGTGACGCCTTCATCGATTTGGCTTCACGATGTCCGCTGCCAACATTTTAAGACACAGAAGACACACCGGTCTTTCTTCGTCTCTACAGTTACAGTGAAACCAAGCGCTACATAAGCTTCTACATCGTTTCCTCGTTTTAGTTTTCGGTTGACTTTTGTTGCTCTCGTTATCTTCGTCTCTCTCCGCCTTTTTCCTCCTCATCTCTGTTAAATATTTGTCCATGTTGTCTCTTGAGAGTTTGTTCAGTACACTTAATATCAATTGCTCTGTGACATCTTATGCGCCCCCCCAGGGGGGAACGCCCCACTATTTGAGAAGCACTGCGTTAAGGTCACAGCTTTAATAAACTAACAACTCTTTAGCGAAAAAACTTTTAGCGACACATACAGATATAATACTGAAACGCTGCATACATCTTAGGAATAACTTTTGATGAGTTATGTTAAGTTTCATAAAAAACGGTCAGAAGTCGGCGGTTTCGTTCCAAAATAATTTAATGCGTTTTACTGAATATACAGTGTAAAATATCAAACAATGAAAATATGGACGATAGCAACCCGTTTCTATCTCCCGAGAGCTCTGCCTGAAGTCCTCTCGTTCGTCCATTGAAGTCCTTCTTCTGTGTCGTTGACTGTGAATGGACCTTCCATATATGGTGGGGACTTTCTGAGACCCCAGTCCCAATAAAACATTGACAGGTCATCTTGAGACCAGACATTCTGACTCCTTCTCATAAAACAAATGGTCATCCCTACAGTTTACACCAGGTGTGCTCAATAGGTCGATCGCGATGGAGGTTTATCACGTATCAGCGCTTTTTTTACAGCACAGTATCTGAAGTGCTTACACACACACACACACACACACACACACACACACACACACAATGTGATTCATTCTGAATCGCGAGCAGTCTGCCCCCCCCCCCCCCCCTCTCTCGCTGTTCCCAAAACCGGTATGTGGCCACGCCCCCGTGCCTAAATCCGAAGCACTGCCTCGA
This sequence comes from Corydoras sp. C115, assembly GCA_019802505.1. NCBI lineage: Eukaryota > Metazoa > Chordata > Actinopteri > Siluriformes > Callichthyidae > Corydoras > Corydoras sp. C115. The sequence continues at coordinate 3,142,184 of JAFMOC010000034.1, read as the reverse complement.
GAATCATCTACATTAGAGAGTTCCTGTTTGTGTTTTCACACTTTATTTGACTGACAAGACGAGTGAAGCTCAAAAAGAACTAAAATGTTCCACTTTCATTTAGAGTGGGGGGGGGGGATATTTTTTTACAATGTCAAACTCAAAATGCATTTGCTTTTATTAATGTTCATGTTCTGTTTGGGGGCGGCACAGTGGCTTAGTGGTTTAGCATGTTCTCCTCTCAGTGCTAGGGATTCCCAGTTCGAATCCCAATCTGGGTGGAGTTTGCATGTTCTCCCCGTGTCCACGTGGCTTTCCTCCGGGTTCTCCGGTTTCCTCACACAGTCCAAAGACATGGATCAAGGTCAATTGAATTCTCCAAATTGCCCCATATAGTGTGTGTTTGTGTGAGTGAGTGTGTGCCCAGTGATAGATTGGCGTCCTGTCCTGGGTCTATCTGCCCAGTGCCTGAAGTGTTCTCCCCTGGATGGGCATGGGGAACCCCACCGCAACCCTAATAGAGGATAAAGCGGAAGATGATGGATGGATGTTCTGTTTGGGGAACAGTGGGTTACAGTGATTGTTGTACATTTGTGCTGTATACTGTGTGTTTAACTAAAATCAAGTCTCCGTGCTATTTTCTGGACAATACTATATTTTCTTCGACAATACTAACATGATGTGTATAAACAGGTTTCAATATAAAAGCCTAAAAAATAGAGATTGACCCCGGTAGATCTCGATGACCTGTCCAATGGAAAAGTAGATCTTGGGCCAGAAAAGTGTGGACACCCCTGGTTTACACACACTAATCTCCCACCTGGTCATTCTCTATTCCCTGGAGCCATTCAACTCATGTGTTTTACTTTACATTATTCATTCATTCATTATCTCCCGCTTTATCCTCTATTACGGTCGCGGTGGGGTTCCCCATGCCCATCCAGGGGAGAACATCTCGGGCGCTGGGCAGATAGACCCAGGACAGGGCGCCAATCCATCGCTGGGCACACACTCACTCACACAGACACACTCTATATGGGGCAATTTTGAAGAATTCAATTGACTTGATCCATGTTTTTGGACTGTGGGAGGAAACCGGAGAATCCGGAGGAAGCCCACGCAGACACGGGGAGAACATGGAAACTCCACCCAGATGGGGATTCGAACCGGGAATCCCTAGCGCTGAGAGGCCACTAAACCACCGTGCTGCCACTTTACATTCATTCATTCATTATCTCCCACTTTATCCTCTATTAGGGTCGCGGGGGGGTTCCCTATGCCCATCCAGTGGAGAACATCTCGGGCGCTGGGCAGATAGACCCAGGACAGGGCGCCAATCCATCGCTGGGCACACACTCACTCACTCACACAGACACACTCTATATGGGGCAAGTTTTGAGAATTCAATTGACTTGATCCATGTTTTTGGACTGTGGGAGGAAACCGGAGAACCCGGAGGAAACCCACGCAGACACGGGGAGAACATGGAAACTCCACCCAGATGGGGATATTCATTCATTATCCTCCGTTTTATCCTCTATTAGGGTCGTGGTGGGGTTCCCCATGCCCATCCAGGGGAGAACGTCTCAGGCGCTGGGCAGATAGACCCAGGACAGGGCACCAATCCATCGCTGGGCACACACTCACTCACACAGACACACTCTTTATGGGGCAAGTTTTGAGAATTCAATTGAATTGATCCATGTTTTTGGCCTGTGGGAGGAAACCGGAGAACCCGGAGGAAACCCACGCAGACACGGGGAGAACACCCAGATGGGGATTTGAAGCGGGAATCCCTAGCGCTGAGCACACTTTACATTATTACTTTTATTAAATTACTTAAAAGTATTATAAAAACCGAACAGTTCTAAACAGCAGACATTGTTACCTCTGTTGGAAGGAGGCGCTTTGCGGACTCGCGGCTCCCGCCGGCGTTCCTGTCGCTTTCTGCGTTACACACCGCGGCGCCGTCGTCCGCGTAGCCCCTCACCGCCACGATCGACTCGATCAGCTGCAGTTTCCTGATGAGTTCATCTTTCTCTTTCTGATGGCGGGATATCTGCAGGTGGAGAATCGCGTAGCCATCATCCACCAGCTCGCAGATCTCCGCCACCGCCGCGCGGGTCAGCGTCTCCATTATAGCGGCGAGCTGAGAGTGAAACGCCCGGTAATTCGCCATGCTCCCGGTGAGCGTGCAATAGTTAAAACCGTTCAATTAACGCAATTCTATAAAACCTTCCACCCGCGCAATTAAATTAATAAACTCTAATTACAAACAAGACTTTAATTCCGTCGATAATCTCGAGCGGAGGCAACGCCAGCGAGTCTACTCCGAAGATAACCGGAAACGTGTTTTCCAAAATAAAAGACAATTGCGTTTGCGGCTTGGTCTCGACCTTTAAAAATGGTAGCCACATTAAACAACACACGTTTTTTTTTTATTAAACAATTGCCAAATTAAACATATATATGGCTCATATAAACGTATAACTCATTAATTTTAGGATATGAATGAAGTTCATTCATTCATTATCTCCCACTTTATCCTCTATTAGGGTCGCAGTGGGGTTCCCCATGCCCATCCAGGGGAGAACGTATCGGGCGCTGGGCAGATAGACCCAGGACAGGGCGCCAATCCATCGCTGGGCATACACTCACTCACACAGACACACTCTATATGGGGCATTCATTCATTCATTCATTATGTTCCGCTTTATCCTCTATTAGGGTCGCGGTGGGGTTCCCCATGCCCATCCAGGGGAGAACGTTTCGGGCGCTGGGCAGATAGACCCAGGACAGGGAGCCAATCCATCGCTGGGCACACACTCACTCACACAGACACACTCTATATGGGGCAATTTTTGAGAATTCAATTGTCTTGATCCATGTTTTTGGACTGTGGGAGGAAACCGGAGAACCCGGAGGAAACCCACACGGACACGGGGAGAACATGGAAACTCCACCCAGATGGGGATTTGAACCAGGAATCCCTAGTGCTGAGAGGCGAACGTGCTAACCACCCAGCCACCGTGCCTTTTTTTCCATTTCGATTTTTCAATTCCTTGGATGTCATATTTTGGCTTCTCTACGGTGTTAGGTTCACCCACCAAACACTTTCACTACTCATTCATCCATCCATCCATTATCTTCCTTTATCTTCCTTTAACTTTATCCTCTATTAGGGTCGCGGTGGGGTTCCCCATGCCCATCCAGGGGAGAACGTTTCGGGCGCTGGGCAGATAGACCCAGGACAGGGAGCCAATCCATCGCTGGGCACACACTCACTCACACAGACACACTCTATATGGGGCAATTTTTGAGAATTCAATTGTCTTGATCCATGTTTTTGGACTGTGGGAGGAAACCGGAAAACCCGGAGGAAACCCACACGGACACGGGGAGAACATGGAAACTCCACCCAGATGGGGATTCGAACCGGGAATCCCTGGCGCTGAGAGGTGAACGTGCTAACCACTAAGCCACCGTGCCGCCATATGAATGAAGTTGTTATACACTATGCAAATTTACCGTTTTTTTGATGATACAAATGTATGGAATTTGCAGAAATAAGTAAGACGACTTTGAACAGCAAACCAAAACAAGGCATTAGTTATGCACAAAAATTCAAATCAACAGACCTTAAGTTTACCAATCAAAGATCAATAGACACGACCAATAAAACTTTTTAAAAAGCATATAGTGGATAATCCATCCATGCTTATCTTCCGCTTTATCCTCTATTAGGGTCGCGCGGGGGGGTTCTCCATGCCCATCCAGGGGAGAACGTTTCGGGCGCTGGGCAGATACACCCAGGTCAGGGCGCCAATCTATCGCTGGGCACACACACACTCACTCACTCACTCACTCACTCACATAAACACACTCTATAAGAATTCAATTGACTTGATCCATGTTTTTAGACTGTGGGAGGAAACCGGAGAACCCGGAGGAAACCCACATGGACACGGGGAGAACATGGAAACTCCACCCAGATTTGGATTCGAACAGGGAATCCCTAGCGCTGAGAGGCAAATGTATGTTTAGAAACATGACTATTAAAAATAGAAAGTGGCACAACTAATAATAATTATTATTATTAAATTTTTTTTAAATAGACCAATTATGGCCTGATATAGGATAAAGCAGAAGAAAATGGATGGATGGTCTTACAGAAAATACTGTAATGTTAAATCTCTAGCTTGCTACTGTGTTGATGTTGCTGGTTCAGTTGGTGCAATTAACAGACATTTCAGACATTTGTTAGGCCAGTACCAAAAACAATTCAAGTTTGCAGGTCTTACAAAAACAAGTCTTCGTGTGATCTCTTAAAAACCTGAAGATCTGTTCTTCAGGAAATGAGCTGATCCACAACTGCGCTCCAGAAATCCAGAAATCTTTATATAGTCCCAAGACTCCACTGACAAAAGCATTCAATAGCTTTAAAGAACCTTTAGAATAGTGCAAACTTCACTATTACACATTTAATATTTGACTAGTTGAAGGAAAAAGTGAGCATTATTACGCATTTCATATTTAAAAATAGTAAATGTAGATCAAAGCATTATTAATTTATTTCAGGAATTAATATTGCTTAAGTTATCATACTTTTAATACGCTACGGCAGTATTGTTCTCTAATCAGACCCATGTGAGAATGTATCTCTGTGTCAAGGTCAGGATGTACAGAAGGGAGTCACCGGCAGGCAGTAGTATTATACGGGTCGGTTGACTAAAAACGTTCTGATAATAAGAAGCATCATTATGTTACAGTAAGCAGAATAACTTCTGCTCGGGCGGGGTGTCCCACAGGTGAGCAATCTGAGATGGAAGAGCAGCAAAGGTGGGGGCCTGTGCAGAAGAGTATATGAGGATGGAGTCAGAGTCAAGAGGTCGGAGAACAGGCAGATCGCGCACGGGTTGTTGACTGCGCTCTTCTCCCCAGATTTCTGTTGTATTAATAAATGTTATTTCTTCACTCAGAACTGTTGGCGTGATCTCCTCCTTTTCAAACGAACGCGCGGGTAGATTTACCCACACTGGTACACTTTAAATAAGAGCATTTGCTTATTCAGTAAATTATAAATTCTCTTCCTACCTAATGTGTTTACGAAGCTATTTTTGGTTGTAATTTAGCTACATTTATTAAAAAGCACAAATTCTAAGCATTTAGTCAGTAGTTGGCTGTGATATTTATCCAGTCAAAATGATTGAAAAATCTGAATATGTATGTGTTATATTTACACAATATATGTGTTATATTTACACAATATAAAGGGCATTGGATAGTGGTGGATAGCACGTTATATTTAAATATCATAATTAGAGATTGCCTTTTGAAAGATAAGTTGATGTATATTTGGTATTTAAGCCATCCCTTTACAACAGCAATGCAATAAATGATTATTAAATTAATGCTTAGTCAATAAAAAATAAGTTGCGCATCAGAATAAAAAATGTGAAAAAAATGCTATTTAGAATAATGCAAATATATATTTAATTTATCAAATTAAAATAATAATTTTAGAATAAAATCACTATGAAAATACACAACACACAGAGAAATCTTATTCCTAATACATTTAATTTTAAATTTGAACAGGTAAACCATAGTAAAAAACCTAGTACAAAATATCTGTAGCGAAACATCCATGGTGTTGGAAATACATCAAAAATGTTACAGTACAGTATTGCCTTAATATATTAATGTTTGTATCAAAAATTAATAGTTAACTTTCCATACCTTTTCGCAGTTTTATTCAAATTAAGTAGGTCATATTACTTCTTTAATATTAATTTGCATTTGCTAATCAGTAACATAAATTGTGTTCAGTTATGAAGTGTCAACTGTCTGTAAAATCATTTTACTATTTTGGTACTATTTATTTTCTTTCATTACCTTTATTCCTTGAGTAATACAATGTGTTCATCAAAACTGTTCCACTGCTGTTCCCAAGTCAATAGTATGTGGCAAATATAAATTAAGGTTATTTTAACGTTGATGCAAAAGGTGATTTATACACAAAAAAACAGACAATGAATTAGTGCAGATTACATAAATATGCATTGGAAAAGCTTATTTATTCAAGAACCAAATAGCATGCAGTTACAGTATGTTGTAAAATAAACATTGCTCTAAAAGTCATATTTATTTTCAAAAATTACTGTCTACAAAAAAAAAGCAGATATGCTTTTGGCATATGATATTACTTTATAAAACAAGTGGTTAAATAATTCACTTATTGTTCGTATTCAGTGTGCACAATATATTAGCATCCTTCTAAACCATCTATAAAAATATGAAAATCCTTAAGCACCTTAAATATGGTGTTAAGTACAGAACATAAAAAAATGTTTGCATCTGCATTCTGAAATGAAACTGGAGAATCTTGAGATGTATGATACAGATCAAAAAGGCAAGATAATTAAGCTAAGAATTTAGATTCTATTCAATAAATCTAAATCAAGTGCTAAACTATTGATCCATCATACCTCATTTTGTATCTCAAGGTAAATATTATTCTTCTCTTCAGCTAGATAAGTATTTGACAATCACACAATTTTTAAATAAAAAAGTTAATAAAACACATTTTTAAAAATTCAAGGCAGCTCACCAACATTATTTTCCCGTTTCTACAAAGGTACATCTTTGCACAGACTTATAAAGCTAGGCAGCTTAAATTAGCTATAACCCTTGTCATTTTTTACATAGTAACAATGTTAGTTCCTTAAGTGCACACAATAATTCATGTATTAAAACCTCTCATAATATAATGTTACAGTGGGAATGAAAAGTGAATGCACCTCTGTATACATAAATACAAAACAGATGAAGGAAATAGCAAGTGTATGTGACATGAAATAAACGTGTCATATAGGGCTGTCATCTAAATATAATAATAAAATTTCATCAGTTCAGAAGGTGACTGTTTTTACATAAACATACAAGACGAAAGAAATTAATAATTAAAAAACATTAAGCATTAAAAAGGTAATGAAAACATTCACATACAGATTGTCACATTATTGTTTGTTCAATGTTCACAATTATCTGGAATACTGTTTTTTGTTCTTCATGCTGGTAAATTTACTTTGGCTGGCAAACAAATATGATTACTTTTACTTGTTCATATTTTTGTTTAAATCTCATATTATTGAAACATTTGTAAAACAATTTTAAACCTTAAACTAAATCTGCTGGTGTCTAACACTCATGCCAGTGATTGTGTCAGGTACATATAACTGTACACTGCTAATTGCATTTTATGGCACTGGTTTATAACACAAGTTCAATGTCATAAAGTGACTGGAGGAAATTGTTAATATGTGGATCATCTTAAAACATAAAAATATGTTTCAGTCCCATGTACATTATTAACTACTTGTTCAAAGAAAACGGTTAAGAATTTGAAAACATTTTGATAGGCTACATTATTGCGTGTTTTTGGTACTTTTAGTTTGATTTACTGAGCTTATTGTTATTTTTTTATTCTACTTCTATAAATATATATATGAACACGACTAATGGAGCATCTGTAAAAACTGCAATTTCCACCCGAGGATTAGTAAAGTATTCTGATTCTGATGAAGAGATTGAATTCATCATTCATTTCTTGAGGTAATAACCTGAAGAAAAGTCACAATGTCAGTGAGCACAAATGTAAAAAAACAATACTAACTGAACACAGTCATAGTACAAGGAATGTAGATTAAGAATTGTGTGGAATCTTAGTTTTGGTACAATAGTATGGTATGGTACAATATTTATTACTATAGTAATATTTATTACTGAACTAACATTCCAGAAAAGTGAGTGATATTAATCAGCAGTAACTAGATAGACTATAAGGGCAAAAGTATAAGACATATAGACAATACACCATCAGGTATTTTTATGACATCTTGTTATCAGCTGGCCCTTCATTTGCAACAATAACATCTATCACTCTTTTTGAAGGTTTTCTATAAGATTTTTTAAAGAGTGTTTGTTTAACTGTTTATCATATAGATCCTACAGTCTAGTTGCCCTTACAGATTTTTCTTTAGATTTTCCTTTTACAAATTGTTTCAAAAAAGCTGACTGCATACAAATATCCATAAAGCATGACAGGCTCTATGGTTTTATACAGCTGCATTAATAAGATTGAATAAAACAGCTGATTCAGTGATTAAGGGGGGTGTCCGAATACTTTTGTCTTTATAGTGTATCAGCAAGAGATTAATATGACATGAGGATATTTTCATGATTTTATATATATATATATATATATATATATATATATATATATATATATATATATATATATATATATATATATATAATTTATTTATATTTAAACCATAAAAACTTGTTTTGTAAGTCAGAAGATGTATATAAATACTCTTTTATAAATGCAGTTATTATACAATCTAAAAAAGCTGCTGTGTGAAATTACCTCTGTTTTGGTCAGACTCAAACCTGATCCTGACTTTGAGACACCTGGGACAAAACACACAAACTTTAATCGAAAAGATTCCTTTACATCATAATTTTTAGAAATAGAAAGAGGCTTTATATACTGCTGCTACAAAGTTAAAATAATATAACTGTCAAAAAAATCTTTGTATGTGGCATTTACAGAAAATTGAATATAGAATTACATGTTTGGACATGGTTTAGTCAAATTAGTACAGTAGTTATCAAGTAAAACTACACTGTGCTTGATTAGAGCAAGGATTAGAGCTCTGATAGTACTTACATGTATGGGATAAGTAAAAAAGGGAAGCAACCACCACAGCAATTACTCCAAATACCAGCCTGTCAAAATGACATAATAGCACTTTTAATCTTTAAACTTAAACTTAAAAGATTTTAAGTTACCTCTGAATTATAAAATACCTGGAATATCAAAACAATTAAATAATAGTTTATGATATAAAATATAGTACTATAAAAATATATATATTTATTTTTGATAAAAAAATTTTTACATTACTATAAGTATTATCGTCATTAAACCAATATGTGAGAATATGAATAGTGATTTTCTAGCGTAATTTTCATACTTACGTGTGACTGAATTCCAGATCATACATGGAGACTACACCAGCACCGATACACAATATGAGAACAAAAGAGAGGAAGAGAGCAAGCCTCAATGTCTTCTTGTCTGAAATGGAATCTGAATCAAAATAATACAATAAAAAATTATTTATGTTAAAAACCACAAATACTGTACATATATAGCCATAAAAATATTTTAAGAATTCAAATTTAAATTAAATAATCTGCCTTTAAAATATTTAATTTAATATTCTTACTATTTTACAACTTATTGATTTTCTGAATGCCCAGTCTTTTAGTGTGCAAGTGGCTTGTTTTCACAATTAAAATCAAAGACTGGGATTCAGAATATTAACAGAAGGTTCTTTGGCCAAAATTGGACTTTTTGTTACATAAGACAAGCTGTCCAACAAATAACCAGAAAGCATGACATGCATAGGTGTTGTGAACTAAAGTCCAGAAAAACATGTTCCAAGGATTGTGCTGTGTTTACCCCTGATATTTAGAATAAAGGCATAAGAAATTACTCAGAACATTGAACATTATAACAAGTATGTGAATTATTTTTTAATTTTGTAGACCTATAAAAGACAAAGTGACTTGTGGTCCATTTCAGTGTTTAAGGATAGAAAGCAAGGTCAGGGATAATACAGCACATCTTAATGAGAAACAAGGTCCTTCGTCAAAGTGGCAAAAGTTTATTCAGGAGCCAGCAAATGTCAATGCTTTATGGGCCAAACAGAGCATCTGATGAAAGGCTATTTTGTTAATGAACTCATTTGAATCTTTCTCTTACCTGAAGCTCTGCTGGTAGGTGGGTAGTAAGTTTTGTGTTGAAATTTTGATGGTGGCAGAACATCCATTAAGGAAGTTGATGAATGACTAGGCAGCTCGTGATCAGAAAAGTCATCAGTGCGAGACTCTGAAAGAAGCTGTTCTTTGTCTAAAGGATGACCAATTTCCGTATGATCTGTAACAGACACACATGTGCACATTACACAACCAGACAGGTCATTCTTTAAATAGTACCAGTTTACAAATCTCGACCAGGCCACTTACCGTAAGTAAAACAGATGGGTGTGTCTTGTTCAGAAATGCTGCCATCATGTAGCCATGATGAACGTTCAGTGCAAGGGGAGGTTTCAGTTTTACCAAACAGTCGATTTCCAAGCCATGACTGATATGTCTGGCTGACATCACTCAGGAGGGTGGCCAGTGACTTCCTGACTTTGCGCCTTCGTCTGAATATTCTAAAAAGTTTTTTTTTTATTAAAGCAGTGAAAGAAAGGGTGAAAATTTTTATATACGTTTATATTTGAAAAGACTTAAAATCCTGGGCCCATGTTAAACACATGTTTACACAATGCAGAACTTTAAAGTATAGAGCACAATTCACAACTTTACCAATATTAAATTTTAAAACCCTGATCTTGTTTTGGCCAACTAAACAGAGACTAAACTACTACTAAGCTACAAGCACAGCAAAGGCAACCTTGTTTTTTTCGTCTGTGTCTGTTTGATGTCTGTTTGATTGACTTTCTTCGCCTGGGTCTGTTCACTATTTTGTTTAATTTGTATGATATTCGTCTCATTTTCTCATTTACACACAAACAAGTTTATAAATGCTTACTAACCGTGCAAGATTTTCTTTATAGGAAACGTTGGTCTGTGTTGGAGTGAGCGTTAGATTACCCTGGTCATCTGAAACAACACTGTCTTCTGTCAAAACATAGTAGCCGTTGGAAAGGAGACGTGGACTCCGGCGGCACACACATAGCGAGCCGGTTGCTGGATTAATGGAGAGACACTCATAGGAGGAATCAGATAGGAAGGATGTATCCAAACTAAAATGAAAATAGTGATTTAGTGAACTTGCATGATCACAAGGCATTGCAGATTTGAAAAATGTCAGTATACGTAGTATGGTAGGTGTACCTGTGACATGTCTGAAGGTCTTGGGTGCCCCTAGTCTTTATAGGTGAACCTGAAATTATATCCACAGATGCCAAATTGTCACTACACTTCTGTTTTAGTATGAGAAAGTAAAAAAAACAAGGATAAAGAACAGTTACTTGTAATTGGTCCTCTGAAGAAAACCATGTTGTTCTTCTGTTGGTATCCAGCTATGCTAACATACACACAGAGATATGCACAGAAAAATATAAATATGTATATATAGATTATTTGATTAAGTCATTGACACAAGTATTATATTCATTGACGTGATTAGGACTGATGCTAATCATATTCGTACACAAAGGAACAAATGGATTCAATGCACACAATCACAATATTTTGAGATTACCAGAAAAATAACAAATTCCCCATTTGATGAGCTTCCCTTTTAAAGGGAATGATTCATATGTGAAACATTCACAGGGGTATCATCATGTGAATTAACTCCAGGGAATAGCATCATTATGGTTTTGAATTAAATAGGATAAGATAAACCTTTATTTGTCCCACACTGAGGAAATTCACAAATGTGCATTTTTATGTTAAAAAAACTATTTATAAATTATTTATAAATATCGTGTAAATTGTAAGCCATCATGAGATATTATTGCCATTTAGTTTATATGATAAGTATTTTTGTATGTAAAACTTTTTAATTAATTAAAACTTTTTAATCACATGATATCTATCACGTCAGACAATAAATGGTGATGGAAAATCATGAGAATTAAATACTATGTAATTTCTTATTGTTTTTAAATAAAAACTGCATATTATATTACAATTTAGCACAACTGTGAGCTATGAAAGTGAAATTCTGAACATTTAATCAAAAAATTTTTGTAAATTGACAGTGAACAATTGTTAAGTAAAACAGATTACAGAAACAGATTACAATTTGTTTTCAAAATTATATTTGTTATTTGCTGTTTTATATATTTTATAAAAAGCTTTTTTTTATATGTACAAATAGATGTGCTTTGTAGTTCTACAATACTAAACTGAAATTCTGCAATCCTGTTTCTCTGTATACTTCTTAGTCCATTTACTCTGTACTTTAATGGTCTACATCTACAGAGATTGTATTATTCTGGTGGTAGATGATTCTTAGCACTGCAGAGATATAGTGCAGTTATATGAGAAGAGTTGCCACAGCTGTACTGGTGAGCTTTTAAAACACTTTGTTTACTCACTGTGCTCAATGTTAGGACACATCGACCAAATGCACCACATTGTAGATGTGAAATCAAAAACTGTATCTTATTTGTTGATGCACAGTTTGTATTAGTAATCCCACAGTATGTAATCTCAAAGTAGTAATCTCAAAGTTCACAGTATGCTACATATAAGATGCTGGTGGCTGGACATTTTTGGTTACTGGCTTATTTTTAGACCAGGTGTTGGAAGATTCCAAAAGCATTACTGTGCCTGATGCATTCGTAGTGCAACACACACTAACACACTACAAGAGGGTCACTACATTATATATATATATATATATATATATATATATATATATATATATATATATATATATATATATATAAAAGATTTACCACCCAAATAATACCTGCTCTGTGGTTCTTAATCATTATTTTAAATGTGAGACTAACACACACATCTATACAAAAATATGGACTACAGTATGTAACCGCAGAACTACAAATTGCAACTATATTGTAAGTTCATTCATTCATTATATTATCCTATTATGCTTAATCCTATATTAGGGTCGCGGGGGGGGGGGGGGGGGGGGGGGGGGGGGGGGGGGTGGGGGGGGGGGGGTTCCCCATGCCCATCCAGGGGGGAACGTTTCGGGCGCTGGGCAGATACACCCAGGACAGGGCACCAATCTATCGCTGGGCACACACTCACTCACACAGACACACTCTATATGAGGCAATTTCGAGAACTCAATTGACTTGATCCATGTTTTTGGACTGTGGGAGGAAACCGGAGAACCCGGAGGAAACCCACGCAGACACGGGGAGAACATGGAAACTCAACCCAGATGGGGATTCGAACGTGCTAAGCACTAAGCCACCGTGCCGCCCTATAATGTAAGTGAAACTAATAAAACGGGCAATATGTGTAGAAACAAAGAAGGTGTGTCTTACATATCGCTTTCCACACATAATTACGACATCCACGCAAGAAAGGTTTAACGTAAATACAAATTTAAACTGCAAAAACATAGCATAATCTAAATCTGATGTAAATTTGATGTGATATTAGGGTGAACAACACATTATTTTACGTTACAAATGTATTCTATGGAGTAATCGAACTCACAGAGCTGTAAGTATTACTGCTAAAGAACTACGATCGGTCTCCCTATTTTAATAAACAAAACGTTATAATATCATACTGTGAAATAAAGTGGCGCAGCACATCTTACCACAAATAGCAGTTTCTAATCGGAACAACGGAAATCAGGCCTTAAAGCGAAAACAACGTCAGCGTGCAAACAGCGCTGATCTGAGATCAGACAACCCACAACAAGCGAGCTGTTAACCCCTTCATCAGAGTGCACTCACCCTGCTCTGCTTCTCTAACCCACTGCAGCCAACGGAAATACCAACTCACTTAAAAAAGGATTTATTTTAAAACAAAGCGTTTCTTCATTTTACTGGATGTCCAAGTAATATTTCCCATGTACATCAGCTATATTTACATTACAATGTCATGACATGTAATTTCATATCATGACATGTTAAACATGAGACATTATATATATATATATATATGGCAGCACGGTGGCTTAGTGGTTAGCACGTTCGCCTCTCAGCGCTAGGGATTCCCGGTTCGAATCCCCATCTGGGTGGAGTTTCCATGTTCTCCCCGTGTCTGCATGGGTTTCCTCCGGGTCCTCCGGTTTCCTCCCCAGTCCAAAAACATGGATTAAGTCACACCCAGAATTCTCAAAATTGCCCCATCACTAGAGTGTGTCTGTGTGATGGGGCAGTGTGTGCCCAGCGATGGATTGGCGCCCTGTCCTGGGTCTATCTGCCCGGCGCCCGAGACGCTCTCCCCTGGATGGGCATGGGGAACCCCACCGCGACCCCAATAGAGGATAAAGCGGGAGATAATGAATGAATGAATATATATGTGTGTGTGTGTGTGTGTGTGTGTGTGTGTGTGTGTGTGTGTGTGTGTGTGTTTCGAACATTGTAGGTTCAAATCCCAGTCCCAGGTCCACTGAAGAGTCCTTAAGCAAGACCCTTAACCCTTATTGCATTTAATTTAAAGTATATATATATATATATTAGTATAGTAGTGGCATTTTAACAGTAGTAGTTGGAAATTAAATTCACTTTAAGCAGTATATTAATGAACATATCTAAACAGATGAGTTTTTTTTTTAAAGTATTTTACTTATATGAAATAGTGAAGTGAATCAACTGAACATTTATTCAAATAATAATTTTTTATGTATGTTAATAATTGCATGTAAAAATTTATTTAAATGTATGTGGAAAAAAAAAAAAAAAAAAAGAAGAAGATGTTGTATCTGTTTGTTTTGATTTTTGTTCAAATAGAGTGGAGGAGGATTGAAGTTCTTGGATTAAAGGGTTAATCGTGAAGCCCCTTCCAACTCATCTAATGCTACCTACCATCCCCCTGTAACAGCTAGTCGATTCTCAGAACGTCCGTTTAATGGATATCTCACGAGTACAGCAGGGTTATAATACTAATACTGTAAGTGGGGTTGACATTTGGAGAAATATGAGCTCATTTTAGTGAAAGATAATCCACACGTCGCGGTTCTTTCAGGCAATATTTTAGGTCAGCTAAAATCCAAATCGTTAGTCTGTACAAACAATAACAATGCCATGTGAGTGTTACACTAACTGCAGAGCAAAAAGCCACCAAACAAATCCAAATCCATTACGAGTTACTGCTTTACAACTTTCAATGTATGTATATATTGTTTAAAAGCACGTTCATATTATATATATATATATATATATATATATATATATATATATATATATATATATATATATGTGTGTGTGTGTTGTATATATTCATTCATTCATTATCTCCCGCTTTTATCCTCTATTAGGGTCGCGGGGGGGTTCCCCATGCCCATCCAGGGGAGAGCGTCTCGGGCGCTGGGCAGATAGACCCAGGACAGGGCGCCAATCCATCGCTGGGTACACACTCACACACTCAAACACACTCTATATGGGGCAATTTAGAGAACTCAATTAACTTGATCCATGTTTTTGGACTGTGGGAGGAAACCGGAGAACCCGGAGGAAACCCACACGTACACGGGGAGAACATGGAAACTCCACCCAGATGGGGATTCGAACCGGGAATCCCTAGCGCTGAGAGGCGAACGTGCTGACCACTAAGCCACCGTGCCGCCGTGTATCATATATATATATATATATATATATATATATATATATATATATATAGACGTTCTCCCCTGGATGGGCATGGGGAACCCCACCGCGACACTAGTAGAGGATAAAGCGGGAGATAATGAATGAATGAATATATATATATATATATATATATATATATTATATATATATATATATATATAATTTTTTTTTTTTTTGTGCTGGCTCAATGTGGTAAAATAGTTTTAGTAGAGGATAAAGCGGGAGATAATGAATGAATGAATGAATATATATATATATATATTATATATATATATATATATATATATATATATATATATATATATATATATATATATATATATATAGTCGCTTTGGATAAAAAGCGTCTGCTAAATGACCAAATGACCAAATGTATATATATATATATATATATATATATATATATATATATATAAAGTCGCTTTGGATAAAAGCATCTGCTAAATGAGTCGACTTACATATATATATATTATGTAAGTCGCTTTGGATAAAAGCATCTGCTAAATGACCAAATGACCAAATGTAATAAATATATATATATATATATATATATATATATATATATATATATATATATATATATATATATATAATTTTTTGTTTTTTTTGTGCTGGCTCAATGTGGTAAAATAGTTTTTAAAAAAGAGACATTACAAGCTATTGCTTTTAATATATAGATATTTTATGATTGAGAAATATAAATTCTAAACATTAGAAAAATAAAAGTGTTTTGACTCAGTAAACGTGTGATATATAGTTCTGACTGTAGGGGCCGCAACCGTTTACCAAAAACCGCCAAGGAAGAAGAAAAGGTATGCGCATGCGCAGTCTAAGTTGGCTAATGGAAACCGGATTTATTTACACCATAAACAACAATTATCGTGTTTTGTACTCGTTTAGTAATTACACCACACGTTTTTTGTCAGAATAAAACCTTTTAGTGTTTTAATGTAACGTTAGCCACTAACTAAACGAACATGGTGTTATAATGAAGAGAGTATTTTTTTACACAGTAAAAAATAATTATGTAATGCTTTTGTAATGCTATGTAAGAATGCTTTTAATTTTTGTATATTCACTGCATTAAAATATTTCCTATTTACAAACCTAAAAATTCCGTGATACATCTGTAGTATTCTTTTTTTAGTCTTTGTTTAAGTCTTTGTTGTTATTTATTTTTATACTAATGTTATATAACATTAATTGTATTGCCCTTTTATTATCAGCTGACGACGTGAATTTCTCGTGGTAATTAATATTAACTGAATGGAGCAGAGTTAATCATCTAATATAATTTCGGACCTAAATCGAAATATTCTGTTATGTGTCCTCCATCCATCCATCAAAAAATACACCACACGAAAAATACACCTCCAACTTCACATTTGTATGGGGGGGTTCCCCATGCCCATCCAGGGGAGAACGTCTCGGGCGCTGGGCAGATAGACCCAGGACAGGGCACCAATCCATCGCTGGGCACACACTCACACAGACACACTCTATATGGGGTAATTTGGAGAACTCAATTGACTTGTGGGAGGAAACCCGGAAACCCACGAGGACACGGGGAGAACATGGAAACTCCTTCCAGATGGGGAATCGAACTGGGAATCCCTAGCGCTGAGAGGCGAACGTGCTAACCACTAAGCCACCCCTGAAAGGCACGCCCGTTATGTGTCCTGATGCATAAAATTATTCAATTATTTATGTTCCCCATCACTGTCTGTCAAAACGATATATAAATGATGCATGCAGAGCCAGCCAAAAATGTTTACACAAATTTGAGAATAAGAATAAGCTTTTATCGTCAAATATTTAACAGGTTTTCAACATTTTTTAACACATTGCTAACTTTATTTATGTGGGTGGGGAAATCCATTCCTGTTTAGATATAACAGATTCATATTCTGTTTTAAATAGTCCATATTAGTAAGTAATAAAGGTTAATTGTGTTTCTTCATGTTTTTCTGATTGATAGAAACAAGCAAATGCTTAGGAGGATGTCAGGGGGACCTGCAGTGTGTGTGAGTATTGAGTCGTCATGTGAACGACAGGTGCAGGAGGTCTCACTGGATGGCGTGGAGACCTATGTGCCACCGCTTTCCATGTCCCAAAATCTTGCCAAACTTGCACAGCGCATTGATTTTGGGCAGTGTTCTGATTCTGAAGATGGAGATCCGAGTGGAGAGGGTAGGGAATCCGATTGGAGCAAGCAAGAGACTGAAGAGGAGGAGGGTGAGTAGAACTATCTGTGCTTTCATACAAAAGTTTTGGAAACCTTTCTTCAAAAAAATCTTTTAAAAAATTGCCAGTAACACATCTACTGACAAGTTAAATAATGTAAAATAAATGAATATATTTTTTTAAAAATTGTATATGCATTTTATAAATATTATTCCAATAATTCCAATAGTTTCAAAAAGCAAAAAAAAAAAAACTAAAATAACTAAAAGTATACATACCACACATATCTGTAGTTTGTACCAACGGAAATTTTGGGCATAATAAAGAACATAGGTTTAAAAAAATTAGCAATGTTATAATTATGTTTAATTTTTTTTATTCTCATAAAACACTCTGAATTTCGACAGGCTTAGTGAAATTCCAGCCATGTTTGTGGCCATGGGACTCTGTAAGGAACCATCTGCGCGGTTCTCTGACTGAGATGTGTGTGCTGCATGACATGCTGAGTGTTATCAAGGAAAAGAAATATATGGCTCTTGATCCAATGTCCCAAGATCCACATAGTGCTAAGGTTAGAATCTGACTTTTTCTTAGTATTCTAGATCTGGTAAATTAAAATCTTTGTCAATATTTTGCATCAATCAGATAAAATGTCAATTTTCTCACTTTCTTGTTATGAATATTTTGTGCAATGAGCAATTTTAATTGTTTATGGGTGCTATGGATGGAATATATATTAGGGGTCTAATTGAATTAAACTATTGCATTCCTATGTATGTATTGAAAATTTTGAAATTGCAGCGTATTTGTTCAGTTTAATGTTAAAATAGCACAGTACTAAGCCATTTTCCTGCCTGGAGTGGTTACAAACAATACAGGCATGAGGCATCCCCATTGTACCCATCAAAACGATTTATGAATGTAAGAGGAAACTGGAATAAACCCTTTAGGCACAGGAAGTACATGCAAATTCCACCCATTTTTTTGTTACAACCAGAAATTGAACCTGGGATCATCTTACTCTGAACTTGTAGCCCTAACCACTGAACCGCTATGTCATCACAGTGCATGTGTAAAAGTGTTTGTAGTCATAATTAGATTTTTTTTTTATGTCAGAGGAAGGTGAGACTTTACATGGAAGAGCCACAGATGAAAGCCACTTCATCTCACTCTGTCTTCATCTCTCACTTACAGATTTGATTGGGCCTCCAACTTCACATTTGTATGCTTGGTTTGTTTTATATACTTATACAGTAAAAGAAAGCATACCCGTTCTTAAAATCAATGGTTTTACAAATCAGAACATCATATATATTTAATTCACAAATGTTTTTAAAATTAGGTAAATATAACCTCAGCTAAACAGCACCACATGGCAAATTGCTGTTATTGTTTATATAGCAAAAAAAGGAGAAAAAAAAAAAAA
Organism: Corydoras sp. C115; assembly: GCA_019802505.1. Taxonomy (NCBI): domain Eukaryota; kingdom Metazoa; phylum Chordata; class Actinopteri; order Siluriformes; family Callichthyidae; genus Corydoras; species Corydoras sp. C115. The sequence continues at coordinate 3,123,203 of JAFMOC010000034.1, read as the reverse complement.
AAAAGCCTTTTGTGAAAAAACATAATGTAGTTTTTTTTATGACCTTCTCAGTCTCCTACATTACTCGAAAGGAAATTTTTGCCCACTTTAGAATGTTGCTTCAGTTCACTGAGGTTTATGGGCATTTGTTCATGCATAGCTCTGCCACAGGATTTTATTAGGTTAAGGCCTGGACTGCAACATTTAAACATTTTGTTTCTTTTTTTTTATTTTATGGCTGATTTGATGTTATGCTTGGGAACACTGTGGTGTTTCATAATGTATTTTCAGTAAAGTTTTAGCTGCTAGATAAATGGCCTTACATTTAACTCTTGAGAAGATGTTTGTGGTCGACCAAATGACAAGTTGCAAGTACTGTAACTGAAGCAAGCTTAAATCATCTCTTTTTTACCTCTGTACTTGACAGTTAGTATGGGGTGTTTGTGGTAATGTCATCAAATTTAGCCAGACATGGCACAGTGTGTTGTGGTTAAACATATCCAGTGTCATCTAATTTGTCAAGGAACATAGTTTTAAAACTCTAGTTTCTTCATATGCAACTTTTCATCTGAACAAAACATGCAAACGAGACTGCTTTGTTTCAAGAGGAGGCTTTCATATGGCAATATTTTTATAGTATTTGCTAATAATTAATTTACGAAGCGTATTTTATTAGCAGTGCTAGGCTGCTACTAACACTCTTTATTCATATTAATATTTTTTACACACTACTTTTGCATTTAAATTAGATTTTTGCTTTAAAAAATAAGACACTGATTTTCCTTTCAGGTTGTGCTTTGTACTTGTATAAGCTTTTATGAAGTAAAAGTTTATTATGTCCTGATATGTAACTGTAAGATGGAATACCTTTTCCCCATGTTTATAATAATGTTACTTATATTTTATACATGTTTTATTACCAGACCCCTCAGGTCTTACAGCTGATTAGTAAAAAGAAGTCTCTGGCTACTGCAGCTCAGGTGCTGCTGAAGGGGGCAGAGAAGTTAAACAAGTCAGTGGCAGATAGCCAAGAGCAACGCAGGCTACGGGACTTTAATGCAGAGTTATTGCACCTTCGGTCACAGTGGAAACTGCGCAAAGTTGGTGACAAAATTCTTGGTGACCTGAGCTACCGCAGTGCTGGTGAGTGGTTCACATTGGTTTTATAATTATTTTTTGGTTTTAATATCAATCTCTCAGTGTTGTGTGTTCTGTTGGTGTTATTAAAAACTGTGCAGCGCTGGGGCCTGTTCTAACGGGCAAGAAAGAAATCTTGTAATTGTGGGCTGATTTAAACATCTTATGTTCATGAAACAACAATTTACTAGTTTAACTAATTCATTACCATTTAATGCCCTAAAATACCGTACAGTAGGGGCAATATAACAGCCATTACTGCTACTGTGTATATAATCTATATGTCTGTGCTATAATCTTTTAAATGCTGTTGTACATTGGTACAATCATGTAGTTTTTCATCCCCACAGGATCTCTGTTTGCTCATCATGGTACATTTGAGGTTATTAAAAACACAGACATTGACTTGGACAAGAAAATTCCTGATGATTACTGTCCTCTCCGTGTTCAAATCCCAAGTGATCTGGAAGGTTCAGCTTATATTAAGGTATGTTTAGTATTTGTGATCTACCCACCCAACCATTATCATCCATTCTACTAGGGTCATCGGGGGGGAGTCTAACCACTGTGCTAACCACCCGCCCGATTTGTGATCGTTTTTTAAAAAAATTTTAAATGACTTTTTTTTGTATCTAAAAGAAAAAAAATTGCTGTGTCTTTGTTTATAGGTGTCTATTCAAAAACAGTCCCATGACATAGGCGACCTAGGAACGGTCATTCTATTCAGGAAGCAACACAAGGCAAAGCCAGGTAGGACTTGCACAGTAAACTAATAATAAATAAATACATTATATATACATACATAATTACATTAGCTTAGTTGCTGATTACATGTTCATGGATTCATTACAGGTCTTTCAATTCACATTTTAGTGTAACAGAAGGTTACATACACAAGGTTACATACACAATTGCATACACAATTGCATACACAGCCATGTATATTCATGTACTTTTTCTAGTTTCTAGATCAATGTAATTTGTGTGTGTATATATAAATAAAATCCCCCTTTGCTCTCTTACACACTCTTATTTTTTTAGGTTCACAAGCATGGCATCTAAAGCTGGAAGCTGCACAGAATGTGCTGCTCTGTAAGGAGATCTTTGCTCAGCTCTCTCGGGAGGCAGTTCAGATTAAATCCCACATTCCTCATATTGTTGTTAAGAATCAGATCATTTCCCAGCCCTTTCCAGGTGAAACAATTTATGATTTCCTCACTGTATTGCTGAAGTATTTACCGATTTGATACAAAAATGTGAATTTAAAGTGTTGGACTGTGAATTTAGCTGATAAACATTTTTTTGTTTACAATTCTTTATGTGCGATCGAGTGCATTTTTGGGTAACACAGTTTGGTTTTTACAGGACTTCAGCTGTGCATCTCACTTTGCCACTCTACTACTGAGAAAAAGAATCAAAGAGCGTCACCTGAACAAACGAAATCAGATGACCATCTGTATGTGCTTGAGCATAATCTGCACCAACTCATAAGAGAGGTATATTAACATACGCACCAATGGCTGGCAGAAATATATAATTTTTAACTTGTACAATATTTGGAAGCTATTTGGACACTGACCGCCTTTTTGTTACTGAAAATCTCACTTTTCTGTGAAAACCTTTAAGGTTTTTCTACTGTAATGCATGTCTGGGTATTTTGAGGAATATGGGAATTTGTAAGGTCAGACACTGGTGTGTTTGATGAGGTAGAGGTGTAAGGGATTTGTGTGGGCAGTTGATTTTCTTCAAAACTTATCAAGCAATGTTTTATGCACCATATTATAGGGCACATGATGGAAAATAAGGTGGCATTTTTCATACTCCTGAAGCAAACTATTGTCCAGAATACCTGGCTTGGTGCCACCAGTGGCAATGGGATTAAATAGAGCACCTGCTTTGAGTAGTAAATTTGTGTGTTCCAGTCTTTTGTTCATAGTGTACTTATTGTTGCATGGAATATTTGTACCTAGGAGCCATGGCAACATCTCTTAAATTGATGCATTTTTTGATTGATGCATAAGTTTTTTCTTCCGGTTCCCAGAAAGTCTGGAGACTGTGCATGTGTATAATACAGAGTATTGCATTGAGTTTCAATATGATGTGGTAACTCTTTTTTTTATCCAGTGTACCAATCACTTGTGTACACACAACATTCTTTTATAACTAGGTTTCCTCGATTGTGTTCATCAGTTATATCTGCAAAAGATGGCTACTTTGAGCCAGAACAAAATGATCCTATGATTTTCTTTTTATTTATAAGTGTTTATTTGTCCTGTATTCTAATTTCAAAGTACATTTCATACATTGAACTGTGTAAATAAAAAATACCTTAAAGTCTAACTGTTAACCCTTTAAAATATGCATAAATAATAATTGAACAGAAAACCCCTGATTTACATTTTAAAAACTAAATCCAAAACAACCTCAAATTTTTATGTGTAGATAAAATACCTAAAAGTTATCTTTTGAAAGAACAATTTTAGTTGTATTAACTAGCAATGAAATTTTGCCTCAGTGACAGAGTGTTAAATAATAAGTGTTTTTTTGTTTGTTTGTTTTATTTCTAGTTTCATAAGCAGAACCTGAGCTCCTCTGTCATCCCTCATCCTGCTAGTGCTCCATTTGTTTCCAAGCGGTTACGATTGGCTGGGCCAATGGCTTTTGATAAAGCTGACATCAGCTCCCTACAGCAGTATGAAGGTTTGCTGGAAAAAATCATCAAGCAGGCCAAGCACATCTTTCTTCGGAGCAGGTAATCATTTCTAACACTGAGCCATTCATCTGTAAAATTGTACATCATCTATAGAAACTAGTACATAAACAGAATCTCTCTCTCCCTCCTACAGGACAGCAAGAACCATCGACAGTCTGGCTAGTCGTGTCGAAGACCCTCAGATTCAGGCACACTGGTCTAATATTAATGATGTTTATGAGTCCAGTGTCAAAGTACTGATTACTTCGCAGGGATATGAACAGATCTGCAAGTAAGCCGAGATGTCATGATGCTAATATCTAAAATGTTTTTCTAAAAGCATGACTAGAAATTTTACATACAACCTGTCACACTTCCCGATCAGGTCTATCCAGTTACAGTTAAACATTGGAGTGGAGCAAATCAAAGTTGTACATAGGGATGGTCGTGTCATTACCCTCTCTCATCAGGAACAGGAATTACAAGACTTCTTGTTATCACAGGTAAGTTGGTCCTTGTGCTTGTTGCATTTCATTACATAATAAAAGATAATGTGGCGGCACGGTGGCTTAGTGGTTAGCACATTCGCCTCTCAGCGCTAGGGATTCCCGGTTCGAATCCCCATCTGGGTGGAGTTTCCATGTTCTCCCCGTGTCCGCGTGGGTTTCCTCCGGATTCTCCGGTTTCGTCCCACAGTCCAAAAACATGGATCAAGTCAATTGAGTTCTCCAAAAATTGCTCCATGTAGAGTGTGTTTGTGTGATTGAGTGTGTGCCCAGCGATATGTTGGCGCCCTGTCCTGGGTATATCTGCCCAGCGCCCGAGACGTTCTCCCCTGGATGGGCATGGGGAACCCCACCGCGATCCTAATAGAGGATAAAGCGGAAGATAATGAATGAATGAATAAAAGATAATGTTCCCTTAAATTAAAGTAATTTTAAATGTCAGTTCATTGAGACTTTATTGTAAAATCATATTTTTTCATATTTGAGTTTGATTATGCTTTTTAACCTTTAAAACTAAATAATAAACATACACTAATGTATTAGCAAATACCTTTTATGCATTTTATAGACATTACTTTTTGGTGTCCTATGAGGAATATCCCAATATGTTTTATGTGCATGTGTCTACAGATGTCTCAGCACCAAGTGCATGCAGTTCAGCAGTTGGCAAAGGTGATGGGTTGGCATGTGTTGAGCTTTAGCAACTATGTTGGTCTTGGTGCCATCGAGAGCATTGGAAATGCTTCTGCTATCACGGTTGCCTCTCCAAACGGAGCTTACGCTATCTCTGGTACATGCACACATTACTGCACTGTAAATTGCACAACTTATATGTAGTACATGATGTATGTTACAAACATTACATTTTTAAATTTTATAATATTATCCTTTGCTGTTATGCTCAGCACTCAACAACCTCTAACCCTTTTATTGGTATTAGAAGTTATCTTTTATATAGATTTGTGCTACCACTCTCAAATACAACTATTATATTTAACTGAATTAATTAGCAGCTCTTTCAAATGAAAGAAATGGCAAATAATTATAAATGTAGTTGTACATTTGTATCAGTTGTTAAAAAATGATACAAGTCTAGTGTCACAACTTCATAGGAATAGTTTATTAAACTCTTTTAATGACTGTGTTATGTTAAACTTATGAAAACAAATAATCACATTATGAAACAATCAGTGGATGTGCGTGTGCACACAATTTTGCAATTCTGGTATTTCTGATCATAATGGTGTGTTGAGTAATTACTTTGTAATGAAAAACATCACAGCTGCTTTGCTGGGTGTCGCTTCACATGGTTGTGTACACAAAATTTTCAAAGGTTGAGTGTTGGGTGATAAAGACTTTGCTCCATAATCACAAGACCAGAGGTAATCGCTAATTGCTGGTTCAAACAACAAAGCTCAGAATTTCAAAGAATATGTCTAAGCATTTAGATTGGAATTATGTTGACAAAGTTAGGAAGATGGTTTGGGCATGTGCAGAGAAAGGATGAGCTTTAAAATACCAGCAAGTAATATCAAGAAACCAGACCAACACAATAACATGACCAACAATGACTTCAGATCTCAATCCTGATGAACATTTACAGTTGTCATTTGTATTGTATTGTATATGTTAATGGTTAACATGTTTTAAGTGTAACCCTTTTTGTGTATTTGATTAAACAGTTCGGAATGGACCTGGGAGTGGATGCAAGGTTTTGGTTCAGTTTCCTCGATGCCAAGCTAAAGATCTGCCAAAGACTGATGTGCTGCAGGATGCAAAATGGAGTCATTTACGAGGACCATATAAAGAAGTGTATTGGAGTAAGATGGAAGGCAGGAACTTCATTTACAAAATTGAGCTTCTGATGGCAGCACTGACTCCCTGCCTTTAAAACAGAACTGTTCCTAATTTTACGGTTTACATTTTGTGCGTTTCCTTTTCTATAAAATTATTAACCTTTTTTGTTGTTCTGTTAAGTTTGTATTATGTCCACTGTTGTATTTGAGTAAAATTAGTTCATTTCTTTTCCAACTCGTCTTTCTTAAATGTGACCAAACGTGTCAATGGATTTTAGTAGATAAAAGTGGTATAACATGTAATTTTGTCAACAATCTCCTTTTATAACCATTTAGTTGCAGCTGTGCTTTGTTCAAGTAGCACTTCCAAAATCATTTTGATGCTATATACTGTTGTTGAAGGGAAATTTTGCCACTCCAACACAACACCTGCTGTAACACTCTAAATGTAATTTAGGTTCAGCCAGCCATAATCTCATGGGCTTTGCTTTAAGATTGGTCATCAACTGTAACCATGTGCTGCTCAGACAATTCTAATTCAATTAACGAAGACGCTTAACCAATCAACAAGCAAAAGGTAAGAAAGATCCTCCCTTTGCCGTGGTTTGTCTTCTCTGTGAACTTTGGTTTCCTCCCACATTCCAAAGACATGCTGACGGGTAAATTGGAAGAACTAATTGAACTAATTTCCCCTAATTGGATCATTTCTAAACTATGGCTGGAGGAAAGACCTGGTGACCTACCTCATAAAAACATTCACCATAAAACTAAAGGGATTAAAAACTGCACTTGAAGAGCCGCCACGCTGTATCCAGTAAGTAAAATTTTTAAAAGAGTTAATAACAATTCCAGATAAATTCTACAAAAACTACTGACATTTAAAATATCTACTAAAGTGCTATTGTGCTATCAAATTTAAGTGTCTGTAGTGTTGCTTTGTATTTTCACCATACGTTGCAAGTAAAATATACTGTAATTTAGTTCAAATATTAGTCTCAGGAAAGGTTGGATATTTTTTCAAATAAATTAATATTTGCTGACAGATAAACGTGATTATTGATTTTTTTTTTTTTTTACTGTTTAAAATGCGGCGGCACGGTGGCTTAGTGGTTAGCACGTTCGCCTCTCAGCGCTAGGGATTCCCGGTTCGAATCTCCATCAGGGTGGAGTTTCCATGTTCTCCCCGTGTCTGCGTGGGTTTCCTCCGGGTTCTCCGGTTTCCTCCCACAGTCCAAAAACATGGATCAAGTCAATTGAATTCTCAAAATTGCGCCATATAGAGTGTGTCTGTGTGAGTGAGTGTGTGCCCAGCGATGGATTGGCGCCCTGTCCTGGGTCTATCTGCCCGGCGCCCGAGACGTTCTCCCCTGGATGGGCATGGGGAACCCCACCGTGACCCTAATAGAGGATAAAGCGGAAGATAATGAATGAATGAATGTTTAAAATGCATTTTGATGAGGTCCCAAATTATATGTAAAGGCACATAATTAATGGCTGGTAAAGTACGTAGGAACTATAATGATGAGGGTTGAGATTCTGAAAAACACAGAGAACAATAGTTTTATTTGATCTATAAGAGCAAATTGCTTTTAATTACCATTTACCCTGTCACAATATGTGTTTGAGCTCCTGTGGCATTACCATTTCTTGCCTTTAGTAGTGAGTATGTGATAACCTGGAGCTTTGTTCTTTATTGTGAATGCATGGTGGACATATGGAGTATATTTTAAGATATTTAAAATTCTGGGCCTCATATAAACATGCACAAAAGTTTGACGACTCTTGGCCAAATGACACATACTGCCATTTTTATTGATTTTAGAAAACGTAAACAGACTATACCTAATCAAACATAAAATCAATATTTCAACAAATCCTTAAGCACAGTTATTCTGTCTTTCATAAGACACAAACACAAAATAAATTAAAGTGTTGGTAATTAGTTACATCTCCTTCGGCAAAAACCGCAGCATGCAATGGTTATATGTATCTAGTTAAGAAGTCTGGATTCTTGGGACTGAAAATTTATTCTGGTTAGTTTTACAATCAGCCTGAAATTCTGAAACATTCTTGGATTATCTTGCATGATCTTGCATACACAGCTTGTTTAAGGCCTATCCACACTTTAAGTCTGTGAGGTCCTGTCCATAAGCATGTTTGTCTCCCTCTTTATGGCTTCATTCATTTTCAGGATTTACATGTATTTTATCCACTTCTATATTTTTTTCTATGCAATTACATGAAGGTCATTTGCAGAAATACAGACATAAACTGTTAGATTCACCCTTATACTTCACAGTTGGCATGGTGTTCTTGTTTATAAAATGCTGTTTAATTATTCTATCCATCCATTATCTTCCACTTTATCCTATATTAGGGTTGCGTTTCGGACACTGGGCAGATGCACCCAGGACTATCACTTGGCACACCCTAACTGGACAAACGTGCTAACCACTAAACCACTGTGCTGCCCTCTTTAAACTTTTTTTTTTTTTTTTTAATATTGATGCTGATTGTTTAAAAAAATTTCCAAATTTAGCTGTCAGCCTACATCACTTTCCATGATTTTGGCTTGTCTTTTTTTTTTACATGTAATAAGAATGTGTTTAAAGACAAGGTCAGTTATTCTTCTTTCATTAAGATTATGATTGTTTATTCAGCTTTATAAACTGGGTGGTTCCAGCCCTTATATCTGAATGGCTGAGCTGCTTAGGTGACATTATTGACAATAATGCACACCTCTGACTGCCTCACGTTTGTATCAATGCATGATTATTTTAAATAATAAAATCCAGATTCAAATAAACAACAAGGAAGAGCAATAAGGCTGTTACTACTGTTTTTTAGAAACCATGTTTTGTAATTTGGACACTGCATGGCAGTTTAATTGTTATAGAAACCAGAATCCTGTACTGTTCTCTTTAAAAACAGTTTACATCGTGGAAGAGCAGTTTATCAACGATTTTTCATCATGATGTTTTTAACTGTTTTATAAAGGCAAAAAGGCACTTGAGGTTGTGCATTATTTTCAATAATCTGTACTCTGCTTTAGGTCATGCCTAATAACTCTTTCCCGTTATTTATTCTTAATAACGCATGCCCTCTCCTGCCTTATTGTTTTATTTATATGTGGAACAGTAGATAATTCTTTTCACGTGTTTTTAATAGATTCATGCAGGGTTTTTTTCCTTTGATTTCAGCACATGAGCAGTTCTGTCTGTAAGTGTACTTAATCTTTAGAATATTCCTCTGTACTGTGGGTACTATTATAGTTATATTTTTGGACAGTTCGCAGAGCTCATGCCTTGAGTTTTAGGCCAAAATTTTTAACACATTTAATAAGCCGATTTCATGTTCATCACATTTGTGCCATGTCTTAGGTCTGATCTATTTAATCTTTGACATTTTGTCGACATCTTTCCCATCACTAACAACGTCTAAAGTTTTATTCAGGTCATAATGATGGCTTGTTTTTGTTTGTAATTTATTTTTTTTAATAAGGCATTAACTGTGCATCAGGATTTGCTAAAAAAATACAGAATGCTTCATTTGGCTGAAAGTACCCAAACTCTGAGTAACATTCCATGGATACTTATGCTGTTTTGCTAAATTGTAGATTTACATACAAGAAATGTGAGCTAAACATGGGAAAGGAACAGCCAACAACCTCACAAGCTGAAGGATCATGTTGCTGCAGTTCTAAGAAATATCACACATGTTGATAAAGCGTTGTTTCAAAATAAGTACATAAATTCTGTTCACTGCAACATATGTAAAAAGCACATAAATTAAATTACTGATACCCTTCAAGTTAGAAATTTGATGGTTATTAAAATTAGTTTACATTGTCTAATCATTGTTATAATAATTTTTAATTACCTGTCTCAGTAGGTGTGCATGTTACAGCAATATAGTGACTTCTGTTTACATACAACCTTGCAATTTCCCAGGAGTCCTGAGTTTTAGCAAGATAACTGCCTTGTCAGTGACTTTGCTATGCATCTCTTTCAAACAGAAGTCCTACCTGGTAAATTACCAGTAAATTCACAGGTAAAAGTGCATAAGTGAACGGGATTTAAGACTTGACAAATATTACAAAATGAATTCCACATCCATATTATAATCGATTAATAGGACTACTAATCATATAACTTTGTACAGCCAGACAGATATTTTATGCTCATGAGAACATCATAAGGATTGGTCCATCGGCTCAGAGGCACTTGGGGACTCTGCCCCCTGACTCTCCATTTCTTCTTGCTCATCTTGCCTCTCCTTGTCATGATCAGTATTAGGCTCAGATGTGCTCGGCTGACACGTTTTTTTGTCTATAGTGGCCTGAAGGTTTGACACCATCTCCTGGAGACACCGACGTTGCGCCTCTATTTCTGATGGCTTCAACTCCACGCCACAATGCCCTTCACGCAGAGTGAGTATACCTGGAGCCACACGCACAAGCTTTTCTTCTGACAGTGCTACCTTCTCCCCTTGTACGCTGCCACTGAGGTCCACTCCACTGCTGTGCTGTCTCTTTATATGGTGGTGTTCATGAGAGGTTGAGCCAAGTGAGTGTCCTTTGCCCTGAAAAAGATTGATGGTCTGCTCTTTCTTTCGCACTGCCCCACCACAGCCCAGTTTTAAACTATGAGAGGGGCTTCCCTCATGGCTACCAGCAGTGGAATCAGAACAGAGCTGGATGAGTTCCTCCACATTGGGGCCCACCGGGAAATGACCAGCAGCATCAACGCAAAGTTCCAAACGTTCCTCCGCCGCATTGAACACAAAGGTTTTACCAGTCAGTTGTGGCAAAGTGCAATGCTTTCCATCCAACAGACCTAAAGCCAAACACATGCACACGAAATAGTTTAAAAAAAAAAACATAAACTTAAGTTTGATAAAGTAAGGTGCCGTTTGCTTCACAAAATTCAAATAATATTTATGGTTGTGGAAAAAAGTACCCAGTTTTTGGTGTTTTCACATAAAAGTATGAATATAGTAATTCAGGGGTTGTATAACAATGAGCCAAGGGTTAGCCTTAAGGGCCATGCTGAAGATGGACTAACCACTAACCCTAACCCAACCTTAAGATTGATAGTCCAATAACCTAACCATTGAGCTCTCACACAAAACCATCCAGCCATCCATTATCTTCCGCTTTATCATCTATTAGGGTCGCGGGGAGGGGGGGGGTTCCCCATGCCCATCCAGGGGAGAATGTTTCGGGCGCTGGGCAGATGCATCCAGAACAGGGCGCCAATCTATCGCTGGGCACACACTCACTCACATAGACACACTCTATATGGGGCAATTTGGAGAATTCAATTGACTTGATCCATGTTTTTGGACTGTGGGAGGAAACCGGAGAACCTGGAGGAAACCCACGCAGACACGGGGAGAACATGGAAACTCCACCCAGATTGGGATTCGAACCGGGAATCCCTAGAGCTGAGAGGCGAACGTGCTAACCACTAAGCCACCATGCCGCCCCACACAAAACCAACCATATCTAAATGTGCTGCATTTAGGAAATCCAGGTTATTGCAGGATTCCATTTATTTACATTTATTCATTTGGGAAACACTTTCATTCAAAGCAACTTACAAATGAGAGAACTTTGTTAGGTGTTTGTTCCTTTCATTTGTTAAACACAACAGTGCTTTTGTTCTCTGTAACATGATATTGATGCCCTTTGTTTATTGCATACAGAATACAAAATCTGAAGAGTCACTCATATGTATTTTTAATAACTGTTTACTTGTGTGCCCAGCGATAGATAGTCCTGGGTGTACCTGCCCAGCGCCCGAAACGTTCTCCCCTGGATGGGCAATTGGGGAACCCCACCGCGACGCTAATATAGGATAAAGCGGAAGATAATGAATGTTTGAATGTTTACTTGTGATCAGATCAGTCAAGTCACTTCTAGACAAATCAGGTGTGAACTGAGTTGAAGTCAGGTGAACTTTAACAGTAAAAGGCATTTGGCTGTAAAGAGATGGTAAAATTATTTGTGTGTGGACTGGTGACCTGCCGAAGTAGTTTTTACTCTTTCTGCTTAATAATTGCTGGGGAAAAAAAACACTCCCTACAATTCTAATTAGAATAGGTGGCCAAGAAAATAAATCCGGAACCAGGCACTATGCACCCTAAACATCTGTTTGCAAAACCTTTAAAACATGGATGTAGGGGTGGAGCTTCTCTCTTGTTTTTCTCCCAATGCAGTATCCAATTCCCATGCATCAGCACTCTCAGTGCTGAGCTCTCATGTGCTTTCTCTGTCAAACATGCAGCAAAAGCCTTCTATTTGCCAACTCAGCATTTTTGCTTGAACCCTAAAAAGTTGCATTTCAACTGCTTGTATGCATCTTTGTGCCATATGTACCTTTGTGTTTAAGTGTTTAACTGCCAGTAGAGGCTGCTGTTGAAGTAGTCAGTTAAATATGTATAAATAATTTAAAAATACATCTCCCATCAAACAAAAATATGCAACTAACAGCACAATTTCAGACTTAAACTCTGAAACATTAAATTCTACTCTTTGAACAACCTGTGTAGTTTGCTTAATCACTATAAATGGTCAGAAGGCGTAGAATTATACATACATGATTAGCAAAGTATTTTTAAGAGCAAAAACGTTACCCATTTCTTTTTTGACAATGTTGTAGAAGACACCCCCTTGTTGAAACAGGTGAGGTAACTTCTTAGCGTACGACCACACATCCTTCTCACCTAAAAGATGAAAAAAGTAGTTCTTATTTTTGAAGAATTGAAGCTGGAATATTTTTTTTTACATGTTATGTAACCCAAGGGATCAAAGACACAAAACAACCGTACTTAATAGTTGGGTTTAGGTCTGACTTGGTTTTGTCTTTTTGCTCTTATATGTGCATTTTTTTTATTAAAGAAAAAGTTAATTGGTTGAGTCAATGTTTTACCAAAAATGTAAATATAATTTGTAACTTTTGCAAACTTAAATTGTACAAATTTTGATGTAAAAGCTTTATGTACATTATATGAACAACTTTATTGGGACACCTCTACATTAAAACCACAAAGCTTTTAGGACATCTAATGTTGTTCCCCTGCAAGTAAAACATTTTACTCTGCTTAAAAAAAGATTTTATGTACTTTATATACTACTTCCTGGTGGAACCAATAGAGGCCAATTGAATTCTACAAATTGCCCCATATAGAGTGTGTTTGTGTGCGTGTCTGTGAGAGTGAGTGTGTGCCCAGCGATAGATTGGCGCTCTGTCCTGGGTGTATCTGCCCAGTGCCTGAAACGGTCTCCCCTGAATGGGCATGGGGAACCCACCCCGTGACGCTAATAGAGGATAAAACAGAAGATAATGGATGGAATATTTGTTAGAACATAAATATTATATTTGCTGATTTGTTGGGGCACCGCTTGTGTTAATTATTCCCTAATCCTTTATCAGTACATTTTGGAGGCTGCCTAATGGTTGCTGGTGGTAAGACATTTTTGATTACTGGATGATTTTAAGAAGTAACAATGATTTGCATTTGATCCACTTATATGACGTCACTTTAATTATGAAATATACTACAATATCATCAACTACATTGTGGGGGTCCTAACATTAGAAAACAGTAAAGGGAATTAACAAAGTATGCCATGACACAAGTGGCGTGCAGTATTTAAAACATATAATTAGGAATAGACAATTTCTAATAGACAATTTTTTTTAACATGTTAATGCCATAATGCCATACCCATAAGTGTTGCTAGGAGACAGAGTGATGACATCTCCAGATCAATGTTTTCCTGTAGATCTTCACTGCTGGTGCTACTCAGCCATGACTCAACAGGTTCATGCGAGTGCTCTTCTTCTCTGGGACATTCTCCTTCAGCACTTCCACGGTGATGCGGTCACCATGCTCCAATGCCACAGGCATGTCCTGATGCTCTGGAGGTGGTGGGGGCAACTTCCGTGGGGGAAAGCCATATCGGATGCATTGTTGGTGAGGCTGCAGTTTGAGCGCTTGGGTGATGGCTTTCTGCAGTTCTGCATACGTTGTATGGTCATTTAGCTGAAGTGTGGCCTGCTGTCCATCACTTGTGGTCACACGCACCTTTTTCTGCCCACTAGGTTTTGAGGCTTTCTGAGGTGTTGGTGGAGCAGACGATGTGGAAGAGGCTAGAGGCCTTGCACTTTGGTCTTGTGTGACTTGCCTTTGCGTCCGCCTGCACTGGGACTGAGCAGCCTGCTCACTAATGTTTTGCTTTATATTCCTCTCTGCTCGGCTCATCACCAGCTCCTCCTTATGTAACGTTCGACCTTTCTGTCCAGTCAAGATCATCTTTGTTGGGGAATTTGCATCCCATTCCACTGCCGCTCCATTTCCCCGTGCTATGGTCTGCATGTGAGCTCGCTCTAAGGCTACTGGTGTGTACTCCTCTAGGTTTTTCTTTGCTGTGTGGTGCAGAATTGTGTTCACTACCTTCTGCACGAGTACTTCACTTCCAAACTCTCCCGGAAAATGCTTAGTAACAAGATGCATTGCAACATCATAAACGTTGCTGTTTAATACTGGTTCTGATTCATACTGGAACCAGTAAACAGTTTCTTGTACTACGCGACCACTCCACTCCAGAGTAATTGGAAATGCTTCGGGCAGGTTTTCGTATTCTTTTCCATCCCAAAAGTGTTTAAAACCACAACCACACTTTCCTCCCTGTGAGCGCGTGTTTGTACGGTCCCCATCCACGTACACAACAGAGCCATCTACACGAACATGCCTTGTAGAGCTTCTGTGGCACCAAGTGCAGGTGGAGAGCATGCTGAGCCTGTAGTCCGGTACCAGTGCGTCCAGCTTTTGGCAATAAGAACATACCAAGTTGTTTAAGGGAAAGGTGTAGTTCTTGTCTTCTCGTAAAGTGCCATGAGTGGACTTTGCCAGGTTGTACAGTTTTCCACCAGGAATCAACCATTCTGGAGGCACATGGATTTCAGAAAGTGCATTGCATATCAGACACCGGTGCAGACGATTCTCCATCACCATTTTTTTGGCCGCCTCTGTCACTTCTTCAGGCTGAATGCCAATTATCCCTTTACGCCGGTAAATGTAATGATGAACATCAGACACAAGTCCAGGTTGGATACCATGGTTTTCCATAAAGATATCCTCCATGGCACTAACTAAGCGAAGTAGGTACTTCTCATTTAGGCTTCGGTCTCCTCCAATCACACAGCCACCACAAGGTTCCAAACTGACATACTTGTTGATAAGCTCCTGTGGAACGCCCCATGCCTTAGGCAGCAGTGCACCGGGAAGCTTGGGTAATGACATGCCCTTGATACCCACTAGAGGGAGGTAGTGATTCCTTCCAGAGCTACTCCAAGCAATGCAGATTGGCTTGTTCAAAGCCCCATCTTTTCCTCTACACTGCTCCTCTGGCACCAAACCTGGCAGAAACAAGGCTGAGTAGTCACCTGGGCTTTGCATGCCACTCAGAGAATCCAGGAGGATAATGGGACGATGCAGTACATTGGCCAGCCCAAAGATGTGAATATTGCGCAAACCGAGCGGGACCCCCTCAGGAGGGACAAATAGAGGGTCACACTCACTGATTATGTCCTCCCACTCGGCAGAGTCAATGAAGTCTCGGAACAGATTCTTGTAGCATTCTAGATTCTGCTTAAAACTTAGTTTTAGGTTCTCTCTGAGGGCATGCCAGAAAAGTTCCCGACCAACCAAAGCTCTAGATATAGCGTGGACCAGGCAGTGGCCATCTCCATCGACATGAATAGGGATGAGGCATTCTTTGTTGTTGTTGGCTTTCTTGATTTCTTCCAGAGTATCGTGGAGATAAATAAGGCTCCCAGATCGATCCTTGCCATAGCCAACTGTAGATACATGTTCTTGTTCGATGAGAAAGGCCCTGTTGCTTAGAAGGGAGCACTCAAAGATCTCACCCTGCTTCATCTCGCGGAGCAGTTTGGCTTTCCCTGTCTGCTTGTCCATTCCGTATCGAGTCAGAACCGGTGACAGCAGCTTGCAGTGGTAGTTGGACAAACCCATCACTTTCACCGGCTCCGTTCCCTTTTTCGGAGTTCCCGTAACATCGAGCAAAGCGTTCCTCAGTAAACTGTGCAACGCGGCATCTGGGTCTGTTACTTCCTGCACATTTAAAAGATCTTTTTGTTCATGGCGTTGTCCACATTCTGTGCATTCGATGCTTCCTGAGCTGGAAGGAAAAAACAGTCTCGCCTGGCATCGGGAATTTGGACAAAAAGCCGTGAAAATGAGCTTGTCACTTTTTCTTCTGGCATCGGTCGACGACATCTTCCACGCTCCTCTTTATTATCGCAAGGTTTTAAATAAACATCAAAGCGTTCTGCCCGAGTTCCATGTCATCTCGCTATGCATTCGTCCAAAACAACACGGAAGCGGTCATCTTCACTCCACAAGACGCCGTCTTCCGTAAAAGAAGGACTTCGGAGTTTGTAGTTTTTAGCGAAAATAAAACCGTTTTTATGAGCTGATGCTTTCACAAATATCTCACAACTTGCGCGGTGATTCGGAAAACCATCACCCACGTTCAAATGTTAAGAATTCGATTAACGAACGTTTATAAAGTGCGAGTTATATGCGTTATAAACTACAAAGCCCGAAATGCAAAGCTCAAAACGGAAGCTCGTGCTTCATGACAAAAATAAAAACATGTAAACAATTGTAAATTTTACAAAATACGCTTTTAACAAAAACTTTTAACCCCCCGGTTGCTTTATTTGATCAACATGAAACTGACACAAAATTGTAAACAATAAAAATATTTTAACTGTTGGCTCGTTCAGATATTTTAATATTACTGAAAATGACATGAGAAAATTAAACTTTAATAGATTAAAACATTATTGGTCAATCAATGTTAAAAATGAAATGTGGAATTTTACTTACATTTTTAATGTTTTTTAATTGAAAAGATCTGTGACATTCATTCATTCATTCATTCATTATCTCCCGCTTTATCCTCTATTAGGGTCGCGGTGGGGTTCCCCATGCCCATCCAGGGGAGAACGTTTTGGGCGCTGGGCAGATAGACCCAGGACAGGGCGCCAATCCATCGCTGGGTACACACTCACACACTCAAACACATTCTATATGGGGCAATTTAGAGAACTCAATTAACTTGATCCATGTTTTTGGACTGTGGGAGGAAACCGGAGAACCCGGAGGAAACCCACACGGACATGGGGAGAACATGGAAACTCCACCCAGATCCCTAGCGCTGAGAGGCGAACGTGCTAACCACTAAGCCACCGTGCCGCCGATCTGTGACATATCCCACTGAAATTTTAACAACAAGCTTTTGGGCAACTGCACAATCATCTTGGGAAATTCCTGTACAACATGTTTAATTATAATATTCAGTTTAACATCCTTACATTTTGCTGAATACTAATACCCAGTTTATTTCATGTCCTTTTGCTTAGAGTTGCATAATTTATGTGTAATTACATGTGTTAAATCAGAGAGGGAGATGGAGGGTGATTAAAACAGTATGCACTCTATATTTTAAAGTACATTTTAAAACAATTTGTAAATGTGTCAGTTCATTCATATAATCAATCCCACAGAACATCTTTATAAGATGCATTTCTCTCATTTCTTTTTAAGAGTTAAGAATTTAGTGTTTATGCGGCAGCACGGTGGCTTAGTGGTTAGCACGTTTGCCTCTCAGCACTAGGGATTCCCGGTTCGAATCCCCATCTGGGTGGAGTTTCCATGTTCTCCCCGTGTTCGCGTGGGTTTCCTTCGGGTCCTCCGGTTTCCTCCCACAGTCCAAAAACATGGATCAAGTCAATTGAGTTCTCCAAAATTGCCCCATGTAGAGTGTGTTTGTGTGCGTGTCTGTCTGTCTGTCTGTGAGTGTGTGCCCAGCGATAGATTGACACCCTGTCCTGGGTGTATCTGCCCAGCGCCCGAAACTTTCTCCTCTGGATGGGCATGGGGACCCCCCCCCCTCTGGATGGGCATGGGGAACCCCCCCCCCCCCCCCCCACGCGACCCCAATATAGGATAAAGCGGAAGATAATGAATGAATGAATGAATTTTTATGTGAAATATTTTAACTTTTCATTCAAAACAGAATTTGTAAGGTCAGAATATGTGATCTTCACTTCCATGTTGACTACAACAGTTTTTTTTGCCAGACAGGTTGTAAGATGTGAATGTTGTAGGGTAATGGACTCGTCCTATCTTATCAGCTATGAAATAATTGTCTTATGTTGTTTCTTATCTCTCCTAATATTTTATCCATTTTTTTAATATATACATTTCTTATTGACTCTAAATTCTTGTCCAAACTAGTTTTGAAATGTGTTGCAGTTCTAAAATGCAGGTATGGGTGATTAACAAATGATTGAAGTTGATCAGACAAAAGATACAATATTTGAGGTTCTGCAATAATATGAAGTTTGACCTTCATTTCAATGCAGATGGTATGAACCTCAAATATATTATCTTTAAAAACATTTTTTGTTATATTATACAAATAAAATACCTTGTCTGTAATGAAACTAATAGACATTCTAGAACTTAAGGCAAAAAAATAATAAAATTATAAATATAACAATGAAAACTACAAAAAAGATTAAGTTTAAGTTCAAGTTTATTTATTTATTTATATAGCAGATTTTTAAGCAGCTTTACAATATTCCCAGCCTGAAGTTTCAAATAGCAAGCCAAAGTGACAGTGGCAAAAAAAAAAAAGTAATTTTTTTTAGGGAAAAAACATTGGACCGAGGCTCAGTGGGTAACTCAAAATAGCAGCATTAACAGTGCAGGAGATCCATGTACAGATCCATGTGCAATAATGTGTCCATTTTTAAAAATGATATTTATATCAGTTTAGTGGCGGCACGGTGGCTTAGTGGTTAGCACGTTCGCCTCTCAGCGCTAGGGATTCCCGGTTCGAATCTCCATCTTGTTGGAGTTTCCATGTTCTCCCCGTGTCTGCGTGGGTTTCCTCCGGGTTCTTCGGTTTCCTCCCACAGTCCAAAAACATGGATCAAGTCAATTGAATTCTCAAAAAATTGCCCCATATAGAGTGTGTCTGTGTGAGTGAGTGTGTGCCCAGCGATGGATTGGCGCCCTGTCCTGGGTCTATCTGCCCAGCGCCCGAGACGTTCTCCCCTGGATGGGCATGGGGAAGCCCACCGCGACCCTAATAGAGGATAAAGATAATGAATGAATGAATGAATATCAGTTTAGTGAGATCAGCCTGCAGGACAGCAAGACCACCAGTTCAACAGAAATCCAGGTTCTGTCCAGTTGTTGTCGTTGTCGTGGTGTTCTGACAGCGTTATGGTTGGAGAACTGGTGATGCCTGAAAGAAAAACAGATAAGATATGCAGTTAGAGCTGATAAATCACAGATATTAAGTATTACAGAAGAACAGGACTGATTGACAGACAAAAGGTTGAAACTACTGTTTACTGTCCTGGCTCATATTTCGCTCCACAAGAGGGCGGTATTACACTCCCTGATTGGTTGTGAATTGTCCCCAATAACAATGAAGAAGTTGCCTGCTTTTGCCTGATGCGCATGCGTGGCGCAAACACGTCGCGCTACCGAGGACGCGACATCAAACACGTGCGTTGTTTTGATTTTTGTAGAAATGGCAACCAAACGTCAGAATAAGGAGCGTACGCCGCACAATTCCTCAAAGAAATCCAAATTAAATGAAGAGGAGTTCAATGGCGTTGTCTTTAAATCCATGTTAAAAGATCCCGGTAAAAGTTTTAAAGGTAAGTGAGGGCTTGTGTTGCAGCAGCAGACTTCTCATTCTTTTTGACTATTTGCAAATTTCATTATCAAACTTATTAATTATATGTAGGCTGCACTGAAGGGTCGCAACCTTTAACGGTTAGTCTGATTAAATTCGCTGCCAAATAACTTTGGCGAACCTAAATACGTCATTAAAATTCATTCATTCATTCATTCATTCATTCATTCATTCATTATCTCCCGCTTTATCCTCTATTAGGGTCGTGGTGGGGTTCCCCATGCCCATCCAGGGGAGAACGTCTCGGGCGCTGGGCAGATAGACCCAGGACAGGGTGCCAATCCATCGCTGGGCACACACTCACTCACACAGACACACTCTATATGGGGCAATTTTGAGAATTCAATTGACTTGATCCATGTTTTTGGACTGTGGGAGGAAACCGGAGAACCCGGAGAAAACCCACGCAGACACGGGGAGAACATGGAAACTCCACCCAGATGGGGATTCGAACTGGGAATACCTAGTGCTGAGAGGCGAACGTGCTAACCACCGTGCCGCCGTCATTAAAATTCATTCATTCATCTCCCGCTTTATCCTCTATTAGGGTCGCGGTGGGGTTCCCCATGCCCATCCAGGGGAGAAAGTCTCAGGTGCTGGGCATATACACCCAGGACAGGGCGCCAATCCATCGCTGGGCACACACTCACACAGACACACTCTATATGGGGCAATTTTGAGAATTCAATTGACTTGATCCATGTTTTTGGACTGTGGGAGGAAACCGGAGAACCCGGAGGAAACCCACGCAGACACGGGGAGAACATGGAAACTCCACCCAGATGGGGATTCGAACCAGGAATCTCTAGCGCTGAGAGGCAAACGTGCTAACCAATAAGCCACCGTCATTAAAATTAGTAATGAAAAATGTGTTGCATATTAAATCCATGTATGTCACGTTGTCTTGTTATTTAATGAGAATAAAATTTGTTTCCCATCTATCTATCCCAAGTTCATTTCTAATCTATTCATGCACTTTGGACATCTATATACTCCTCACAGTTTGTGGAAGGCCATTTTTGTTACAGTATTACTGTACCACCAGTTCACAAATCAAGGTCCTTAAGGGTGAGGTTTGTAAGTTGTCTGGCCCCACGAATCATTGACCTTATATACTGTATTGGGTGTATCTACTAGGGCAGGAATTTTATACAATTCAACTACTCTTTCATCAGACATCTGCTATATTTTAATTATTATATTATTAGATGTGTTTTAACTTATGTTAAGTCACTTATGTATAAGAATGTGGTGTTTTGCTCTTTTAAATCTTGTTTAATAATCGTTTGACATTTTAATTTTCTAGGATTGGAACAATTTAAAAAAACTGCCAAAAATACCCAGTCTACAAATCAGTATGATGTAGTTGAGGGTTACATAAAAATTTCAGCAGAATGTGCAGAAATAATGGCGTTATTGAATGCCAATTCACATTCTGAGAATGAGGTAAGCAAATCATATTTGTCATGTTTATGAAATCATGTTTATTGTGCTATTTAAATGTACTGATCACCTTTCATCTCATAGAATCCAGGTAAGTTATTTTATTAGTGGTGCTTTGTAGTTTTGTTATTGCAGACTTTTTCCCTCACAAGACCTCTTGGAGCAAGTATTATTTGGGCAGTGAAAAATTTTCAGCACATGAGTAAAGTGTTCTGTTAATGTGTTGTAGTGGTATGGCTGATGTTGTAGCACATATATTTATACACAGTGAGCTGATTTCAGAGGAGCACTGAGCCTGTTCCTGCTGTTTTTTTATTTTTTTTTATAAACTGTTCTGTAATTTGGCCGCTAGATGGCAATTTTTGATTGTTGGATAAACCGGAATCCTGTTACTCTGCGTTCACCGGTCACTTTAAAAACTGCTAGATTTGACATATTATTTATGATTTTTCCTTTTAATAAACTCCTATATGAACCTATAACATTTTTCTTGTTGTAGTGTGTTTGTAACCGTTTTATAAAAGTAATAATGGTTGTGCATTATTGTAAATAAATCAGGGGAAAGAGATGTAACAGTGTAACTAATAACACCTCTATCCTGTTCACACCATTGAGTGCCTTATTGCTTTGTTATTATGCAATAATGAACTTTTCCAATAAAAGGCACCAGAAATCACACACTCACTGAATGATTTGTTACGTTGTTTAATGTAAACACAAATTAACATTTTGTTATTTATAAAGGTCAATGCAGGGCTTCAGCTTTTGCTGAATATTAACACAGTATTATTTATAACATAAAATAGTTCTGAGAAAATTGTCGAAAAATGTGTCCCTTTTAGGTATATTTCTGCATATTCTTTTGAAAGAATACACAATACACATTTTTTTTTTTTTATGAATGTCATCATGTATTGTAACGTTTTTAATCAAGTTAATTGCAAAAGCGATTAATCATCTGGTCACCAATCTGTAATTTGGATGTCAGTTGTGTATTTTGTTTTTAATTAGGTAATTGTATTGAAGCTGAGTATTTACATTCATTTCCTAATATACCGGTAGTTCTTTTTTTTTTCTAACCACAGTAAAAATTTAAATGCAACTTATTGTTACTAACAACCTGAAGTATCTTAGAAAGGCCTAAATAGTTAATCTGAAGATTTCAAGAAAGGTTTTAAATGTTAAGTACATTTTTAGCACTTGTTCTGACTTATGGTTGAAGTTAGTGTTTTTGATTCTAACCTCTTCATGTAGTTTGGCAGTAACTTTGTTAGTTTAAATAGTAAATCACTTTTCTTCTGTATGGTATATTCAAAAAAACTCTTTCTGTTTTTTACAGCTCTCGCTTATATTTCAATGTTTGGAGCTCATTTTGTTGAGGACAGCTAGTGACCTTTCTCATTTTAGGATGGTAGGCTCTGCAGTCGTGAAGAAGACTCTTGGCTCATACACCAAGCTACTGTATTCCTCTTTATCTTCAGTAAATCATCAGTAAGTTGCAGTAATAAAATATTTTAAAGGGGCTCAAATAGTATGTTGTCTGAATTTTGATCAGCTCTCTGGTGTATATATAAAGTATCTAACATCAAATGTGGTGTGAAATGTTTGGATCTGGCTTTATACAGATCCTGGCTTTTTTTTTTTTTTTGTGTAGTTTGCTAGTTTTTGTTAAACCTGTTGAGATTTTTAAGAATAATAGTTATCTCAGGATGCATGGTGTCACAGAAGTTAGTACTTTTGTCTTATATATTTAATGGTCTTTTGTTTGATTCCTGGGCCAGGGATTTGCATGTTCTCCCCATGTCTGTGCATGTTTTTTTTAATTTTTATAATAAACAGTCTTGTAGGTAAATTTACTTAAATGCTAAGTAGTCCCTAGGTTTGAGTGTATCTGTGAGTGAAAAGCATTTCCCTCAAATATATATGATATAAATATTTGCCTCTGATTTTTTCGAAGAATCAAGATCTGACGTTTCACTGTTTGTTACAATCTTTTAAATGGTTGATTTCATTAATTTAAAATTCACATTGTATTTATTTGAAATGTTTTTTTTTTATTTAGAAAAAAAATAATAGAAAGTTATTTCTGTTTTTCTTTTAAGTTGCTATCATTTTGCTTTCTCGTCTTAATTCTTCACCACATTTATCTTGTTGCACTTTAATTAATTTGTTTCAGGCTTGTTCGGCAGACCCTTTGCTTGTTGACAGCAATGGTATCTCAGGGAACAGATGCTGCATATGAAATCTACAACAGTTTTGTTGTCAGCAAATCGTTTAGCAGCCTCGCCTATTACAGGGACAAAGTTGTGAGTTTATTGACATTTATATTTTTGTCAATGCATATTGTGCTTTTAAATTGTATTCAAGGATTTATATTATGTTTTTTTTAATAAATATTCCTTACATTTGAAAACTATAGTTACCCCAAATGGTCTAATTATTTTTCTTTAGTTTAATATAATTCAATAAAAACACACTCTTAAATAACCTCTTTCTCTCTGACATTAGTACTGTATGTCAGAGAGACAGACTGCTAAATTGTTTGTGTCAGCATTTCGCTGATCTCTGTAAATTGCTAAGGAAATGGCACCTATTGACTAAGATTGTGTCTATAGAGAAGTAACACAATTTAAGTAGCATGTGGCAGTCTAGCTAGATTGGTTACAGGTTCCCAAGCATTATATGTTGTTAATAATATGTATTTAATATTAAGTTTTTTTCTAAGAAATACATATTTCTAATGCAGCCAACCACATAACTAGACATTGACATTGATAAAAATCTTAATAAATAATATTTCTATACACAAAAAGACAAATTAAATTGCTTATAATACAGGTAAACCTTTTAACTGTGAAAGTCATTTAATATTTTGTTTACAATCTTTAAGCCCATTCTACTTCAGGGGGCATAAAAAGGCAGTTTTTAGAAGCACTTGAATGTCTATCCTCCTCCATATTGCTCTTTAGATTGTATTATGCATTGCCATTTTATTTCACATTATTTTTGAAATGATACAAAAAAACAAACTTGCACCCTTTAGCTGTGTCATTTTAATTGCTATTAAGAAGTGATGCTTAATTGTAATGTGAATTTGTATTGTTAAACTGCTGTGTTCAACTAGTTCAAATTAATTTAATATGTTGTTTGTTTTAAAGGGCCGACCAGACATTCGCATGGCTTACATTCAGTTTGCACTGTCTTTTTTAATGTATTCAGATGGTTTTTCTGTAGGACATATACTGGAGTCAAAAGGTATTACATGTATTCACCAGGCATTTGGTTGCTCACAGAACAAATTGAATGAACTTTTTAAGGTTTTATTTTTTTTTAAATTATTTTTCAGAATTTTTGCCAGAAATATTACATTCAGGACTGAAAGAAGACAGGTTATCAGTTGTCTGTTTGATTTTGTCAACATTACAGACAAAGGTAAGGATTTTAATCTTTGCCTTTCAAATTTGGAAATTTTAAAGTTTACATCACCGCTGTTTTTTTTTCAGGTCGTCCAAAACACAGCAGTCAGTAAGACCCAGAAGTTACGATTTTTTACCGCTTCCACTTTAACTCAGCTGGCTTCTCTGTACAGATGGAATGGGATTGTGGATGCTACCACAGATTACAGTGAGGTAGGGATTAAATTTACTCTTACTTATTGTAAATAAATTAATAGATGAAAACAAATGCCAGTTTAAGTGGACTAATACAAAATATAAACATTTCAAGCTTTGATGTCTGGGCACTGAAGTACTGAACTAAGAGCATTTAGGTGACCCCTTATTTAGTTCTCAAATAGTTCATCAACACTGCTGCAACATCAATTATTTAATGTTCACTTCAATTTATAATTTGTTTTTTATTTAAAAACAGGTGGTTGGAATATTATTGTTATTGGTGCGAAAGAAAAAAACATTGCTGGTTCCTACTACCTAATAAAAGCCAAAAAATTAATATGTACTATAAAGTTTAAACAGTAATTGTTCATAAGCTCATTTTATGTTGTAAATTTAGTGTTCATGGATTAATTTTGTTTTATCTTAACTAGGTAAATGAAAAGGAAGGTGGAAAGCTTCATGTACGTGATATGGTTCATAAATTTCTACTTGAACTTTGCTGCTCTCGCAAACATGGCATCTGTTTTCATGACCCGAGTCTGGGGACCTCTGGACGGTAATTGAAAATTTGACATGGTTTTTAGAATTTGTAACCGTATTTAAGATGTAGACTTCGACTAAGCCATTTTTTGCACAATTATGTATGCAGAAGACAATATTAATTTAAAGATTATTTCAATAACAACTGTTAAAGAGAACATCACACTTTATACTATGCTTTTAGCACAAATGTCTCATTTTAGAGCAGGAAACATCATCCTTCTGCAGTTTGCAGTGAACCTTAAGCAGGCTGTTGAAGACGAAAAGGTGGCTGAACTGCTTATCAATGTACTGAAATGCAATCCTGATATTTTGAGGAGGTACTTCAAAGAAACCCATCTTTCCTTCACACCTCGAGTAAAGGATGCCTGGCTTGATAGCATTGCACTGCTTAAGAAAGTAAGTATCTAGACAATGAATATGCAATATGTGGAGATCTCTGCCATTATTATAATGCCATTTTTGTATTTTCACAGATCTGTAAAAATTGAGGGTAGATATTAAAATACATTTAAAAATAGCATTTTATTTTTATTAAGGAAAAATTATACTGACTGGTATAGGGCCACCTAATCCTTACACATAATCCCTTCGAAGAGCTTTTATAACGTTTCATTGGGTACTCCCCTAAACAATAACAGCTTTTAATTCTATTGAAGAACTGTTACAAGATTTTGGAGTGTATCTGTGAAAAAAATATTAAGCTGGTTTCATCCAGAGTATTTATGCAGTCTGACTTGAATGTTGGATGATGGTGCCTGGCTTGGTGTATCTGTTCTAGTGTCACTGTTCCAGTTCATATTTAAAGGTTTTTGATGCAGATGAAATCGGGGCTCTAAATGGGCCAGTTAAGTCATCTACACCAAACCCACCCAACCTTACCTGAAAGCAAACAATTGTCTCGAATGTGTGGCTTGGTGTTAGATTTATATATAGATATGTGGCAAAGGGACTAAAAGAAACACTAAATTTAATGATTTAAGCAATGTATTCCAATAATTGTGCCAAATAGGCTAGTTTTTATGATTAAGTAGTAAAAGAGCATATTTTTTGTGAATTTAACCCTTGTTTATTCTTGATGAATTTCCTCCACATTTTTTTAGTTCTTTCATTCTTTCATTAGTTTTTTCTTATCATCTTTTTCTCTTAATGAGACTTTGTCATTCTTTTTTCATTTTTTTTTCAGTTATAATAATTAATCTCTTGTTCTTATCCCCCCCCCCCCAATAGATTTATCAGGCACAGCCGGAGGTGTCTGTGGCATTTCAGTTGCAAGAAATGGTTCCTGCCTCTGATTTACTAGGAATGGTTTTAGTAACATCTCTTCCTCCAGTCTGCAACAAAGTGTTCTTCACTCAGGGCCTTAATGTAAGTAAGCAATTTCATTTCATGTAGGTATTGGTTAATTTGAGGAGAATCAATGAGAATCTCCAATCAAGGAAATTTTTTCTTGCCGCTGTCGCTTCGGCTTGCTCTCTGAGCAACACTGTGAAGCTGTTTTATGACAATGTGACATCTGTAAAAAGTGCTATATAAATAAACTACTTAAATTATTTGGGTGGGGCATCATTCTCAGCACTCCAGTGATGTGGTGGTTGTGTGTTGTGCTGGTACAGTTGGATCATTAACACCGGTGGATATTTTTATCAGTGGGTTCAATCACCATGCACTTTATTACACACTGTTATCTTGTTGCTTTACTTTGTATTGTAGATGTAAAATCAGAGAGTTGCTCATTTATTGTTGCACAGTTTGTTAGTCATCATCGAATCCTTTATCAATACTTCAGAAAGCTGCTTTTTGGATGCTGGTGGCTGGATAATGTTGATTTAGTGAATTAGTGTTCAGTCCAGCAGTGACACTAATTAAAAATTCCTACAGGTCAACACACACTAGAACGCCACCCAAGTCACTGTCACTGCAGTACTCTGGATGGACTGGGATCTGTAATTGTAGAACTACCATGTAGAGTGCATATACTATATGATGAAATGGAAAATAAATGTAGAACCAAAGGTATCTATATTGTAAAAATATAATGGGTTAAACAAAGTCTTTGATGTTTAATTGCACAGCATCATGTAATTGCGCAGCATAATCACCAACATGCACACTTTGCACTTCAGTCTTTCACTTTTTTCAGTTTCACTTTTTATTTCAGTATCTTGATTCACCTTTACCTTTCTCATATTGCTCTTAAGGTGATGTGCCAGTCATAAAATAATTTTACTGCTAGTTGTACATGTATGACTATCATTTTGTAATGCTCATTATAAAATAAAGTTATAATTGTGTATTGTACATTTGAAATGTAATAGTTGTCATTTGCTGTTTTTACATCAAATAGTTGCCCAGTATGGTGGGGCAGTATGCTACACTCTCTATGTTGGCATTTATTCTAAAAAGAGCTCTAAAAAATATGCAACATGATGTGAAGAGGTCAATGTCGGATACTTTTGAGGTACATAGGTCCAGTACCATTGACAGCTTTGTTCAGCTTTATAAAGAGACCATGAGCAAGGTAAGAGTACAACACATTTATGTCTTGCATAGCCAGTATAGCATTTTTAATGTTTAAGACATAAAGATAAAGCTGATAAAGTTTTTTTTTTTTTTTTTTTTTTTTTTTTTTAACTTTTGACAGGTTTTACCCGACATCATGTCAATTGTGTCAAAGTGGCAGTCACTGTCAAAACAGGAAAAGGAAACCGATACAAAAATATGTTCAGTAGAACCAAAACAAAAGGATGAAGTTAAAACTGGTAACATTTATACATTTGTTTTTTTCCCCTTTAGTTCTAAAGTCACATCACTTTGATTGTATCTAAATGATGATTTTGTGTGTTGCAGATAAACAAGCTCCAAGCTTGATCTCTTTTAAGGTTCTTCTGTTGCAGGTGATGCGTCTGTATCAGAGAGTTGTCCCACACATTGTTGCTGAAAGCAAGTTTGATTTCAGTAAACTGTTAAAAGGTGACTATTTTCAGGCTTCTCTGTGTTATGAGGAATAGGCTCACGACCATTTCCACATATGAAACTGATGGAAACAGTCAGAAGTTTTATAATTCAGTCTTAACTTATGCTGAAAGGAATGTCATTCCCACACATTTTATAAACACAAATTGCACTGCTAGGTGTTTGATTTTACATCTTTGGCAGTGAGACTAAATATAAATTCTAACTTCAATGATTAAGTGATGTGTCAGATTGAATGTGTTTTTTTATGTGTATTTATTTAACTTAACATATTCAATATTTTGACTGAAAAATGTGATTATTTATTCAAACTATAATTTAATTAATTTAATAAATTCTATTAAACAGAAGTATTTAAAATATTTTTATTGGACTACTACATTAAATATTTGATTTTAACAGTCAATAGTAAAAGCTTCAGGCCTTAAGAAAAGTGCAGGTAATTACAGCGAAGTGTTTAGTTAATGTTTTTAATTTTTTAAATCAATTGATCGATTATCCAATATATCATTTTTTAAAAATCACATAAATAAAATGACTTCTGCACAATAACATAAATGTTTTTGAGACCAGAGCGGAATCATTATGAAACTCAAGCTTTTTATAACCAAACAGACACAATTTCTTTACTGATTCACTTTGGCTGGATAGGTGGCAGCTTCATACTCATGTTCTTATAAGTGTGGTTGTTATGTGGCCAAATCCTTTTTTTTTTAGCCATATAGTGTGTTCATTTAATTATATTTTTCAAGCGAGCATTAATAAAAAAAACAAGACTTACATTAATATGCCTTGCAAAAAAGCTCTTAAATATTGTTTGTCTCTCTTGATTAACATCAACAGGTATTGTGTCCGAGACCGTAATGGGAGAGAACGTTCCATCTATATTGCAGCACCAGATCTTGCAGTTGGCACTTGAGTTACCTGCCAGCAAGTTCTCCTGGTTTTACATTCATGTAAGACAGTAATCAATAATTGTTGGTACCAAATATGTAAACCTGTGAGAAATCCTATACAATAACACAGGTAGAAAAGGGTTTACAACCTTAATGGTTGTAATGTCTTTTATTGGAAATCAAAACTGTCAATTTATATATTGGGCACTCATTGTATTTATCAAAAAGTGTTAACTGATGTTTAGCTTTTAAAAACCATAATCATTCAGTTTTGCTATTATGGTTCCTAAAGTTCTAGTTTAAGTCTCTTATTTAACTAAATGTCTGTAAGTTAATTGACTTGTACATGTAAACAAAATGTTTTTTTGTTGTAACTATAGGACAAAGGCAATCTAGAGCAAGAAAGAGGGGAGTCCATCTTTTTTGTGTTGCTAAAGATGTTTGTCAAGAGCAGTAGCCCTCATCTAAGGACATCAACCATGATGCTATTTCTCAAGGTGAGTGTTTGTATTAGGCCTCCATATATTTGTTGTAATTATATATTTAGAGATATATAAAATCTGTATTTTGAAATAATGATTATTCTGCAAGAAAGATGTTTTCAGTGGGAGGCTGTGTAGGTTAATAGACTGACTCACCATGACTCCATATATTTACTTTATACTGTTTTTAATCCATATTAAAGTCAATTTGAAGATTATTGTTGACAATGCACAGATGTTTTTAGTTATTATTTTGGTTATTAAATTGCTACTGCATGTGTTTGACTCCAAATCCAAATCTGCTTGGCACTACATGAAATGCCTATTTTCTTTTCTTTTTTTTGTAAGGTGCTGCGACAGAGTGGTGTTTTTGAACATACCTGGAAAGAACTGGAGATTTGGTTAGATCATCTGCTTTGTTTGGAGCAGTCTCAGCAAGAGACAGTTATGCAATTTTTAGATCAGGTACCACAATGCGGTCCTGTGTGTTTAATAACCTTGGTATTCTTTCTCAGTTACTGCCTAATAATGTGCTTGTTTTTTATCTCTTCATGTGGCCCTGCAGGTTTTGATGAGGGTTTTGTGTAATCCACATGTTTACATTGATAAAGTTGCAGTTATGTTGCAAAAAGCTGTTTGTTCTCAGGCTGAGAGCACAGGGCAGGACACAAACAATGATTGTGGCCCTGTATCACACATTAATGGTATTATTTCAGACACACATAGTGATGGATTGTTGTATTTAGTTGAATATTTTGTGTACATTTAGATATGTTGATATTTGCTACTTTACAGATGCGACTGGATTTTTGAACATTTCAAAGGACTGTGGAACAGAAACCAAAAGCACTGATGTGAACCTAACTAAAGACCTCATCATCCAAATTTTCCCTTTCAGTGCTGCTGTTCCAGCAGTTCTAGAGGCTCGAAACAAATCTCTCATCAATTGTACAGACCAGAAAGGTAATTTTTTCTTGTTCAAATTCAAGAAACAATATCCTATTAAATACATTCCCTGCTGTATTAGGTCTGAACACTGTTTTATTGTTGTGTTTGTATGTTTTAGGAGTCATCTGTAAGTACGTGTCTGCAGTTCTCTGTGATATCCTTCACATGCAGACAGATCCATTAGCTCTGTGTCTAATGCTTCAGCATTACGATGTCGAACTTTTGTCTGCTCATGATGCCCATTCAACTTGTCCCGATCTTGCCGACTTTGAACACTACTATTCTAAATGGCTTCCCAAACACCATAAAAAGTCTCTGGTAAGATATACTTAATGAACTTGGTTATTATAAATTTGCAACTGTGTCTTGATTGTCATTGTTCCTGTTGAAATAGTAGACATGAATTCTAGCTAGCATTAACTTCTTCCTTGAAAAAACAAACGGTATGGTAAGTGGAACCAAGGGAACAAAGAGAATAGAAACAAACATGTGGTATATAATTAAGCTGCTGGTATATGAAACATTCATTTTTATTTCCTCTGCAGTTCTGCCAGGTGCAGGCTACTGTGGCTCCAACGACATTGGATGTTTCTGCCTTTCTAAAGGCATGTTACCTTGGTGCACCTGATGCTTTTATACGGGACTCTTTCTGGCAGGACCTGGAAAATTCCCTCAGCACCTTACAGTGGACTCAGTTTACTAGGGTCATCAGTCAAACCCTGATCTACGTGAAAACTTTTGTGGAAAACTTCAGCTTGGTATTCTTCTCCTAATTTGGTTTTCTTGACGGGTCACAGGCTAGTTGTAAACTATAATTTTAAAAGAGTTGTTTATTTTTAGTTAAAGTAGTTATTGTAGTAACTAATGATGTTGAACTTATGATTTAATAATGATTTGTAATAAACTAATTCAGTTTTTGACCAGTACATTTATAATAATATATAACAAATCAAAAAAAATAAAACACAACATTTAACATTTTGTTTTTAAATAGATTAAAACTTAATGTACTTTAATAGTTTTACCTTTGTAATTCTGGTATGACTTTGTTCCCTATTGATGTATGGTTAAACTTTGTTTTAGCTCCCTAAAGGCCATGCAGGTAAAATGGTGAGCCGTATGCTAGAGATACTTCAAGCAATTTTGCTTAAAATGCACAGCACAGCAGAGACTGAACATCCCATGCCGGAGCCAAGTGCTGAAGATGAACTTTTTTTAGAGATGAATTCAACAGACCTCCAGAGAGTCAACAAAAAACAGGTGGACAGCTGTTTTTTTTTATAGCTGAAAATTAAATCTTATACTA
Source organism: Corydoras sp. C115 (assembly GCA_019802505.1). Classification (NCBI taxonomy): domain Eukaryota; kingdom Metazoa; phylum Chordata; class Actinopteri; order Siluriformes; family Callichthyidae; genus Corydoras; species Corydoras sp. C115. The sequence goes on along the minus strand of JAFMOC010000034.1, from coordinate 3,091,078 downwards.
GTTTTAATTAAACAAATCTGAATGCCTATAGATTTTAATGTCATTGGGGGATTTTATGAGGTTTAATTTCTAAAGCAAGGGAGTAATTCTAGAATGTTTTCTATAAATAACACATTTTAGGTTTAATTCAACTTTTAAACTGTTTTGCAGTTATTGCTTGCTGGACTTCAGTCAGTGTTTAAGCATCCTGTAGTAATGCAGTGGTTTCTAGCAATGGAAGGAGGACTGCCAATAGCACAATCAATGGACACAAAAAGGATCAGACAGCTTTGTAACCAAATGACCCAGGGTGTGCGTACACTGCTGCAGAATTGGGCTGCGGTTCTTAAAGACCTTGAGGCATTAAAGCTCATCTCACCTTACCTGCTAACCATACAGCATGCCCTTATTTTAGAGCTAAAGCAGAACTCAAGGTACACCATTATTGCTATATATGTAAACAAAGTAGACAACTACTCAATTCATAGCACAGAAAATGCACAAACTCTTACTAGGGTGAAATGTATAATCTTATTGACTTGATAAACTTATATTGGTAAAGTACTTTTTAAAATTTTTATTTTATTTGTGTTTTTTAATTAATGAAATAATGTGTATGCATTTAAAATGACACTACCCCTAAATAATGCCTTTTTTCTAGTGGGTTTCTGGTGGAGAATTCCCAGACAGTTGAAGTCTTCCTGGCACTACTTGAGTACATGGAACCATCCAGTGTGAGTGAAATCTTATCTGCCTTGCTATTACTGCCCCAGAGCAGCCTACTGGTTGACAGTAACAAGTTAAGTACCTACGGCCATGTTGTTTTGGCGATCCTCAAGAAGTGCACCAGTCATGATTGTTTAGGAAATTGCAACCTTCGCCTGTCTCAAGTGCAGCTGTGCAGTCTAGCTTCCCTCTTCACCCTCTGCCATAGTACTCAGTTGGAGAATTTTCTATTGCAGGTGAGTTTAGAAATTGGAATTATTAAAGGTAAATCATAACCAGCTTTGAATTTTACAGAACTAAAAAAATTTAATATACTTTGGTAGGTTCTAGGTATTTTTTGTGTATTTAACATGTGTTCATTGTTGTGTTTTTCTTAAGGTGTTGTGCAATGAACCTAGCTGTGCTAAACTAATTCCGACTGAGTTTCTTCTACACTGCCTGCAGAACAGTTCTAGCCAAAAATTAACTGCCTTTCTGGTGCAGCACTGTTCAACACATTGTTTGCAGTTTGAACTCTGGTGCATAGAACAAACAGGCTTCAAAGATCTCTTATTGGAGAACAGTGGCTTGCACCATCTACTGAACAGCTACTTAAAGAGGATAACCAGCACTGAAGACCCTTGTAGACCCAAATACAGTCAGTACTTATTGCTATGTAAATTAAACTAAATAAGTCTAAATATTAATTATTTTGGATGTACTTTTTGTGATCATACTCGTCAAAATGGAAGATGGAGATTTAATTAATTTTTAATTGGTATTTTATATGTTCTGCCCATTAGATCTCTCCATAGATTGGTTGTATGGCAATTTTTTTTCAAGTGTTAAAACTAAATTCACATGCAAGTGAATTTAACATTTTATTCATGAAACTCAAGGTTTGTTTTGGTTTTGTCCATTTGCTGTGAACAGTTCAAAATTCAGTCCTGAAGATCTTAACTAAAGATTTGCTGTATGAGTTATCAAAGGCAGTACTCCAAGAGTCTGATGTGAGTTTAGAAGACAATGTGGACCTTCTTTCAAGCCTAATCCAATTGGGGGTTAAGAATTCTGATTTAACCCAACTTATAAGAGGCCTGCCTGACCTCCTTAAAAAAACTGGAAGTTCCAAAAGGTAGGGACATTTTTAAAATTTTAGTTCATGGATTTTTTTAGATACCTAGATTCAGCAGTTGGTAAACAACACTAAATATTTGCCTGTAATTTTTCCTTCACTAAAACAAGTAGTTTTGTTTCAGGTGGCAGCTGGCAGATTCGATTACTCAGAGGCTGAATAGTACACCAGAGGAAGTACAGTGGAGAAAGTCTTTGCTTAACGCTTCTTTTCACTGGTTGTCAACCACCTACAAGGAACAGAAAAATTCATGTAGTATAGCAGAGGACGAGATGCTAAAGAGACTAAAAGCACTGATGGTGTGTATTCGAGTACAGTTGTCAAAATCAAAACATTGCTTGTAATAAGTTTGTTCTTAGATCGAAATAATTTAAATCTATTCACTTTCAAGTTTCAATGCTAAAACTCGTGTTTGCAAAATGGTGATCCACTGTAATTTCATTTTACTGGATGCCATTTTTGCCACAGACTCCTAAATTAAAAATGTGTAGTACTATGTAAAAAAATAATACATCTTTGTATTTTTATTTTGATGACTAAAAAAAGAACATCAAAACTGTCCATAGTTACCTGTTGCCATTTGTTGAAATTGGTTTTTTCTTTTCTTTTTTTTTAATTAATTAATTCATTAATTAATTTATCATTATTATTTTTTTTGTAGGTCTCCTCAGAATATGTTACTGATTTGGACTGGAACAGTTTTATTAAGTCAGGGTTAAAGTAAGTGATTTAATTTGTTGTTGTCTGTAATATTATTAATGACTAGTTTAGTTAATTGGCCTTCGGATCTTTAATCATGTTGGATTTCCTGCTAAAAAGTATTGAACCGAATAGTTCAGCCAACTTCATTTGCTTAGAAATAATTTATTTAGGCAGCTGTGATTCTTATTTTGCTTGTTTTTGACAAAATAGCTTGCATGTTAATATAAAATGCTCTATGTAAAATATAATTGGTATACATGTATAGCATATATAGATCTCGTTATAGATCTACAGTACTTCTTAGTCATGTTTGTGCAGATAATTATCCCTTTTAAGCATATTCAAAAAATAAACCGATTTTACCTTTTACATAAATTGTTAAAATCAATAAAATGCCAGTTTTACTGCATATTAAAACCTGTGGTTAGTCTAAAATGCATTTACAAGCCCTCTTCACCTTTTTTTTTCCCCCCACAGAAATCGCTATCAGGATCATAAGTTTCTTGGCACCATGAACTCATTATTAAAATTGCTCTATGAAGATATGACAGTTCCTCAAAAATTGTTGCCTTTAAAAACCATTTACATGATGGTCACTAGCCACTCTCTATTTCTGCCTACAATGCTGGCAACTGAGGATGAGACAGAATGTAGTCTTGAGTCTAAAGGTGAGTACTGTAGTAATAACTTACTATGGTGTGGCATTATTAAGTATCAGTGATCTGATTAATTTTAGTTGAGCATTTCCACATGATTTATATATATTTATCATGATATCAAAACCATGATTTGTATTGTAAGTGTGTCGAAAGGTCTACAAACCACCAAACTTTAAATATTTTGTTATTTTGAATTGAATCATAAAATGGACAAATAACAGTTGTTCTGCAATTTCAGAGGCACTGGTGTCACTCCTTTTCACTTTGGTGAAAAAATCTCCTGATGTTTGTAACAGCAATCATTTTTATGTTCTTCTTGGTGCATATGGGGCTACATTAAACTCTGCAGGTGTGTTACCTATTGCTTAAAATCTGTTTTTTTCTATGTTTAAATCTTTTAAAGTGCACAGTGCAACAATAACAGACAATAATAACAAAATAACAGCACACAGATGGCCTGGATGTCAGAAAAATCTCAGGTGTTTACCATTTATAATTCAGTTATTGTATATGTTTTCATGATTTGGGCCACTTTACTTTGTCTTAAGATTTAATTTCGTGCAAACAAGAATCAAAATCCGTCTTTGAACATTAATCTCTTTTTACTTTTTAAACTTTTTAACATTTGAAGTGACCCAACAGAAGTCAACAAAACTAGCAGACATTAGCCTTCTCACAATCATCACACCTAGTTAATTAAATTTGACAAATTATTACACTGGAAAAGATGTTAAATCCTAAATGTATTCAGTGGGGTTACATACATGGTCATGCCTATCCACTACTTTGCAAATTCTGCATAATGTCATTAGGTCGGTACTTCATTTATTGGTGATGTTCTGAATTAAGGCAACCTCCAGAAAACAGTGAGGACATCCTCTTCCCAAACCTGTACCCTAGACCATCGTAATAATGTAGACCCACATTGCACTCCCTGTAACTGATTCCCTGTGACGGTAACTGACATGGCCCTGCTGGCACCTTTGTTTTAAGAGTTCAAGAGGAGTATAAACTACATATTTTAGTAAATCAGGAGTTTTTTTTTTTTTTTTAATACCTCTTTGGTTTTGTTTTTCATTTTTTAATTGTTTTTACAGATCAAAAAATCTTAATGCTTTTGAAGGAGTATGAAAAAAACAACATTAGTCTGGTGGAATTTCAGTAAGTTCATATTTCGTTGTTATAATGAAAATGCTATATCCAATTCACAATATCTAAATATTAATTTAACATTTTGTGTGATCAGATGTTTGCTTTGGGGTAATGCAGCAGTGGAATACCATAAAACACAGAAAAGCCTTGGTCCAACGTTATGGACACAAATCAGTTCTGACATGCTTCTGGACCAACTGTCATCTGAAATGATGCAAAATACTATTGCACACTTTCCACAACACCTCAAACTTATTCCACAGGTAACTAACTCATTAACTGACCTTTAACTACAAATAGCAAAATTGTTGTTTATTATTATTATTATTGTCAAATACAGTGGGTTGCAAAAGTATTCATACCCCTTGAACTTTTCCATATTTTGTCACATTACAACCACAAACATAAATATTTTTCACTGGAATTTAATGTGAAAGACCAACACAAAGTGGTATACAATTGTGAAGTGGAAGGAAAATTATACATGAATCAACATTTTTTTTACAAATAAAAAACTGAAAAGTGCGACGTGCAAAAGTATTCAGCCCCCCTGAGTCAATACTTTGTGGAGCCACCTTTTGCTGCAATTACAGCTGCAAGTCTTTTAGGGTATGTCTCCACCAGCTTTGCACATCTAGTGACTGAAATTCTTGCCCATTCCTCCTTGCAAAACAGCTCAAGCTCAGTCAGATTGGATGGAGAGCGTTTGTGAACAGCAGTTTTTGAGATCTTGCCACAAATTCTCAATTGGGTTTAGGTCTGGACTTTGACTGGGCCATTCTAACACAGGAATAGTTCTTTTTTTTAAACCACTCCATTGTAGCTCTGCTTTATGTTTAGGGTCGTTGTCCTGCTGGAAGGTGAACCTCCGCCCCAGTCTCAATCTTTTGCTGACTCCAACAGGTTTTCTTCCAAGATTGCCCTGTATTTGGCTCCATCCATCTTCCCATCAACTTTGACCAACTTCCCGGTCCCTGCTGAAGAGAAGCACCCCCAGAGCATGATGCTGCCACCACCATATTTGACAGTGGGGATGGTGTTTTCAGAGTGATGTGCAGTGTTATTTCTCCGCCACACATAGCGTTTGCATTGTGGCCAAAAAGTTCAATTTTGGTCTCGTCTGACCAAAGCACCTTCTTCCACATGTTTGCTGTGTCCTCAACATGGCTTCTGGCAAACTGCAAACGGGACTTCTTATGGTTTTCTTTTAACAACGGCTTTCTCCTTGCCACTCTTCCATAAAGACCACATTTGTGTAGTGCACGACTAATTGTTGTCCTGTGGACAGTTTCCCCCACCTGAGCTGTGGCTCTCTGCATTTCATCCAGAGTCACCATGGGCCTCTTGGCTGCCTCTCTGATCAGTGATCTCCTTGTTCGGCCTGTAAGTTTAGGTGGACGGCCTTGTCTCGGCAGGTTTACTGTGGTGCCATACTCTTTCCATTTCCGGATGATGGATTGAACAGTGCTCCGTGAGATGTTCAAAGCTTTGGAAATTTTTATAACCTAAGCCTGCTTTAAACTTCTCCAAAACCATATTCCTAACCTGTCTGGTGTGTTCTTTGGACTTCATGATGCTGTTTTGCTCCCCAATATTCTCTTAACCAACATCTGAGGCCGTCACGGAGCAGCTGTATTTGTACTGAGATTAGATTTACACACAGGTGGACCCTTTTGAGTCATTAGCACTCATCAGGCAACTTCTGAATGCAATTGGTTGCACTCAGGGAAAAGGGGGCTGAATACTTTTGCACGTCGCACTTTTCAGTTTTTTATTTGTAAAAAAAATGTTGATTCATGTATAATTTTTCTTCCACTTCACAATTGTATACCACTTTGTGTTGGTCTTTCACATTAAATTCCAGTGAAATATATTTATGTTTGTGGTTGTAATGTGACAAAATATGGAAAAGTTCAAGGGGTATGAATACTTTTGCAACCCACTGTATTCTTGTACTGTACAATGACATTCAAATTATTACTCTGAAATATTTTGTAATAGTAATATATTATTTGCAATAATATGATTGTGCCTTTATTTGCTTATTGTACTTTTTTTTTTCTTGTACTTTTATCTGAAAAGAGATATGCCACAAGTTAAAACTTTTATCTGTGCAAAAAAAACCTTTATTGTGGACAGTTCCTCTCTGAAAACATCTTAATTTTTATAATGTTTAGAATGAGTTATTGTTTAAATACTTTCATAGTTTTGTTTGTATTTAATTAATACATTTAAAGTTTGTATTTATTTCATTTGTAAAAAAAAATAATATTGATTTATTACATTTATGTTAATTATTTGTTGCATTTTTAGGGGGATGAAAATTTAACTGCCATAAAGGAGAAAGATGGAGTTTGTGACAAGAGTTGTCATTATGACCCCATGTTTCTCATTCCTCTGTTCAGCTACATAGTCCGACCAGGTAAACCACAAGTACCATAAACAGTGTGGTGTTTATACTTAAATACATGCATTGAACAAAATTTTCACTACAGCCACACAAATATAAAGTTATTTAAATATTTTTTTTAGTATAACTTTTTGCCTCTTCTAAGGAATATAAAAAACAAACCCTATTAATTTAAGTAGCCTGAGAGACTGATCTTTAAAATCACAAAATGATCTTTAAAATCATGTTGGATTAATATAAATTTTATCTTGTCTATTATGTCAAGAAATTAGACCCAGGACCTTCATGCAATTAGGCAAGAGCTGTGCCATAATGCCATGTTTAGTGTCATCACTGTAAAATAAGTGCAAAATGAAAATAAATTACTGTGGCCTTTTTATTTTTCAGAGTCAGTATTAGACTGTCAGAAGTTTGTTTCCAGTCATGCACTTGGTGTCACGCTAGTTGCTTTAAGTAGTTATGATCAGAAAATGAGAGCTGTGGCTTACCATATTCTGGGTTCATTCTACCAGCAACTCGAGGGTGCTTACATCAGAGAGAAGAAACAGGTAATCTTTGTTTTATTACAAGTTTAAAATGGTTACTTAGTTATTTTAGAGTTAATCTTAAAATGCTTTATTACATCCTTAGTGGCTTTATTTGATGGATACAATTAAGAATGCGATCCAAAGCCAAATCTTAGACTTTCATATCTACATGCTTCCTACATGGCAAAAGTGGCTCAGTTGTTTCTGAAACCTGGTGACCCATTTTTATAATAATCTTTTATAATAGACAAACCTTTATAAGTATTTTGTTTTTTACAATGTCTGTTTTTTATTTTTATTTTTTGCAGAAGAACAAATGTACATGGTAGTTAGTAAGTTTCTTTTGGGAACCCCTTTTATGGAGCTCAAGAGGGTTCCTGAGTTCTTCAGACTTTTTTATAGTTTTGATTTGGAGGTAAGTACTAATTCCTCTAAACTGAATCTTCATTTATTTTTGCCGCTCAGTTCAGTGCTTATTTTTTCCTCTTTCCTTTCAGCATAAATTGGAGAGAGAGTGGGTCCTGAAAATGTTAGAAGAGGGTGTCAAAGACAAACTCTGTTATGAAATCTGTGATCAGCAAAACATCTATCAAATACTCCTGGGTTTTTGCGGCAGCCCCCTCTGTGACCAACTTGTCAAAGTAAACCACAGTCAATCTATGATTTAGGAAACTCTTTACAAGTTCTTCCACCCCAAACTCATTAGAGCCAGCTTTTATGAACTTTATTTTGTGCATTATCATAAAAGAAACAGTTTGAAGCGTATGGGAAAAAAATGAATCTCTGGCAACGGGGACTGTGTGAAACATCTGAATTCACTTCAATACTATTATCCTTGTGTATACATAAAGAAATTACTTTTCAGGAATCTCTATGAAATACATATTCTTTTTTTACTTGAAGATTCAGGTTGGGAATTTACTAAAGGAGACGGCTAAGGTTACCAGAGCTTCTTGTGACTTAAGCAATGCCCATGGTCTTCTAACTTGGCTCATTCAACTCCTGGAAAGAAGGTAAATACTTATAAAATAGAGCCTTACTGTCATTAGTATTTAGCCTGGTCGTAGTTTCAAAAAGTGTATTCCTTTATTACATTTTACAGTTGTGATCAAATTTATTCAACCCCCAATGCTGCGAAGGGTTTTATGGAATTCAGTGCACATTTGTAATTGTGTTCATAATGAAATCTTACAAGGACTTGTTAAAGAAAAATGCAACTAAGATAGCATCAATTGTTTTTGTCATTAAAGTATTAAATGGCCTTTTTGTGATTTCTTTCATTGACACAATTATTCAAACCCCTTTACAACTACCACTCAGAGTTTATTCCAGTGTTTTCAATCAGGTATTGAAAACACCTGTGGATGTCAACGAGCAGCAATCAGCATGATAAGCACCAATTAGGCTATTTAAAAGGACTGTGATACTCATCCTTCTAGACATCTACTGGTGTGTTTACAAGCATGGTGAAGGCAAGAGAATGGTCCCAGAAGACAAGAGAAGAGTTATTGCTCTTCACAAGAATGGCAATGGATATAAAAAGATTGCGAAGTGTTAAATATTCCAAGAGACACTATCGGAAGTATCATCGCAAGTTCAAGTTAAAGGGCACAGTGGAAACTTACCTGGTCGTGGCAGAAAGAAGATCCTGACCGCGACTGTGTGCGCTACCTGAAGCGTAATGTGGAGAAAAATCCCCGCGTGACTGCTAAGGAACTGAAAAAAGACCTGTCAGATGTGGGCACTGAAGTTTCAGCTCAGACAATAAGGCGCGCACTGCATAACGAAGACCTCCATGCCAGAACTCCCCCAGGCGCACCCCCTTGCTGACTCCAAGAACAAGAAAAGTCGACTGCAGTATGCCAAAAGTCATGTGGACAAGCCACAAAGGTTTTGGGACAGTGTACTTGGTCAGATGAAACTACAAATTAGAACTGTTTGGGAACAATGGACCAGCGCTATGTTTGAGGAGGAAGAACCAGGCTTATGAACAAAGAACACCTTGCCTACTGTGAAGCTGGCGGGGGGTCAATTATTGTTGGGGCTGTTTTGCTTCTATGGTACAGGAAAGCTTCAACGTGTGCAGGGTGCCTGAATTCCCTTCAGTACCAGGAGATCTTGGAGGAAAATGTGATGGAGTCAGTCACAAACCTGCGGCTTGGGAGACAGTTGGACCTTCCAACAGGACAATGATCCGAAGCACACATCCAGTCCACTAGGCATGGTTGAACATGAAAGGCTGGAACATTCTAGAGTGGCCATCGCAATCACCAGACTTAAATCCAATTGAGAACCTCTGGTGGGACCTAAAGAAGGCAGTTGCAGTGCGCAAGCCTAAGAATGTGACTGAACTGGAGGCTTTTGCCCATGAAGAATGGGCTAAGATACCCATGGTCGCTGCAAGACACTTGTGTCAAGCTATGCTTCACGCTTGAAAAGCTGTCATAACTGGAAAAGGATGTTGTACTAAGTACTAAAAAATAATGTCACTAGGGGGTTGAATAAAACTGATAATGATGTGAGCACAGTAAAGACATTTGTGGTTATTCCATCATAAATATTATGTTATATTTGTCTAATTTATAAGTGCCTCTTTGATATAATTGTAAATAAGATGACTGAAATGATCCAAATCAATGTCAAACTGGCCAAAACACTTTATTTCAGTGGGGGTTGAATAAATTTGATCACAACTGTAAATAGCTTTATCTAACTGATATCTTTATTACAGTAGGCATGCTGACAGGAGGTTGCTGACACTTGTTAGTGAACTGCTTCATACTCTGTGGTTCACTTACCTTGGTGACCAAGACAGCTGGACATCATCCAGGAGTGCTGCAGATGTGCAGTCACACAGTACTGCTAAATGCCCCTCGTTTTCCATAACCAGCAACTTTCTTTATGCCTTACTTTCAATCATTACAGACCTGAGGTAATTGTACTACTTGCATTCATCACAATTTCCATTGTGTTTATTTTGATAAAAAGGTTTCATGATTTCAAGTGTGGGTCCTTGAATAATGTACTCTGGGATTGTTTGTCTAACCCTGTGCTCACCTTGTAAGTCGCTTTGGATAAAAGCGTCCAATAAATGACTAAATGTAAATGTTGATTTAAAAACTTTTCATATTTCAAAAATAATGTACTCTGGATTGTTTGTCTAATTGTAACACATTACAGCGGTCCAACATGGCACTTTTATTATTTAACATTCGAATTGGTTTTAATTGAAATTAATACATGAAACTTCTTTCTATGGAAGTGAATAGGTTTTATTATAAAAATATACTATATATTTGTTTTAAAAAGTTAACAACCCTGAATTTATAGCAAAATACTTATTAAAGCATTTATGTTTTGATTATTTTTGTATTTACTGACTCATTATTAATTTTGACCCAAATTAAATATTTTGAACATCTCTACCTGAAACCTCATAAAAATATGTACATTACTTTGGTGTCAAGTAAACTATATGAGTAATATAATACTTGCCCAAAACTTTCAATGTAGCCAAATTGACAAATATCTCAAAATTATTTTATTATTTATGCATGTATATGAATATTGACCATTTCTGGCATTAGATTTGTCAAAAGGTGATTTGTCAACAATGCGTCGTGCTGACTGTTATAATTTATATATTTTATACTATATTAAAAAGTCTTTTTTTTTTCAATGAAGTGTGTGTAAATTTAATATTTCTTATTTTATTTTGAACTAGGACTGAAATGGAAGTGTCAGAAATGCAAAGGTACCTACAGACCCTGGAGTCTGTATTAAAGCATCATGAAATGGCAACAGATACAGACTGGCTGATGCTGCAACCACAAACTCTATCCTGCTCACAAGCACTCACTCTCCTCCACCTCTGGGGAACCCTAGACTGTGACAACAAGTTACTGATTGACCTGCAAAACATAGCAAGCAAACATAACATTAAATCACTGCTTGGTAAGAATGTATACCATCTTCGGCAATAGTATTAAAACCTTAATTTCAGTTTTTAGTTTTCGTGATGCACTAAAGACGTTTGAGCTTGAGTTCAAAAGACTCTTAAAACAATTAGTTGAAAATTTTAGTGTTTATATATTTTCCATATATATTTTCTATCAGGCTACACAATTTGTATTATGTCTTTTTATCCAAGTGTTTAAACTTTGGAGCATTTAAACAATAAATAGCTTGAATATCTACTCTTGGTTTTAGGTTTGAGGTTTCTAAGTAAAAATAATTTAATTTATTATTATTAATGATGGCGGCTTGGTCGTTAGGACGTTCACCTCTCAGCACTAGGGATTCCCGGTTCAAATCCCAATCTGGGTGGAGTTTCCATGTTCTCTCCATGTCCACGTGGGTTTCATCCGGGTTCTCGGTTTCCACCCACAGTCCAAAAACATGGCTCAAGGTCAATTGAACTCTTCAAATTGCCCCATATAGCGTGTGTTCGTGTAAGTGAGTGTGTGTGTGTGTGTGCCCAGCGATGGATTGGCGCCCTGTCCTGGGTGTATCTGCCCAGCGCCCGAAACGTTCTCCCCTGGATGGGCATGAGGAACCCCCCCCACGACCCTAGTAGCAGCAGATAAAGCGGAAGATAATGGATGGATTATTTAATGACCAAAGCACTGTCTATGGGGGAAGGCCTTTTTCATGCTGACAATCTGAGGAAAAAATCAGTACAACAATCTGAAATGTTCTAAAAACACGAGTAATTTAAGTAACAGTAATCTAATATCAGCAGCTGATAACAAATTTAATTCTCTTATCTTTTAATCTCAAAACAAAATAGTCAGTAATTGGCCTTTCTGTTCAAGAACAACAGTAGATGTGGAAATCTGAGCTGTCAGTGATGACATTTTAAATTTTTGTACATTACAACTTATGCACAGTGGCTATTTCCAATTGCAATGCACATTTTGAGCATTTTAATTTGACATTTAACATATGACCTTTATTTTCTGTCATTAAATAATTAACATTATGTATTTGTATGAGTTGCAGTCCTACTTAAAATAATGATTTAAGATTTTATGAGCAATGTTAAAATTTAACGTTCCTGTTAATTAGGAAAGTCAGTATTTAATAATTTTTACAGTTCTTTTATATGTGCATTTCAGCAAAAGGAAAAGGGAGCGTGCTAAAAGCCAAGTCTCAAGTGGAGAATGATGCAGATTGTTCTTTGGAATGTAAATATCTCCTGTTGAGTGTATTTACACACTGGGAACCTTGCGCCGTCTTCTCCAACCAGCCTGATGACGACGTTTACCCACCAGCACAGCCATCACCGTACACCCCTGAGCAGCATGTGAGTGAAATGTCGGATTCCGGCAGTCTCATCGCTGAAACTGCTCACACTCTGATTGCATGGACTATTGGAGTTTTATCTGAAATGCCTTACAATGAAAGTAAGACCTTTTTAACGTTGAAATGGATGAAAAGACTTGTGTTGCCCAACATGACCATCACAAAAGCTTTGATATCTGATGAGACCCTAAGAATTCATCTTCTCAAACTGTACCACCAGACAAGTGAGGGCTCAATGAGGGAGCAGAGTGCTTATAAACTGGATATCATGGAGTTATTTACTAAAATCATGCTTCACTTGTTAGAGGCAGAACAAATTCCCAGTGATTTTCACAGGAAAATAAGGAAAGCATGTTTGCACACATCTACAGAGGAAGCTAGAAAAGGTAAGTTTATTTATTTATATAATAACTTTAACTTTTAAATATGTAATAATCTCATCGTCAAAATTCTGTTTTTTATAGAAGCTGGATTAAATTTATTGACCTTGTATGTTCATGATCTTTGGAATGGAGCAAAAGTCCCTCAGCTACTGCAGAGCCACGCCCGGCTAGTGACCGGAATCAGAAAGATGTCCACTAAGAAGGTCAAACTGCCCATTGTGCAAATTTGTGAAGACATTCTTTCTGTTAAGGACTTAAGTTAGAGAAATTTATTTTTATTCTTTTTACATGCTTCTGTAGATTACTTATAAAAAATGGATTCTAAAGTTAAAGTATGTGCTGGTACAATAATCTATCAAAATGCCTACAAACTAATCAAATGATTGGTTGAAACGTATGCTGTTAAAATGTATTTGTTCCACAAATAAAAAAAAGTTTTACATCTTTGTTAAATTTTGTGTTAACTATGTCTTACATCTGCATTATTTAATTATTTTATTAGGATGTACTGTATATTATACTTATGATGAGGTGCTGGAGCCTACATTACTGCTCATATGTGAGTAATACCCTCATAGATTACCATGGAAGCGTAAACATTACGTAAAGACTTTCATACTTATTAAAACATTTTGAAAAGATCATTTTGGTATTAAATATTGGGGGTGAGCTGCAATATTCGCTGATTCGACGATTCGATTCGGAGAACCGTAGTCGACTATGAACCTCATAGTCGAATGTACCATTTTGACCACATGGGGGTGCCCATGGCTGCTGCTAAGCATTAGTTTTTACATGAAATGTCTTTGTTTTCGTTATATATATAGCCTTTTGTCAAATAAAATCATCCTAATTTTTATGTTTTTAGTTTTTTTTTTAGGTTTTTCCTTTGAAGTGGAAACAAGTCCAGAAACAAGTAAAATATTTTTAAAAAAATCTTTTTTAAAAACCACGCTTATAGCGCCATCTTGTGGTGAAATTTCAACTGATTCGACTATCAGTCGACTATAGGGAAAATCTGACGAATCAGATTCGACTATGAAAATCCTTAGTTGAATACACCCCTATTAAATAGATATATTTTCTTAATAAAGATACAAAAACAATTAATGATTGTTGCATGTACAGTTAAACTTTATTCACAAGACCTTGATTTTTCTATACAAGCAAAAATAACTTCTATAAATTGTGTCCAATATATTTCATAAATACATTTTATAGAACTGAGAAGTCGGTCATGTTTAGTAGCAACTCACATAATACAGATTGTTTCCTTCATGAATTAAGCTGCAAGAAAATTGAAACATTGAAAAATAGAAAAACTCTGCAAAATAAATTCATGTAATTTTTTCTGCACGTTCTAAGAGATGAATTATGTGACAATTAGCTTTTTTTTTCAAATTTTAGGGCTTATACCTGCAAACTCTCTAAGAAAATATGGCTCGCCAGCATTTTTTGACTTTCAGTTCAAATTTTTAACAGCAGCTCCATCCAGAAAACATAATTTATTATTGATAGTTTAATGTTTAAGAGTCTAAAAGAAATGTACAGGATTTTTCATAAATACCATAACTATACAATTACAGGAATTAAATGATATAAACATCAATACACAAGCCATCACAGGTCTGATAAGCAGATCAATTTACCTTAACCTACATATAAAAGCCTAAAGAATATGATAAATATGTTCAAAACATTTCACCATTATTTAATAAGAGTATTAGAATTATGTCTGCCATAAAGTTAGAATACGAAAAATGAGAAGAAGCTATGAAAGTGTCCTTTATATATATGCAGAGCGAGAGAGAGAGAACATGATCTGAAGAATTCAGTTTTAAAAGCAGTCAGCGAGAGATCAGAAGTGACGCTGTTTTACTTTTGCACTTTGAGTTCTCATTGGGGGAGCGCTTGTAGAATGACGTTTACCTCATCAGCTACTGCAGTCAAAGCAAACTCAAATTGTTCCTGTGACAGAGAAAACGGTAGTTAGAATTGTTTAGTTAGAAGTGTCGTAGCTATTCAATATATATGGACGTCAAATTCAGTTAGAAAACAAGTAACCTGCATTAAAATCAGGGTTGTGGGTATTGTAGCTTAGTCACTAGTTTGTTACTTTACTAGTTTGGCTGCAGAATGATGTTTGTAAATTGTATTAATAAGAAATATTAGGCGGCATGGTGGCTTAGTGGTTAGCACGTTTGTTCCTCAGCGTTAGGGATTCCCGGTTCGAATCCCAATCTGGGTGGAGTTTCCATGTTCTCCCCATGTCTGCGTGGGTTTCCTCCGGGTTCTCCGGTTTCCTCCCACAGTCCAAAAACATGGATCAAGTCAATTGAATTCTCCAAATTGCCCCATATAGAGTGTGTCTGAGTGAGCGTGTGCCCAGCGATAGATTGGCGCCCTGTCCTGGGTGTATTTGCCCAGCGCCCGAGACGTTCTCCCCTGGATGGGCATGGGAACCCCCCCCCCACGGCCCTAATAGAGGATAAAGCGGAAGATAATGAATTGTATTTTGTGGACATTTGTGCCTATATACCTTGGTTTGAACCATGCCAGGTCTCTGATCCCTCAAATGTTCCAGAGTAGCTGCGATATCTATCTCTTTAGCACCTAAAAACAGACAAAACAACATGTATACAAACAATTACACAAATCTAGTAACAGCTGGTTTACATTATTGCTTGTATGAGGTGATGGGTTCCAAAATTCTATGATCTCTGTTATAGTTTTATTGATAATCATTAATTGCTGTGAAAGAATGGGGGTAGCTAGAATAATGCTCATTGTTTTAGAATGAAATAAACAAATAAATCTGCATGCAGGAAGTATTCTGATATCCTACACAACTTAACTAGTTTTACTTTACAAATTAAATAGTAATTTAATTTGACATTGACTGCATGATTTAGGTTTCCTCATTTGTTTTTTTAAGCTAGCTGGCACAAACAAAGCTTATTAAACAAACATTTCTTAAGTTAAATGCAAATCTTTTAATCATGAAATCTAATTAAAAACACAATAAGACTTGTGAAGTAAAATGTCATGTTGTGCAGAATATCAGACCATCACACTTTCTGCTTGTGGGTTTTGTTAATTCATTTATCTTAAAATGATGGACCAATGTCTCCCATTAATAGAGCTATAAAACTGATTTATCTCAAAAGTGTTTGGGTTTCAGGTTTCAGGCGCTAAAGTTTCTCATAATCGGACATCAAAACTGAAAATTATCATAAAAATAATAATTGTTTTACATTTCTCATAGTTCCTGAATGAGTTTATTTTTACTTAAAATTTGTAGCTCTGTAGATTTTAGATCAAGCTGTGAGTATTTAAGCCCAGGAATAAGCTCAGATGAAACATGCAGCAAACATACAAAGAAACATACATAAAAACTAAGAATTAAAAAAGTATTTTAGACTCTGTGCCAAAAAGAATGCTACTATATTTCGAAATAAAAGCTTAAATTTCCTATTACTAAAGTGCTATAATTGATTTTGTAAACTTAACCAATGTAACATCAATATATGAAATTACATTAATAAAATTATAAAATTATTTAGGTTTTTACAACCATAATGGCACAAATTATACATTTCCTATTCATACATACCTTTAGCCATTTTATTCAGAACCATATCAATTAATATATATGTCCCAGTTCTTCCAGCTCCATCACTAAAAAACAGTAAATGTAAATGAGAAGGAGGAACGATGAAACGTATAAAAAAAAGCAATTATTGAAGTGCAAAACTCATGGTTACTTACCTGCAGTGAACGATTACGGGGCAAGATCGTCCTCTATAGCATTTATTTACTTTCCTGTGTGACACGAAAATAATACCACAATATTTCAAAACACATTTTGAATGTAATTAAATATAGAATTTAATGTTTAAGAGTGTTTAGTATATTTCAGATGCTTGTCAGAGAGTTTGCTGAATATAGAATAACTGATACAGCTCTGGTAATATATTTACACTGTATAGTTAAAGGTACAGTATATGGAACTGTATATTAATCAGATGTTTGTCGTTTATTACACAGATTAATGGTTGGAGTCCGCATACTTTTTTTTTAATCCTCTTTATTTGAAAGTGTGTTTGTGTGTGTCACTATAACTCAAGAATATTATTTGATGCATAAATGTGTATTACTTAATAAGTAAGCCAATTTTACAACAATGTTTAGGTTAGGAAATAACAGTGTCCAGGTCCTGGGTCCCATTTCACAGTGGGGTGAACCTTTCTGTGTAGTCTGCATGTTCTCTTGTATCTACTGGGTGTTTTTCTGGGTTTTCTGGTTTCCTTCCACATTTTAAAGACATGCTGATAGCTAAATTGGAGATACTACACATTGCCTCAGTGCGGCCAAGTGGCTTAGTGTTTAGCACGTTCGCTGCTGGAGTGTCCATGTTCTTCCTGTGTTCTTCAGTTTTCCTCCCACAGTCCAAAAATATGGATAAATTGACTGCTCTAAATTGACCCAATATAGTGTGTGTGTCTGTGAGTGAGTGTACCCAGTGATAAATTGGCACCCTGTCCTGGGTGTAGCTGCCAAGTGCCCGAAACGTTTTCCCCTGGATGGGGAATGGGAATCCCCCGTGACCCTAGGAGTGTATTAAGCGTATGATAATAAATGAATGAATGATAAATTGCCTCATGGCTGTATTGTTTGTAACTGTACCTGACATGAAATAGCCAGTAATGCTGCCTCAATGTTAAACTCATAAATAAACCAAATCATTAAGTTTCTGCAAAATGTTTTTGGTACCATTAAGAATGATGCAGGACTGATAACTATCTGTCTGGACCGTTCAGCAGTAAAAAAAAAAAAAGCTAAACACTTGAACAAAATCACCATTATTTACAGAAACATAGCCCCAAGCAGACAAATCTCAAAACTCTATCTGCCAAGGACCATGTTGTTGCTGTAAGACAGTTTTACTATAATGGAAATAATTTAGTGTACATGACACAGCTGACACTGGTACTAATGCTGGTAGAAACCAAGTAAAAAGAAGAAAAATACTCTTCAATAAATGATTGGATGATAAATGATGAATTTAAGGTTTAAGGTAAAATAAGGTTTTTAAGAGTACAACCATCTGAGTTTACATTGAAAAAGGAAGTTATACCAAGGAGCAATTGGTTGTGGTGCAACGACTGTCAGGGATCACTTTTGTGACTATGCAACTGGGATATCATTTCACAAGTTGCGTCAGCACAAAAATGACACTGGCACCCGCCAAACAAATAATACAGGGATAATAGTGGTAAGGAGGGGGAAATGCCAAGTAAGAAAGAACAAAAATGTATAAGGGAGTAAAAAAAAGTAAAGAAAATCAGAAGAAAAAAATTATAGTGCAAAGAGGGAGCTACGAACACTGAATAATTTGTCTGCATACAAATCCAAGTGTTTAGTCAGCTATAAACTCTAAACAATGCCATCACCTAAACATTCAGTTATTGATCTCCTGAACTACTGATCGTAATTTTCTATTTTCATTGTGTGATGTTTAACAGCCCCCCCCCACACACACACTCATACATAAATGTCATTTTTTAAAATGCTTTAAAAATGCTTTAAAAGTGAACCAACTCTCTACAACATTTGCTTTTCAAACATTACACATTCACTTCCCTTTTTAATGACAAGTGTAGACTCGCTTTGTCCCCCTCAGTTGCTCCCATATTGGGACCCACTTGTCTGCAGACAAACAAATTAAACATCCATCCATCCATTATCTTACGCTTTATCCTCTATTAGGATCCTGGGGGGTTCCCCATGCCCTTCCAGGAGAGAACGTTTCGGGCGCTGGGCAGATACACCCAGGACAGAGCGTCAATCTATTGTTGGGCACACACTCACTCACACAAACATATATTTGGAGAATTCAATTGCCTTGATCATGTTTTTGGACTGTGGGAGGAAACCGGAGAACCCGGATGAAACGCATGCAGACACGGCAAGAACATGGAAACTCCACCCAGATTGGGATTTGAACTGGGAATCCCTAGTGCTGAGAGGCGAACGTGCTAACCACTAAGTCACCGTGCCGCCCATAAATTAAACAATCAAAAGAAATCAAAATTGAGTTTGATGTAAAATGAAAATTCAATAAAAATACAATTGAAAATTGAAACCTTTAATCTTTAAACTTGGACATAGGCCATATTAATTCCATTGAAAATGTAAACGTAAAACTGCTCTTTTGCCTTCCTCTCCTTCTGCCTGGTGGCTCATCTCACCCTGAACATTTCCAAACTATCTCCAAACTATTTCCTAAGCCAAATACCATTGTAGGCCTCATTACTGTCCTGTAAAGGTTCTCTTTAACACTTGTCTATTACAGATGTCCCTTGCAACTCCTTGGCAGCCACTCCACCTTGCTTGCACTCTCTTTCATAATCCCCTGCATAACAGGTTAATCTAGCTAGAAAAGTGGGATGTAAAAGAAACGGAAAAATCTAAAAGCAGAATACAAATAGAAATGAAAAAGGAACTGCTCTAACAAGCCATTGACTGGTCTTTACAAAAAGTGCACACACACACACACACACACAATTTCCTCTTCTTATATTTTACCTGCGGAAGTCCAGCAGAGTCTGATTGGTCTCAGGTGTGTGTTGGCTAAACCAGGTGTGGTAGTGGAACTGGGTAACTGTGCGACTTTCATTTGTCTGCATGTTCTTAAGGTAAAAACTACGAACAAGGAAATCCTCGCACCATACATGTTCTGATACTAAGTTTACCTACAAAGACAAACACGGGGAAAAATTCAAACAATCCACACATGTACAGCACAGGCTCCATAAGTACATGTTAAAGGTTAGAATACAGTATGTTTGGATGGATTGCTTTACCTCATATATATGGTAAAGATTTGATCCCTCATCTGGCCAGTAGTGGTAACACTGTTTAACACCACCCTCAGTTAGAGGAGTCAGCATCACAATTACGACACACCCACTTTCCCACACCATCTACAGAAAACATACACACATCAATCATGATGATGTTAGATTATTAGTTTAACAAAACAGAATTTACTCGTCTTTGACAAAAGATTTTTTACATCACTGGTATTATTTATAATATTATATGATTACATGATCTCAAACAAAAAACATTCACACACCTGCCAGAAGTCAGCAACAGTTGAGGGCAAAGGACCCTGGGTAGCAATGTACGCTGGGTTCCTGGGGTCATGGTCCATCTGTGAGAAACACACTCACATAAATACTTCACTGGGCAGAACATTAATATAATGTCATATTTAATAGATTGTGGCACAATAGGTCTATTTGTTGTTTGTAGTTTGTACTTACAATAGGGCTTGCGTTAATATAGTCAGAATTGCCTTGGCTGTTTTCCACTTTTAGACAGATTCTAGAATGGTCATCTAAAGCAAAATCACCCAAAATTAACGTTATATGGGGCAGGTTCAGATATAAGACATTTTTAAATAGATGAGAGAACAAAAATATATATCTACAAACACAATGAGACATTCAAAAGGTCTGCTAGTTTAGGTTTAGATACCCATTGTTATAACTGCTTATCTTCAGATCCCTAAATTACTAATAAAAAAAATCTAAACCTATTTAAACTAGAATTTTTGATGGGTCCTTTTTTACATTATTTCTGAAATAAGATTGGCATGCAAAAATCTGTATTAATAGGGTTGGATTATCAAGACTGGATAAGACTCATTATAATAATATTATAAATGTATGTATATGAAAACATGACAATGCTTGGTTAACAAAAAACATACATGCATCTATTTGCTGAGTCTTGCTTAGTTTTACAGAATGTAAATGAAGGCTATGAAATAAACAGTTATTTCCACTGTTAAATAACAAAAAGACTAAATGATATGTAATTAACCTGGTACAGTATCTTTTTTATTAAAGTCACTAAAACTCATATTGCAATGGCCTATTCGTTTATAAGCCACTGTTATAAAGGTTTACGTATGAATGGACATTTTTGTTTAAGCATGTTAAATGTTTAAGCATGGTAGCTCAGTGGTTGGGGTGTTGGGCTATCAATCTGAAGGTTGTGGGTTCAAATCCCAGGTCCACTGAAGTTACCAATGTGGGTCCTTGAGCAAGGCCCTTAACAACCCTCATTGGATGCTGTGGTCAACACTGTGCTCGCTTTGGATAAAAGTGTCTGCTAAATGACCAAATGTAAAAGTAATGCATGTGTAAATGTTTTTCTCACAGGGGAGGATGGTGCTAACACGGTTCTTCTTGGAGTTGGAGTCTTTCTGCCCAATGCTGCAGGTATTTGGTTCTGCCTGGTATGCACATAAAGCTTCCCACTCTTTCTGCAACCGGTTCTTATTTTTTAGGTGATCTTCCATATATGACTAAGGCAAAAAAAAGGTCAGAAATAAATACAAATATTTCATTACTTAAATTGTTTGAAACATTTACATTTATTAATTTTTAGTAACAACATTTATTTCATTGTTTATTTCCTAGTTATATCATTTTACAACTGTTACTTTTTGTAATGAATCCAGTCTCTCACATTGTACTGTAACTGATTTTTATATGATAGATCACTGAAAGTTGATTTGTGGTGGCTATTTATCTTTAAAGTTATTTAATGATAGTTGGGCTTATATGTAAAAGCAATCTTTTAAATTAAAATACATTACTTTTGGCAGTTGATATTTATATTTATAACTAACTTATTTATTGATTATCTGTCTTATTACATTTTGGGTCACAGTAGTGCTTGACTCTAACCTAGCACTTATAGGAACTATAGGCAGCAAATCATTCAGGATAGTTTATCAGTCACATGGAAAAACATTCAGAACCCAGTTTACATGAGGGCTTTTTTTTTACATTTAAGGACTATGGGTAAAAAAAACACAGACATGACCTCCCTGGAAATAAAATCTTCTAAATTATTACCTTTTTAAAATGAATTACCAAATGTAATGGGCCTGTTACTTATTGATTTTGTCTTGTGCTCAGACATGCAGTCCCTGTTTCCCTGTTTATGAGTAAAAGTGACACGATGCAGTGGGCAGGTTATTTTGTTAAAACCAATTCTATTAAACGGCTTAAAAAGCTATGGTTTTAGATTTCAGTTCAGTTGTAGAAACCTTTCTTTATGTTACAACACTCACCAAAGCTGTTAATAAACAATTTCACTCCAATTTTTACTTTCGCTAGGAAAAATTATTTTATAAATACAGGAATACAGAGGAATACAGAGAGTGAAATAAAGGGGACTACAAATTATGCAGAAAATCATATGGACTACAGTCTAATTGTAGAACTACAAACATTTTTTTAGTAAAACTAATACAATCAAAAATAAGAACAGCTGATTTGTTTGTATCTAATGAATTTGGTGTACTTTTTTAATATTAAACAACATAATATAATGTTTACCAGAATCATATGCCCTGTGGAGATGTCCATGTTTGTGTGGGAAGGTTCTTCACTCCAGGAGGAAATGCTTGCCCGGGCGGAGGGGCTAGCGATTGGTCCATCACTGAGCTGAGATGAAGTGCTGTTTATTCGAGATGAATGACGGAGTTCCGATCTCTCAAGTGGCGGCTTAACAGCCATCCGCTGCCTACATAACTCCTTAGGATAAATTTAAAAGTCTTTGAATAATTCATAAAAACTGGTGTGAAATGAATTGTCTTTTTAAAGTAAACATACAGCTATTTTACATTGGTAAAATTATATATAAAATTAATTATATATATAAAATGAATACTTATAAAATAAAATACACACTTCAAGGTACCTGATAGGTTGCGGTTGCTTCAGTACTGGGGTCTGCATTGAGGTTGGTGAGTTTCTCTTTGAGTTTGTGATGTGATCGATGACGCAGGCAGTATATGATGCTGGAGACCAGCAGGACACCACAGATGAAGATGATGGATATTACCGTCAGGATCAGGAATCTCAGCGACTCAGAATGGCTGTACTTTGTTGGAATTGATTTTAAATTATCTTTCTACAAACAAATCGAAATGGAAAAGATTTGACAGATACACTATTATCCACAATCACACAGTAAAATCTATGAAACAGATGTTTAATAAGGTCTTTTAAAAAATATTCAGCTTTTTTTTTATCCAAGTGTGATTAATATTGTAAACTGGGGAAGAGGTGAGGTAGCTATTAATAGATATTAGATAAAATGAACATAGATTTTTCAATGTTCAATTATACTGCCTCTATGTTCTGATATGGTATTATTAAAGATTATAGCCAGCTTAATATGAACACATTCTATATTCTTTACCGGGGGAGGTCAATCCTTCTCCACAAATCACATCTAATTTTAATGCTTAACTGTGGAGAACTTTTGCGGCACTTTTAGAGTGGCAAAATTTTACAAATTTAAAATACCTGATGTATTTGCTAAAAACTGTCACAATAAATATGTGTTAAATTGCAATATTCCCCCGGGGATTATTAAAGTATTCTGATTTTGATTAAAATTTTTATTAATTGTAGAAATGAACTAAACAGTGGAAGAAATAATTAATATTATTATTTTTTTATAATTGATATCCCGCTTTTTAATAGAATTGCTGACTTTGCATAAGTTTATTTGAATAGAAAGGATAAAATGTCACCCCATTTTATACTCAAGCAAATCTAATATTTCTTAAACATGTTTTGTTAAAGTTATTATGAATAAGGACACAAAAAAAGTTCATACATTTGTTACACCTGCTTCCAGGATGGTTAGTTGTGTCTCCTTTTCCAGCACATCCTTCCGGCGAACTAACCAAATAAAGAATTAGATTTAGACCATTATGCAGGTTGAGTAAATGGTGAAGTTGCATGTAAATTACTTACTTGCCAAATTGACAACATCAGCAGTAGTGACATTTTGAGCATTTTTCCGCACCTGAAATGTTACAGCTGAACCAACAACCCTGCACACACACACACACACACACACACACACACACACTTTAAATTTTATTGAAAGGGTAAACATGTGGCGGACATTTGTTAGATGTTTAGTTTCATACATAAAGCAAGAACATTATTAATGTGAAAATGTGGTTTAATAAAGTAAAAATATTTGTCAACTTATTTTGGGATGTTGTTTAGCACAAGAATTACATGAAATAAAACATTTTGTGAGGAATTTTACTGTGTAAAATTGCTTGGGTTTGGAGGAGTTCTATGTTTTAATGCAAAACTGGATATATTTAATTTAAATTTAATATTATATATTAATTTAAGGGCGGCACGGTGGCTTAGTGGTTAGCACGTTCGCCTCTCAGCACTAGGGATTCCCGGTTCGAATCCCCATCTGAGTGGAGTTTCCATGTTCTCCCCATGTCCGCGTGGGTTTCCTCCGGGTTCTCCGATTTCCTCCCACAGTCCAAAAACATGGATCAAGTCAATTGAGTTCTCTAAATTGCCCCATATAGAGTGTGTCTGTGTGAGTGAGTGTGTGCCCAGCGATGGATTGGCGCCCTGTCCTGGTTGTATCTGCCCAACGCCCGAAACGTTCTCCCCTGGATGGGCATGGGGAACCCCACCGCGACCCTAATATAGGATAAAATGGAAGATAATGGATGGATATTAATTTAACGTAAAATATAATCCAGATTAAACAATAAAATTTTCCGTCATTATTAAGCGCTGACTACTGTAAACCAATGGTATAGTGATCCATCAGAACATACTGAATTTTGTTCAGGCTTCAGGTAGTTCGTCGGTGGACAATATATGATATAATATATTCTTTTGAGTCTAAAAAATCTGGCTTAATGTAATGTGATGATTCCAATGAGGTCGATGCAGGCACAGTCCATCTCTATATTCATAAATTCTAGCTTGCTTTAAAAAATTCAGGGTACTACAGTTATTTGGCTTTTGGGGGTTTAAATCTTCTTTGCCAACTTGACAACATTTGCAACTTGGTATCTAGAAGGCTTTACTCTAACCATGTTATACATGCAAACTTTACTCAGGGAGATATTAACCTTTTTTATTAGACACAGGTTGAGCATCTAACAACCTGACTGTCTCTGGATCTTTGGGTTTAATATATCAGTTTAACAGTTCTTATGTTGGACATTTAGTTTTGCCTCATACTTTATTTTATATTACTGTTGTCCAATATAGGGAGTAGGTATAGTCCAACACCAACAATAAAACTTTTTGCAATCAAAAAACCTATCGGGGGTTTAATCAAAACTTTTTGATTTCCTGATGTACACAAACTCCCTCTATAAGACACCCTACATAAAGTTTCCCAGCTGCATAACTATGACACGGTACTCCAATTAATCAAACCAACAACAAAAAACACAATTCAAACATTATTTCTCTTAATCACACACTATCAAGACCGGCTCACTCACGAGAGTTCAAGGAAGTCAGTCATCTGAATCTCAGCGTGGCGACACAAGAGCTCCATTAGGTGCAGTCCCTGATCTGTAGGGAGTGAACTGAAGGAAAAAGAGTCTGTGAAAAAACGAGGCCAAGAAACTGGCTCTGAAATGTTTATAATTTTTGTTACTTACTCAGTATCGGTTATAATATATCCATAGACATCACTGTCACTGCTGGCCTGAACATCGAGTTGCAGATCTTGCACTTTCATGGTTTTGCGGTGAGGCTTGACATTATTCTCCAGGACAATAGAGGGTGCTAAAGCAGCAGCCTCAACCCATCCCTCCACCTCCTCCACCTGCTCCATTGCCTTCTTCTGCACTCCTACATCTCTCTGTTTGGTCATGCTGTGTACTGTCTCCACTGAGATACCCTGTCCTTTCATTAAAGGACCAGGCTCTGAAAGGGCAGACTTGTCCAGATATTCCATTAACTTCGCCAACAATCCAATGTTCTGTCAAAATATATAATTATATTAATAAACAAAAAAACAAAAATTAAACTTTAAGCTAAATTAAACTTTTTATTAATTGAAGATGAGTTGTCAGGTAAAACTATTAGAGCACAAGAAAGAGAACTTTCTAATATGGAAATAAGGACACTAGGCCTGAGGTTCTATTTCTGAAAATTGAAAATGGACTTTGAAAAGAGGCTGTAACATTACATTATTCTTAAGAGCCCACAATGATACATTTTGTGGCATCGAGGCTTGAACCCACAACCATAAAAAAGCAATACATTATTCGCCAAGCTATCATGCTGTGCAAAAGCTCTCTCCCACTTATACTGTTCAATCATAATATACATTTTAAAGTGGGCTGGAATAAGAAAGACAATACTACCTTATGATTTTCTGTAGATATGGCATGCTCATTGTGTATCTCTGAAAAAAGGTTACACAAAGTGTTTAGGTTTACAAGAAAGTTGAAGAATAGAGCATTTCCATCCAACCATTATCTTCTGTTTTATCCTCTATTAGGGTCGCGGGGAGGTTCCCCATGCCCATCCAGGGGAGAATGTTTCGGGCGCTGGGCAGATACACCCAGGACAGTGCGCCAATCTATCGCTGGGCACACACTCACTCACACAGACACACTCTATATGGGGCAATTTGGAGAATTCAATTGACCTTGAATCCATGTTTTTGGACTGTGGGAGGAAACCGGAGAACCTGGAGGAAACCCACGCAGACACGGGAAGAACATGGAAACTCCACCCAGATTGGGATTCGAACCGGGAATCTCTAGTGCTGAGAGGCGAACATGCTAAACACTAAGCCACCGTGCCGTCCGAATATAGCATTTATTTGATCAAATTTGTTTAAAATAACATATGTGTGTGTATTTTATAAATGTGAGAAATGATAGCTAAATAGTGGGCAAAAATTCTTACCTTGCTGTTTTGCATTTACTGAAGTATTTTTATCCACAGGATTTACTTTTGGCACCTGGTCATTGATTTGTATTTGTTTAGGTTCTACACCTCCGGAGTGAATGTCCACCCTATTCTTAGTAACAGATTTAAGATGTCCCTTCTCTGCTGGCTGCTCTATTACTTGCAGATTACTGGCGATGAGAGCAGCCAGCTGATCGAGATCCTTTGCATTTAAACTCGCCACTTCTATATTGTGCTTCCCAACATTGCGTAGCACATTTTGGATAAAGGCTTCTAAAAAAACAAAAACAAAATTACAACTTTAACAGAAATTATTTTAGTATAACAAATTCCTATTTCGTCTTGTGGTCATCATTTTTTAGCTTAGTGTGCACAATTACTTATAAGTCCTAAATAATTCATAAAAGTTTAATACAGAATATTGTACACTGAATTTATGGTATCCCAATTTAGTTACACAATAACCAGGGTCTTTTCATTTATGTTACAAGGGTTAATAATGTGTACAATTTCAAGCTTTTCAGTATCACATATGGAACAAGTCACAAACCATCAACTGGAGACAGTCGCTCTTTTACTGGTGCAGATCCACCATTAATAAAGAACGGGTTTAGATTAGGTTTACTCTTCTGTTGAGTGTTAACTGGTCCATCCTGAGACCAGAACTGCTCTAGAGCAGTAAAAAGCAGACCCGTGTCATCTTGCTGTTTTTGGGGAATATGTGCTGTGTCACTCTGGTAATGGGTAAGATCAGGGTAAGATGCTGGTACAAAGGAGGACTCTGCTGTGAACTCAGGAGGCATCATGTCAACTTTACTGTGAGGTTTTCCAAAACGATAAGACTGTAGGGGCAAAGAAGATTTCATTTTGCTGATCTAGAAACACAACCAAACAAAAAAAGGAAATGCAGAAGAGAGTTAGTCTGTAAAACAATAATGTAATATTGTTCTGTTGCTTTATACATGCCTACATACATGACAAATGTCTCTATATCATCCTTAAATTTTGAGTAATAAATAAATTAT
This sequence comes from Corydoras sp. C115, assembly GCA_019802505.1. Classification (NCBI taxonomy): domain Eukaryota; kingdom Metazoa; phylum Chordata; class Actinopteri; order Siluriformes; family Callichthyidae; genus Corydoras; species Corydoras sp. C115. Next base: position 3,063,292 of record JAFMOC010000034.1, on the reverse strand, counting down.
TTTACCTGATCCCCCACTCTGGGCACCAAACCCAAATGCAGAAGATTTCTCTGCAAACCTTTTCTCATTTTTTCTTCTAATGGCATCAGTCTTTCATTTGTCATTGCAACTGTCTGCATTCTGTAAAACATTATTACAAACAAATATATATTAGCTGATGTGATTGTTTTTTTCTTTAATGATGTGCCCAAAACGTCTGATTCTTAAAACAACATAATTATGTGAATTTAAATAGTATGTATTATTATATTTAGGTGCACCCTATGCAACTGGTTTTGTAACTTGGAGCAGTTGAACTTCAGGGCACCTTATTAATATTATAATATTATATTAATATTATAGCATATTCATGAGATGGGAGTGATCGTCAGTAAAATTTTAATTAAGGATAATTGCGTTGTTCGACAATCTTAAAACTTACCAAGTTAATTTCAATAAACTTTTTAAAACATTATCCAGCACTTCTTACTTCCTCTCCAGTATGGCTATAAATTACATTATTTAGAATTTTTAACATAAAATTTTGGGCTTTTTGCTGTTTTATTTGGTTAAATTCAAAATATTTCTGTGTAGCCAATATTTTTAAATAAGACTATAAAACATTTGTCAAAGTAAGGTTTGATACAACGTAAAAGAGTCAAGGATTGGTTCCCCTGTTTTCTGGTCTGCATGAACATAGTTTTAATGCATGTGTTTCCACTCCCGTTAGTGTTCCATGTGTCCTCTTCTTTACCTTTTAAGTAATTTATCTAGTCACATATTCTGCCACATCTGATTTCATTACTCCTTCTTGATTTTCATGTGTATTTATTTGCCTCTCTGTTTCTACAGTGTTTTTTAACTGTAGGACTTCAATTGTTTTCATGAGTTTGTTTTTGCTTCACATTCCATTATGATTTGAGTCCTTTTAATATTTTTCTTTCAATTTGCCTTTTAGTTTCTATTTTCTCCGTCTTTTCTAGTGTGTTTTAATTTTATTTTCTACACCAAAACTGAGCCTGGTCAAACCATCTTATTATTATTATTAACAACAACAACAATTATAATAATTTATATTCTTTTCCTTATATTTCATATTATATTAAACAACTGCTACACAGCCTTTGACTTTGTTATACTCATTGGTTTGTTTGTGTATGTTTATGTATTACCTTGTTTCAGGTTGTGTTATGGAGATCCTGTGTAATTTAGAAAAATCTTGAGATAAAGCCTTCTGATCCACAACATCCCATGACGGACCTAAAGAAACATATATAAACCATATCAACATGAAACCGAAGAAAATCATTTTCCACCACACAAACCAGCTGTTAATGAAAGACACACATATAAACACACTGAGTGAAATGAGCACACATGCAAGGTGCAGTGCACAGCCCTGCATACGTCGCCCGTGGAATAATTCGGGTTTGGTGCCTTGCCCGAGGGCACTTCAACCATAGTACTTGGTGGGACTCAAACTGGGGACCTTAACCACAAGCCCTCGACAGCTCAAATATGACTCATACACACATTTCTTTGTTTGATTTACATTTAATATTATTCAAATTTCATAATTTGCAGTACATTACAAAATTTTGCAGATGCTTTTCTTAATCTTAATGTGATGGTAAGCTCAGAACACATTTAAGGACCTTGTTCGAGGGTCAACATTGGCAATCTGAAAGTTTGTGTCTTCATTTTTGGCCTTTTTTGTGAAAAGATTGAAATGCATAGTCATTATAACTCATTTACAGTAATAAGATGTTACATTGATAAGAGTTTGACACAGAAATGTACCAATTTAACTTTTATATGAAGCACTTCATGTACAAGAAGACTATGTAAAATATTGCTGTTTTAGTTTTGATTCATTCATTCATTTTCTTCCACTTTTTCCTATATTAGGGTCGCGGTGGGGTTCCCCGTGTCCATCCAGGGGAGAACGTCTTGGGCGTTGGGCAGACAGACCCAGGACAGGACGCCAATCTATTGCTGGGCACACACTCACTCACACAGATACTCTACATGGGGCAATTTGGAGAACTCAATTGACTTGATCCATGTTTTTGGACTGTGGGAGGAAACCGGAGAACCCAAAGGAAACCCACACGGACACAGGGAGAACATGGAAACTCCACCCAGATTGGGATTCGAACCGGGAATATCTAGCGCTGAGAGGCGAACATGCTAACCACTAAGCCACCGTGCTGCCCTAGTTTTGATTCACTATAGATCATTTTTAATGGTAAGCATTTTTTGCTTTTAATAATTATCATTTTAATTATTGTACTAATTATATTTTGTAGTATACTGCTAAATACCAACAAGTGGTTTTATTATCCTTTTAGTGTTTTCCAGTACATATGCTAAGTCAACAAAGAACTACTTAGCCATCTGTACACAAACTTTTTTGACCTGATGCTTAAAACAGGTTTTGCCAAACAACCACATAACATGTTCTTAAAATTATGCCATTTTGAAAATTAGTTCTAAATCATGAACCTCATTGTCAGGAATTTTAAATTGTTTACACATAATAAGAATTCCAAAATGGCCGAAAGTTTGTATTCAAACATAGGACTTTACTGTGCCGCCATTGGGACAAGCTAGATTTGAGCCAAAACATTGGGCTTGGATTGGCTAATTTAAAAACTAGGGCGGTAATTTGTGATTGGCTTAGGTAGTTCGGGGCAGGAACTGGACGTAAGTATATATGCACAGGTAAGCACTTTGGCAGTTGCTCTGTCTTCTTCAGACCACGGAGGCGTTCACAGCACCTGAAAGCTGAGGGAGGCAGACCTGCTGGCCAGCGTTACTTACTGACGGTGTCCATGAAGTTTTCTTTGTTCTCAATAAATAAGTTGAGACGACCATTTTGCATCGGCTCGTTCTTTCTGCCTTTTCAAAAATCTAAAGATCCAACATCATTTAACCTTATGAATTAACCTTACTTTATTACTTTCTTCTCAGAGAAATCTTGGCAGGTTTTGAAAATATAGCATCAAAAATCTGCTTCACAGACTAATATCCAATCCATTGAGCAATCCAATTTGGTGATCCTACTGAAAACATTTTACTCCATTTACACAGCTAAAGTAAGCATAATACTTAGACCACGTAGTTGGAAGTTTGGCTTACTGTATTCTCGTTAAGTCAAAAAATGGAGTTAAATTTGTTCCAGGTCCCTTGGTATGACTGTGCCATGTGTTTATTAAATTTGAGACTGATTTGAAAACCACTAGTTAAATTTAAAGTAGAATACAGCATTTGGCGCTATTGATTTTCCATCATCAGTTCTGAAAATGGACATTCTTGAGATAAGCCAGTCTTTCCCATTGCACAGTGACCTTTAAAAATGTTTCCATCTGCTTTCTTTTCCTGAATCAACATCTAAGAAACTATTACATTGGTAACCAGGAGTTACTGGTCATTAGAGGCACTATAAAAAAAGAGACGATGTGTAATTCATGACCAAGTTAAGCATTAAGAAATACATCAGGACACACTCTAAGACCCTCAAACTAATCACCAGCTTCATTTCTGTCAGCAACATATAATGAGAAATATTTTTAAAGCCAAAATTGCTAATTATTTAGTAAAGATTTTATGTTTATTTAAACTACTACCCTGCGTAAAAAACATGCAGAGTACATGTACATTAATCTTTTGAGCACATGATTAATAAAATGTTTGCCAATCAATATAAACTTTGCACTGTATTATATAATTAAAACCAGACAGAATCATACAAACCTTGATGTGTGATTTTCTGAAGCAACAAACAGAATCATACAAACCTTGATGTGTGATTTTCTGAAGCAACAAACAGAATCTTTGTAGAGTTGCTTGTGACACATCATATGTGTCCGTGTATCAGCTCCCATCATTGCTTCACATTGTTGAAGAAGGCCATCTGTAAAGTAATAACATTATATGATATATACTGTATAAGAGGTATACTGTATCTATACCACCAAAGCAAATGATCCGTTTCCATATTTAGGCATTTGACCTCAGCACTTGTTGATGTTCCTACACAAACTTTGGACATCTGAACAAATCTTTTAATTTTTAAAAAAAGATTTATTTCATAAAATTAATATTTTTGGAAAATTATAAAAAACCTAAAATGTGTCCAGGTTGGAGTTAATTGTATATTTATCCATCCATCCATTATCTTCCGCTTTATCCTCTATTAGGGTCGCGGGGGGATTCCCCATGCCCATCCAGGGGTGAATGTTTCGAGCACTGGGCAGATACACCCAGGACAGGGCGCCAATCTATCGCTGGGCACACACTCACTCACACACACTCTATATGGGGCAATTTGGAGACCTCAATTGACTTTATCCATGCTTTTGGACTGTGGGAGGAAACCGCGAACCCGGAGGAAATCCATGCGGACACGGGGAGAACATGGAAACTCTACCCAGATGGGGATTTGAACGGGGAATCCCTAGCACTTAGAGGCTAAGCCACTAAGACACCGTGCCGCCTAATTGTATATTTAATCAGTTCTAATTTGTTCCAAGTCAGTAAATTAGAAAACGTAAGATGCAGGACATGGAGGGTCAAACAGCCAGAAGTGGTCCCAGGGCATCAAATGCACAGGTTTAATGCAATCTTTATATTAACTTGCATTGAAAACAATGCAGCACACCACCTTTGTAAAGACAGAAAAGTCCTTGGTATATGTTTATATCTAGGGGCAATCCCCATGTTTCCATGTTCTCCTGTGTCCATGTGGGCTTCCTCCGGGTTCTCCGGTTTCCTTCCACAGTCCAAAAACATGGATCAAGTCAATTGAATTCTCCCAAAATTGCCCCATATAGAGTGTGTCTGTGTGAGTGAGTGTGTGCCCAGCGATGGATTGGCGCCCTGTCCTGGGTTTTTCTGCCCAATGCCTGAGAGTTCTAATGGATGGATGGATAACTCATTCATCAAAACATGTAACCCCCGGTTACTAGTTAGAGAGCTGGGAGTCTGATTGACAGAGTGGCTGTTGTGAGGGGCACCAGCAGGTTCCTTAGGCTGAATCATCACGCCCCCTGAGTCTGAGTCTGATTTCTGAGCCTGAGTCTGAGTCCATCGGCTCAATGTTATGAACGCACGCTGTAGTCTATAGATAAACCTGTCTCTGGTTGTTGCGTGGCGGCACGGTGGCTTAGTGGTTAGCACGTTCACCTCTCAGCACTAGGGACTCCCGGTTCAAATCCCCATCTGGGTGGAGTTTCCATGTTCTCCCCGTGTCTGCGTGGGTTTCCTCCGGGTTCTCCGGTTTCCTCCCACAGTCCAAAAACATGGATCAAGTCAATTGAAGTCTCAAAAATTGCCCCATATAGAGTGTATCTGTGTGAGTGAGTGTGTGCCCAGCGATGGATTGACGCCCTGTCCTGGGTGTATCTGCCCAGCGCCCGAGATGTTCTTCCCTGGATGGGCATGGGGAACCCCACCGCGACCCTAGTAGAGGATAAAGCGGGAGATAATGAATGAATGAATGAATGAATGAATGAATGAATGAATAATTCATTCATGGGCAGCACGGTGGCTTAGTGGTTAGCACGTTCGCCTCTCAGCACTAGGGATTCCCAGTTCGAATCCCCATATGGGTGGAGTTTCCATGTTCTCCCCGTGTCTGCGTGGGTTTCCTCCTCCGTTCTCATGGTTTCCTCCCACAGTCCAAAATAGAGTGTATGGATCAAGTCAACTGAATTGCTCTCAAAATTGGGGAACCCCACCGCGACCCTATATAGAGTGTAGTTTGTGTGAGTGAATGTGGGCAGCACGGTGTGTGGTTAGCCCAGCGATGGATTGGCGCCCTGGGTCCATGTTCTGGGTGTATCCGGTTTCCTCCCACAGTCCAAAAACATGGCGGTCAATTGAATTCTCGAGATGTTCTGCCCCAGCGATGGATGGGGCATGGGGAACCCCACCGGGACCCTAATAGAGGATAAAGCGGGAGATAATGAATGAATGAATGAATGGTTGTTGCGTAAGTCGAGGCGTCAGAACAGTTATATGTTGACGTCAGTGGCGAATCTCAACACAATTACCTGAATCTACGCAGCAAACGTTAATTAAACTAAAACGCATCAGTGTATGTTATGCTTTTGACGATATTAAGCCCTTCATTTTGACAGTAGTCGGTAGGTTACGGAGTGTTTTCCGTTGCGTAATGACGGGGATACACTGAAAGAGATAGACGTCACCAAATGAGCCTTGCATCACATAAAGGCATTCCTCGTTACAGTTTATTAATAACGTATGCACCAAGAATTATTCAGTTCCACGTTACGTGTCTGCGTTCGGACTCTTTGAGGATTCATTCATTAAAATGTCCATATAGTAGAAAAAGATTTGAACATATCGGCTGTTGCCTATTTACACAAACCTGAGAAACACCGCACATCCTCACTGAGCCTCAGGCACAAACCCTCGAGTTCAAACATGTTTCACGATGTTGCAGTCTTTGCTAAATGTTCACATCGACAAAAAGATGTCGAAAATACAACAACATACCGATTTTGCGCGGATTGGCGACGTTTAAAAGCAGCTGGAATCCAAGCAACGACAGAAAGAAGTAGCGCGAATCCATTCCTGTCCACAGATTTAACAAACATCCGCTAATAATCCATTATCTTGCAGAATAGATAGACGGTGGAAAAGGACGAGATAATGGAGCGATGCTTTAGGTGGAGATCGCAAGCGCGAACGAGTGAAGGAGGGGAGAGGAGAAACCTGTCGGCCTGCTTTCCGCAGATCTACATCACTGAAACGTCAGGAAGGATGCTAATATAAGCGAGCTAAAGGTTATCAGCGTCAATTACAAGAACCCGCACAGATGGAGGTACCTATTACTAACCTCACAGCCTTCTGAGCCATCACTGCACACAAAGAACATGCACCAGAATTTATTGCAGACAATACATGCTATAGAATGAGTTAATGTCACTTAAACTCACAATCATGCTCACAATTAAAAAATTTTTTTTAATTATATATATTTATTTCTTTATTTTTTTCATTATCTTCCACATTATCCTCTATTAGGGTCGCGGTGGGGTTCCCCATGCCCATCCAGGGGAGAACGTTTCGGGCGCTGGGCTGATACACCCAGGACAGGGCGCCAATCTATCGCTGGGCACACACTCACTCGCACAGACACACACACTCTATATGGGGCAATTTGGCTATATAGGTCAATTGACTTGTTCCATGTTTTTGGACTGTGGGAGGAAACCAGAGAACCCGGAGGAAACCCACGCAGACACGGGGAGAACATGGAAACTCCACCCAGATGGGGATTCGAACCGGGAATCCCTAGTGCTGAGAGGCGAACGTGCTGACCACTAAGCGACAGTGCCGCCTATATATATATATATATATATATATATATATATATATATATATATATATATATATGTATATATATATATATATATATATATATATATATATATATATATATATATATATATATATATTCATTCATTCATTCATTATCACCCGCTTTATCCTCTATTAGGGTCGCGGTGGGGTTCCCCATGCCCATCCAGGGGAGAACGTCTCGGGTGCTGGGCAGATACACCCAGGACAGGGCGCCAACCTATCGCTGGGCACACACTCACTCACACAGACACACTCTATATGGGGCAATTTGGAGAACTCAATTGACTTGTTCCATGTTTTTGGACTGTGGGAGGAAACCGGAGAACCCGGAGGAAACCCACGCAGACACGGGGAGAACATGGAAACTCCACCCAGATGGGGATTCAAACTAGGAATCCCTAGTGCTGAGAGGCGAACGTGCTGACCACTAAGCCACCGTGCCGCCACGCAACAACCAGAGACAGGTTTATCTATAGACTACAGCGTGCATTCATAACATTGAGCTGATGGACTCAGACTCAGGCTCAGAGATCAGACTCAGACTCAGGGGGCGTGATGATTCAGCCTGAGGAACCTGCTGGTGCCCCTCACAACAGCCACTCTGTCAATCAGACTCCCAGCTCTCTAACTAGTAACCGGGGGTTACATGTTTTGATGAATGAGTTATCCATCCATCCATTAGAACTTATTAGAATATGTATATGTAATATATATATATATATATATATATATATATATATTATATATATATATATATACACTACATACATACACTTTATTTATTTATTTTTTTAATACCACCAAAAATGGTATGAAATCTAAAAGTTAGATTGACAAAACGTCGTCATCTAGTCCACTATAAACTCTAATAAATTAAATAAACTATGGGTGGTGCAGTGACTCACAGCTTTGTTGTCTCCCAACATAAGATCCTTCATTGAGAGCAGATTGAGTTATTATGTATGGAATTTGCATGTTTACTTTATATCTGTGTGGGTTCCACGAACAGTTTAAAGACATACAAGTCAGTTGAACTGAATATACTAATATATTGTATATGGGGCAGCACGGTGGCTTAGTGGTTAGCACGTTCGCCTCTCGGCATTAGGGATTCCCGGTTCGAATCCTAATCTGGGTGGATGTTCTGGATGTTCTCCCCGTGTACATGGATCAAGTCAATTGAATTCTCCAAAATTGCCCCATATAGAGTGTGTTTGTGTGAGTGAGTGAGTGAGTGAAAATGTGGCAAAATATTTTAAAGACGAACGAGAGGAATGAAAAGTGTAAAAACCCCAGCATCTGTAATAGCATGAAGATGCATCACCACCCACTGCACATGTGATCTGCAAATATGTAAAGGTCCATAGATATGAAGGCTTTATGAAAATAAAGTCATGAAATAATACATGAAGTCATCATAAAAACAAAAATAAGACTGTGATCAGTCCACCGAGTGGCTTTAATTTTGAGTACAGCAAAAAAATAAAATAAAATCACTTGCAAAGCTGAAACAATTGATATCTTTAAATTTTAAGAATATCTTATTATCTTGATCACTTTATCCTATACTATGGTTGTGGAAGGGTTCCCCATGCCCACTCAGGAGAGAACGTATCAGGCACAACCCACCCCCAGGAATGGGTACCAATCCAATTGCTGGGCACACACTCACATTGTAAAGGGGCAATTTAACGCAGCCAACTTTTCTTGGATTCATGTTTTTGACTGCAGTCAAAATGTGGAAGGAAACTGGAGAACCTGGAGAAAACCCATGTCGACAAGGGAAGAACATGGAAATGTCACCCACTTTGATATTTGAGGCAGAATCCCCAGCCTTGAGAAGCAGACGTGCTAACCACTATGCCACCTCTTCCAAAATATTGAGAAGTGTTATTGAAATAGGTGATAAACCCCAATATTCACTTGTACTGCAGGCATCAATTCCTAAAGTTTACATTTAAAAAATGTAATTTCTCAAAATCGTTGTTGTCATTTTTAAAACAACAACTATTACCTGTGGACGTTGTTAAAATAAATGGTAATGAATATTTGGAGCATACTTACTGTAACTTCTTGGGAAGTTAGACTCGGACCTTAAAACTTTTAAAAAATATATGCATTTTTAAAAACACCCACACTTTAAAATAAATGTAATATTTATTTAAGAACCAAATGGCTACAATTATAACCAAGTCAATATAAAAATGATAAATGTGGTGGCTAACGTGATAAATTAGAAACACACAACTGCACAGTTACATACTTTTTACAGTGTGGTTATAAATGTCAAATTGCAGCATTATTTATTCAGCATTATTTCTCTCCTGTAAGATAAGTAGTGCATCATATAAGCTGTTGGGCAGCTGACAAACAACCATTCAATCTTCAAACCTAAGTCACATGTAGCTCACAACATTGACAGTATAGTTATAGACTTTAAGTCTTATTGTTATAGTACAGCATGCTTTAAAAGTTTAGCTTTACTGGATAGCACAAGCTATATTTGCAAATAAAAAATATTTGTACCTACAAAAGCCAAGTCTGTTTGACATTCATAGTGTCTCTTGGTTCATCCAGGTAGGGCTAAGGCACTGGAAATTATATAAATATACAAGGAGTCACACTGCTCGTAACAAAGGAGCATTTAACAGCATTTTGCGCAAGTTACAATAAAAATCCAACTGACTGAAAAAATATATAAAAACTCTTCTAGAATTCAAACATTACTCTACGCGACTTAAAGGGACAGCTTAAGTCAGACTATTTGAGGTTACGTGTAAAGAAGAGACTACGGAGTCATATGGTATCAAAGCCATCTCTAAAGTCATTTGCAGGTGAGTACGAAACAAAAAAAAAACAAAACAATGCGACTGTTCTACAGCAGGTAGAAGACCAAAGGTTTCAGCAAGGCATTACAGAAACCTGTTTAAAAAAAAAAAAAAAAAAAACGACATACAACCCAATTCACAGGCACACAAACTCCTGTCGGTGCAATTTTTGAAACAGGCACATAGCACAGTCTCCTAATTTAAGACAAAATACAGTTATGATCGATTGCAACTGTTGATATATCCCTCATTCAGAACTTTTATTCTGTTCAAACCCAGGTTATTTAAAGATTTATTACTACTATGTACATTTATAGCAGACCTTTTTGAAGTTACAGCAACAGCCCTTAATTTTCTGCAAATATATACTAATAACACACTTTCTTTTTACAAGTTACATAAATAAAGTGTCTTAATAAAAAGCACAACGTATATACTGATATGTGCACATCGGCTAAAACCCTAAATCTGAATGACAGTTTTATTCTGGGAGGGGATTTTAATGGTCTATTTTTGGCTGGAGGGTGACGAGTCTTCAAATTAACCAGCTGATTTTCTCAAGCCATCTTCACTCAATTCATACCTGCAAGAAGGAAATAGTTTTAATTACAAAATATTCCAAATTAAAATCAAGCTAATACACTAAAATAAAATCATATGAATGTATTTAAAGTGTCATGTATTTTAAGTACTTTTAACAAAGAAAGTATTTTTCTTTGTGCCATCCATATACAAAATAAAAACATGACATCATCTTTATTACTTATTTTTTTAACAATTTTAACCTACGAAAACATATTGCAGCAGTCATAGTGGGTAAAATCCTGGACAAAACACACACTTGCACATTTGCCTAAGTCTCTGCCACCATTGTGCCAAAGGGTTACAGATTCACAGGCTTAAAACATTTATCAGTCACTTGAATCCATGATCATGGTTTGGAACCTTTAAGTTATGAATTAGAAATAAATCCAGGTGATAGCCTCTAGTTTAACGTATGCCATGAAGATAGACATTCTGATACTGTTGATATTTGATGCCTATATTGTCTTTATTTTGACATTATTGGAGCCTCTAAAATGCCACTTTAATTATGCGATACTACAATTCTACGCATACAAATCATTTTATATCTGCTGAAATCAAATCAATAATAGTTTAGGATGATGACTGCTTTTAATGTGCACCATAACTGTCCTAATATGAAAACAATTATTTACAAATCCATTATATGAAATGCTGAACTGCTATCTTACAACTACTATAGTAAAAAAAGTCATGTTTTTGATATTTTGCAATCAGCAGTAAAATAGTTATTAACAATATTGTTTTTAACCATAGCATCAAGTTAAAGTTACTTTTAATTTACAGAGAGCGAGAGAGAGCGAGAGAGTGAGTGAGAGAGAGAAAGAGAGAGAGAGAGAGAGAGAAACACATAGATGTCTCACCAGTTGGTGGTTCCTTTGGTCAAGTCTTCTGGTATTAAATTCAGCGACACCTATAAAATACAGAAATGTTTAAAAACATACAAACTTGAATAATGATAAAAAAAAAATAAAAAAAAATCACTTTTGTGATACCTATACCAGTGCAAAACTACTAAAATGTGTACTTTACATTTTTAATCGCATTTTCTAATGTAAAAAATGAAAGCAGTCTAATAAATATATTTCCTTTCTTTTAATGTTGAATGTTTTTACCTTGCCCAGAAGACCTTTGTGTTTTGACAGAAGCCCTCCTCCATTTTTCACTGCTATGTCCAATGTTCGCTTGTGCAACTCTCCTTCTGACACACTAAATTCAAAACTACACAGACAGCCACACTTTAATATGTACTTTTAAAATCAATTTAACCTGTTACAATTACTATCTAAAATGCTAAACAGGAGAGAAGAGACTTACGTTTGGTCATAAACTGGGTTAAGGTTTTTCTTAACAGTATTTGTTTTCCGGCGACCAGATCGGCGCTTATCTGGTAGAAGATAAATGCGTACATATGGATCAGAACCACTCTCTGTAAATGATATCAGATTTCTGCAATGGAAAAAGACACATCTAATTACCAAATAAGGTTTACATAAACATCCACAGCACACACAGTACAAGTCTATCTGTAAAGTAACACAGCTTTCCACAACTGTATATAATATTACATAATGTTTGTATGTAAAAAAAACAAAAACATTCTGTATACAAATAAATAATAAACAAGAAATACAGATCTGAGCTGTATGCAAGCCAATTATATGTAGACATACACACACACATTTATGAAGGCACACTGTTATAATTCATGCAGAATGAGGTTTGGTATTGTCCTCAAATTTACATAGACACAAAAGTGTGTATATGTGCTGTGTGAATGAAAGGTTTCTTTTTCATATTCCTAAACTGTGGCTATGCATTAATGATACCTTTACATAAATGTATCCACAAGCTATCCCAGATGTTTGTTTTTGCCTTTGTATTGGTTAATGTCTGGTATTCTTTTTCTATACTCTACATATATATTTAGACAGTGGTTTTGAAATGTGGACTTGTCTGAAAACAGACCACACTGCCTTTGTGTTTTACTTCTTATCAAAGGATTTTTAGGCTCGCCTGAATTATATACACTATAGGGGCAAACATATGCATAAACATTAATTAAGAAGTTCATAATCTCAATTTCATGAAATACATTTGGGATAATCTAAACGGGGATTTAAGCAAAATTGCAACATTAGTTTCTAATATGATTTCTAATGGGATGTCATGAAAGCTCTTGTATGTGTAACGTGTTGGTGTCCATTTAGTTTATTTATACACAGCATTGAGTTATTTAATTGTCTTGAACTTTGTTCCATGTTGACATTAATTTTCAAACTGATTTTATAACATGATTGCATGTAATAAAATGCTTGATTGTTTTTATTTTAAGAATATGAAGCACTATATAGTATCTGCAAATGGATACAGTTGTGTGCTTACCTGCACATGTGCACTACCACTATAAGTTTCTTTCTCTGGGAACTGTATCTTAATGTCAGTTCGATTTCTCCCAATGGGAAATGAGTTGATATGGAACCACTAAGGAAACAAAAAAATATTAGTTTACTGGTTAAAAATGTCTGTTTAGCTAATATAAATCAGCTAAATCTTAAAAGCATTAACATTCTAGTAAAAGTGCAAGCACAAAATTAAAACATTATTTAGTTTGATGGACTGATGGTCTGCCTAAGGTGTTTTCTCACTGTTCCCCTACAAGTACAACAATCCAGCATTCCGGACCATGAAATTTTTACTGGCCAATTGTTCTGTTCTGTTGTAATTAGGTAAAATGCACGATATAATTTTCCGCTGATTACATTTTAATGAAACACTTATAATCTGCTCACCTCACACTCACACACATATATTTAGAGCAGCCATTTCACTTTGAATCCATATTTTTGGACTGTGGGAGGAAACCCACACGGGCACAGAGCGTACGTGGATCTCCAGCGCTGAGAGGCAGATGTGCTTTGAGAACTTTGGTTCTCTTATTCACTTCTATCTCTCGTATTCCTATCTTACAAAACTGATTTACCATATCCCATTACTGCACCATTTTGGGTATGAGAACATATAATATGTTACATTAATATGTTGCAATAGGCCTTTTTTATATTTAAAAAAAGTCTTCAGATGTTGAATTGATATATAAAAAGACCCGTATATACTTATAGAAAGTGTTTAGTCAAAAGAATGCATGTATAAAATAGTGGAGTCATACTTCCGCAGCTCTTTGAGTCTGTTATGCAGTTCCTGAGAGGCACATGGGTGGGAGATGTCAGAGGCAATGCTTGGTGTTGGCTCTTTATTATTCAGATTCATTTGAGATCCCGAAATGGCCAGGTAGGACATGCTCCTCCCTGTAACAGGATGGACTGGTGAGTCGTCATTGGAGAGGACCTCGACTGATGGTGCACGTTTAGGATCAGACTGGAAGATTTCTGAAACTGGAGGGTGCTGGGACCTATTAGTGGCTCCAGAGCTAGATATTGGGGCCGATTTTGAATTTGAGACTTTTTTGGCAAAACTAGAATCTGGAACATTTGTAACACCAGAACTTTGATTTTGTATGGAGGACGGCTGGTTTGGAGCTTGCAATCTCTCCAAACTTAGAACCTGAAACACACACAAACCCAGAGTGCTATTTAAGTATATAAATAATAAAATATATCTGCAAATAACATGAATAGTGTGACTAAATCAGTGTTAGTATTGTGATCTATGCATGTGAGTCAATGAATACATGTTACAACCCTTACCCTTAAAGCAATCTTCATTTTTAGTGTAGCATTGGGTCCAGCACTTTTTAAAGGAAACCTTTGATAAATGGTCATTTCATCAGCCTCCAGCATTTGAGACAAAGGTACAGTTAATGTCCCCAATGAACATTCATGTTTTTCATCTTTAACCTTAAGAAAAAGGCAAAAAGATTCAGAGCTAATGTAATTAAGCCATTGTTACCAAATACATAAATAATAAGCATAAGAAATAGTTCTTGTAATTTGTTACCTCAACATCAAGGTCCTGATTCTTTGGGTTGTGTATTAAAAATGTGAAGGCCTCTTCCCAAACAGGTTCAGTGGTTTTATATCGTGTCTAAAATGAAAAATTTCAAAATATGAAAGTCATAGATTGTCAATAAATACAAAAAGCATAATTATGTGCATTACATAATACTGAAGTTATCTGATATTTAAATTTAATGAATAGCAATTAACATAAAACAATTCTAAATCTATATTAGAACAATGGCGGTATGTGTTTGTGTGGCTGCCCCTTGATGGAAAATAGGGTATATTCCTACTTTTAACTCTAGTGCTGGGATAGCCTCCAGCACCCACTGTGACCCTTAGTACATGCAGCTTAGAATGTTCAACAATGGAAAATTAAATCTTATTAAAATCATGCATTTTTAGCTTGAAGTAGTTTACCATATTTGAATTTAAAGTAATTACAACTGAGTCACAGATAAAAAAAAAATACAATATTAAATAAGTAAACATGTATTTCATATATTTATTTACATTGCAACGCTACAAATAGAAGAAAACTCTTTTGAAACTTTTCTGTATCTCGTCACTCTGCGTTTTTTTAAGCTAAAATGGGTTCTGCAGTGTTTTTTAAAAGTTGTGGTTATAAGGGCTCATAAACAATTGTGTAATGTGATATTTAAATAAAGAAATATTAGTGTGGACATAGTTTTAGTCACAGCCAACTTACATGGGCAGTAGTATTAATTTTATTCTTTGTCTTCTAAGCTTATGTTTTGGTATTTTTTCCCCATTCTTTTAAAATAGATGTTCTAACAGGCCCTTCAAACATTTATTAAAGCAGTAGATTTTTCTAGTTTTATTGTTTGATTTGACATTTAAGACTTATTTTAACTGTCATTTCCTAATTACATAACAAACTGGGAAACATCTAATGTAGCTTCCTCAGATTCAAAGTTGACAGCACAAATATTCTTGCCAATACTGATTAGGTTTATTCTTGAGTTTGCACCTTAACTTTGTACATAATCTTATACCCAACTGTAAGAACTGTAACATAAATCAAAAGTAGAGTTCTGTTCAGCATCCTAGAGAAGTCCATGATTTTATCATTTATTGCTGAGACAAAAGTAGTAATTTTCTCTTCTGATGATGTTGAACATGCCATAGCTATGCTGACTAGTTCCTGATACTCCTCGTGTGCCCTAGTCTCACATTTATCACCTTTTACCACATAAATTTACTAGAAAACCACTACTGTTATAAGAAAACAATATTAAATTCTTATTATATAATATTATATTATATATTATATAATATTAAATATTAAATTCTTTTAAAACAGAAGCATATCCAGTGTGTCTTTTGGACAATGAAAGAGATGTAACTGTACCAACTGTAACTGTAGTAACTGTCTGATAGACAAAGCTTGTTTGGACTAACAAAGCTTTGATTCATGTTGAACATGTACTAAATGATGCATGTACTGTAGGTGTATAAATGCTAATCACTCTTCAGACTGAAACTGGAATAATTGTGACCGTGTTGCCAGATTAAATTATTAAACTATATTTAATACATTTTCACTTGATATCAGTGATATACATTTGTATAAATCATTCACAAGAACAATTACTTTAAAATGAGTAACACTTCAGAGGGTTAAACATTTGAAGAACAACATTACAGCTTAAGTTTCCAAGCTCACCTTACTGTTGTAGGTAGTGTGTCCAACTTTAAAATATACCAGAGGGCATGGATCGCTGCTGACCTTTTTTGCAAACTAAATAAAAAGTCAGAATATTACATTAGAAAATTTGAAAATTAAATTTTTAGGCCCTTTCAGTTTTTTTATGCAGTTTTTAAAGTTGCTTTATAAAATTAATAAGGTAAAATGTTTAAGTATTATGTTACCAACATCCATTAAAGAATACAGACCTTACTAGGAAAAAATAAAGAGCAGAAGGCAGAGCTACAACAAAGCAAAACAAGCATAAGCAGAGGTGGAAAACTCACAAACACAGTTCTGTACAGGTTTGCAGTGTTCTCACAGAAAACAAGACCAGCAGAGCGACGCTCCTTCAGGCAGCCATTGGCAAGACTGCCTTCAAAAACAACCTTCACCATAAGTGTGCACAAGAGAGTAAAGAAGGAAATTATAGAAAAGCATGAGAAGGAAAAAAGCAAATAAGCATAAACAAGGTATATTACGGCAGAAATACAGGTCAAAGAAAAAAAAAGAAAAATGAATTCTGGAAAGACGAGACACTCATGCAGATTTGTGCATGTTCTGTTCTGTGTAAATGCTCATGGATGTGTTAAATGACTTACAGGCAGGTTCTTGGCTGAGTCCAGATGTACAAGCAGTAGTGCTGATGAGGGTCCATCATTAGCTTGTCCTTTATATACCCTATTACTGTTCAATACCTGCAGTACACAAATGTGTTTTTTAATGCCAGCAACTACAAATACATCTGCATTAATAAAACAAACTACAAAGACCACTTCACAAATTTCTATCTGTATTTTCAGCAGAAAGTGGAAAAATGACCTAAAACTAAAAAATGACCTAAAAATGACCGAAAATTTTGCAAAAAAACACAAAGGAGATCAAACAGAGTTGTTACCCTTTACCATTACCAACCTAAATACTTTTAGTATTGAGTCCAGCATTTGGTAACGTCACAAATTTTGTTCATACACCTTTATTGTTAACCAGTAGTACAATGCAAAAACAAAATAATATATGAGGAATTTTCTTCTTTATAATATATTTGAATTGTTTTGCTGATAATTCAAGTTGTCCTAAATAATGCAACATAACCTTTAATCAAATGTAAATTAAATTCTAGCCCATACTGAAAAAAATTCAAAAACTTTAGTTACTCAGATAAACCACATACTTGGTTCCATTTCAAAAGGATAAAATAATAATGTTACAAGAGTTTATTGCTTGCCACACAAACAAAAAATCTAAAATTGTTTGCTAACTGCTATTGGTAATTTTTTACATCAACTTTGTATTTAATAAAACTATTAAAATAATGTGTGTGTGTAAGTGATAGGTGTGAGAGAGAGAGAGAGAGAGAGAGAGAGCTTGTACCTCATCTAGTTTGTGCGGTGTTGAAAGAGGAGTAAGCCACTCTAGTTTAAGATGCAATTTCCCTTTGACTGCCTCTTCCAGCTGAAACCACTACATAAATAAAAACACCAAACAGCTAAACAAATTTATAGACAGGATTGATAAAAATATGTTTTACATCTGTTTTGCAAAGTAATACATTAATGCAACATTTATAATTTAAAACCGATAAACTTTTGGGAAATTGTAGATTGTTCTCTAACAAATTTTCCGACCTCCAAGTTAAATGTTTCAATAACTTGTCCAAATTTGGACAAGTTATTGAAAAAAATGTCCAAATTTAATTTTTGATTTGCAAGTGCAGATTTAAAGCTTACATTCAAATGTAATTGCATTGTTTTGCTATATTTAAAATCTGTACAAAATATATTTGAAATTATTAAAAGTTGTACCTCATCAACTTTTTGCTCCTTCTCCAACTCGGTTAAGTCAACAGTAACCCTACAAGAAAATGGTGTGTATTTAAAACAGATTGTTTGGATATCCTTACTTTCTACATTGTATTTTTGATTGGACAGAAGCCGTACCTTCCCAGGCTGTCATCTTCATCAGGGTCCTCATCAAATAGATCTACTTCCAACAACTGTCCTTGCTGATCACTTACAAAGAACTGTGACACAAAGAAAGCGTGTTAAATTAGATAATTGCTCTCTTAAACAATATCAGTTTTCTTAAAAATTCGATACAACTTCCCGCCTCAAAAGGAGCAGTTTAAGTGTCTCAGGATCTCGTTCACAAGTGAGGGAAAGATGGAGCAGGAAGTCGACAGAAAGATCGGTGATGCCGACTTTGCTCCTGTCTGTCGTGTTGAAGCAGGAGCCGAGTCAGAATGCAAAGCTCTCAATTTAACAGGTCAATCGACACGCCCACCCTCACCAATGGCCACAAACACTGGGTTGAGACCGAAAGAATGAGGTTGTGAATACAAGCGACCAAAATGTCTTTCCTTCACAGAGTGGATGTGAAAGAGAGTAAGGTGTTCGGTCATTTGGAAGGGTCCCGTAGTACAGTCACTGCTCCTCAATGGAGGAGCAGAGGTGGTCTGGGCATCTGATTTGGATGCTTCCTGGACCCCTACCTGCAATTTTTAATTGAGATGCGATGCCGAGGAATACCCAGAAAAAGATGGAAAAAATATACCTAGGTTGGCCTGGGAACGCTTTGGTGTTTCAGGCTAAATCAGGTAATTCTGAAAAAATATTTACATGACTAACCTCATGTACTTCATTCCATTTGGGGTTTAAGTTGTCTTTGATGACATGGCTTTGGACGAGCTTATTGCCAACTTTAATGACTCCATATGGATCTGACTTTCCTTTGATTAAGCCACCAAGAAACTTATCCTTAGCCATCAGGTCTTGTCCCTCTAAAAAGTAAACCCGCAGCACAGCCTGTAAATAAAAAGTAAAAACAAATATTACCTAAAAACCCATAAAGATAAGATGGGGGTGCTATAAAAATTAATGCAATAAAAGAAGCTGCATTTTATTTACTTTGTGAAGTCTGGAATGAATTGACAACTGTTGCTTTATGTCAGTACTATTGAGCACTGTAATGTAAAGATTTTCGTGCTTATGGGGCAAAAGCATTTGGCGTCACAGAATTAAATTGTATATAATTATCAGCATCATTCACAATACTGCTTCACTGGCACAGTAGTCTTTTTTTACTTTAGATTAATTTAGAGACATCACAAATTTAGTGTGTTGCTCAATAAAGTAAAATTTGAAAAGGTAGTGCATTTTACATGAGAAAACTAAGACATTTGCAAAAACAATGCTTGTAAAGTCCTCAAGAAGGTGTTAAAAAAATGCTCAATGTATTCACAAGAATCAAATTAGAATGTGATTGTAGGACCTATAAAACATACAATGTAAAATAATATTTAGATGGCTTTTTTGAAAGAATTTAAGATGAATTTCCAACTATCAGTTTGTGTGACATACT
Organism: Corydoras sp. C115; assembly: GCA_019802505.1. Lineage (NCBI taxonomy): Eukaryota > Metazoa > Chordata > Actinopteri > Siluriformes > Callichthyidae > Corydoras > Corydoras sp. C115. Next base: position 3,043,481 of record JAFMOC010000034.1, on the reverse strand, counting down.
TTTGGCATAGGGAAGCGTAAAGAATCCAGCTGTTTTTTGTCCAGCAGTGGTACAGTGATTTTATTAGGAAGCATTAGGTTACTGCAAATAATGTCTTCAATCACGCCATCACACAGTCCACTAAACGACAAGGAAATAAATATTAACAATAATCACAAATGGTATTTTAACATTAACAAATTCATTAAACACAATCTAAATGGTATTTATGTTGTCAGTGCTGTTCAATTTCCAAACGTAATAACAATCAGTTCGATCAGTTTTACATAATATCAGTACATACCAGATTTGTCACGAATGTCACAAAAGAGATAAATAAAATGACCAAAAAAGTTTTTTTTAAATACAAGATCGTTAAATATTCATAATTAGTTTTTTCTCCTTTAAGAAAAACTACTAATATTGCATTTGTATAGTTTATGGACTGTATATAGAGCCGGTCTTGAATATCCTCCATTTGTAAGTAATAACTCTGTCAAACATAGGAATGTTTCTACAACATTTTAGACAGTTGAGCTTCATCATGTCTGAATTTAAATCAGCAAGGTGAATAAGTTTTTTTTGTAGACGCAAATTTGAGACTATATAAAGCAATTATATGTTGTTACACGATTAAAGATTCAAGATAAACCATGCATTCCAATTTCAATAGTTCTACTCACTGCAATTTGTGACTTGTCCCTTTATTTATATTGTTTTGTTTAATTAGAAGTTGAAAGCAAAAAACATGTACATGGGAGAAGGGATGTAGCATTCTCATCTACAAATGGGAAGCACAGCAGATTTTGATCTCATATCCTATCGTTATTTGACAAAATTTTGATAATGCACCATCAATTTGTCTTTAAAATCGAACCTTAGACATTGTTGTCAGGTGACATTATTAAAAACCAGTTAAATCAGGATATCAGAGTATTTTAAGCCTATAACTTTATATGGAGATAAGTTTTTTATATCCAATTCAAAAAATAAATATATGTAAACTGTTACTCACTTCAATCCTGGGATGTCCAAAATGTTGGTTAAACCTGTCCAGTTAATATCCAAATCCTGAAGAGCATAAAAAACACAGAATTTGATGAGGCTGTGCTCTTTGATTTACATTTAACTAATTTTACTCTATTACTTGAAATACCATTAAGCTACACAATTACATAAATCATATCAAAGAAAATTTCTGATGGCAGATCAGCTATACAAGACATAATGTTGACATTGTATATCTTGTGATAATCAGAATAAATTTGAAACTGTTTATTTGTTTAACTACAATAGTATTTCTCATTTGATTTTAAATTTATTTGAATAATGTATTGCAGGTAATCATAGAAGCCCTTTTTATACCTCATGACTTAAAACCAATTTTGATAATGGTATGGAACATGTATGTGTGTCTGATTTTAGGACTGCTTAAGAAATAGAAAATGTCATCTACTATAAAAAAAAGGCTATTTTTCTTCATACAGATTCAGCAGTGTTCTGGGGCAGCGCACACACTAAAACATTTTAGTTTTGGACATCCACACAGACCAATCCAAGCCACACCTTCATGAGTTATTACGTACTCACCCTAAGCAAGTACACACACACACACACACACACACACACACACACACACACACACTCATTACAGGCATTCTTCACCAAACATGGGCATGTATGTGGTGACTTTCAAGTTTCCACAGAGCACAAACAACAAGGCATAAAACGTAAAGTCTCTTCTAAATTGTGGAAGATATTACATTTATAATTAATAATAGATTTTATATAGATTATTTTTTGGTTTCAGAATCTTGTAACTAAAACAATGAAATATGCTTGTAAATCTGAATTACAAAGAGCTGCACATGTCCTACATGTCCTCTAACTTTCACAATGACCAAAACAAGGTCACACACATTTTTAAAGAAATTAAGTGACGATAATATTAGCTCAGTCGGGCTTTAGTGTACAGTCACACTGAAACTAAACATGTAATGCCTGAGATCAGCAATGAGGAAGACTGAGAGCCAGTCATGATGGGTATGAAAATAAGACAGGATCAATACCCTTTTAAAAAAATCTATGCCATGATACAGTTCTACGATGACCAATTACAAGTTTTTTATTTTTCATAACTCAATAATGAATGAACAATACGATTTAGGCATTTGAATAGATAAACATGTCTGTAATTGGATACCTTAGATTTTATAGCAAATGTTGATGGATCTGGAATCCCAGGCTGTTATGTGTAACAAGGCAATTAGTGTGGTTTCGAGTCTGCTTATTTTTTATTGTAAATAGGAAATTGCAATTTTTACCAGATAATTGTCAATGAAGTTGACTGCAAGTTATTACCATCCAAGTTGCTTCTGTTAAGAATCGCTTTTTTAAAACTGAATTACAGTGCTTGGGGGCTTGAGTCATTTTTGCCATCTTTTGATTTCCTAATTCTTTAAAATCTGCTCAAAGTCTTGGCATATTTGTCCAGCAAGCAGATTATTTTATATTATTAGTAAACCTTATAAGTTTGACTGAAAATGCAAGCCTCTTTTAAACAGCCTGTTAAAGCTGGGAATAACTAGCTTTATTAAGCCTTTCTGTTCCACGGGGGATAGTTGCTCTATTTTTTAAGACAGCAATGAAGGTTGTCCCAAAGTCGGATCAATTTTTTAGCAATTAAAACAGAACATTTGTGTGTGTGTGTGTGTGTGTGTGTGTGTGCGCACTTCCTCATAGATACAAATGTTTCTTACAGGTTTATGCAGGAAGAACAGTGATAGTCCTCCAATCAAAGGCATGTCTCCCAACAGTGGTTCCATGATGACTCGCAATACACCATGTAGCTAAAAAAACAAAAGGAAATTAGTGACTAATTCTACAAAACATGAAATTATAACTTTGTCCAAAAAAAAAACCCCCAAAGACTTTGCATTTGCAAAACTGGATTTCATATAACGAGAAGGAAATTAAATGTTATGTGGTGGACATAGTGTTGTTTGAAGGACAGTCTGTAGCTTATGGCCCTAGTATCTCTATTAGACCTTGTGAATCCTAATCCTTCAGCATTGGCCATATCTTTACTCATAAAGAATTATTTACAAACATACAGTCAAAGGGATAATGTAGTATCTTCTATTTATGTAAAAAGCATTAAGTAAACTCCTAAATGCATGGGAAGGAAAAACAGTCTCAGAAAGCAACTTCATTCTCCCAAATCAGGATGGGATTGGACACTAACATAATGCTACCATCAGTATATACTATCAGTATACTTGTAATTTCTAGACCCACAACGTCTAAGACTGGCTTGCATATAAATTTAAGGAACACAGCGTAAAAAATGGGTAATCCATATAACTTGGTAGATAATATGAATATCAGAGTGAGACAGAAAAAGTGAGTAATTGTGAAATGGACTCATACTGTGTGAAGTCCTTACCGTAATTCAATGCTTTGTGACCACTAACATTGGCAACATTTATGATACAAAGATAATACAAAACTACATCCATGACAACTGGGAACATTATAAAATGGCTTATAGGTTATATGATGTTAATATAGAATTGTATATTCATATTTATTGTTAAAAAATATTTTTTTTACAGAATGTGAGTTGTGCAAGATAATTACAGAATATTTATTTGCAATATGACATCCTAGAGTATATAGGTTTTTCAATATTGTAAATTCATTTTATTTATTTATTTTCCAAATAAATTAATTTGACAATTAGTAATATTATTTATTTCACAAAAAAGAGTACCAATTTGAATTCCACCTCTTTATCTTTCTGCCAATGATATTATAGTTTCTTTGTCCTCCAGTTTAAGAGTGTATGCATGGATTAAAAATGCTGTTGGAGGTTGCAAATTTATCTGTCAATCCTCCTCCCTAAAAATCCCAGAGTTTGATTAATTAAAGAGTACACAATGTTTATATATAAAGCCCTTAACATTTGTTCAACATAATTTTTTTTAGGTCTTGTTTGGATATCAGAGTACAGCAAACTTAAATTATCTTGCCGACCAGATGCAGTTATTATTAAAAGTCTGATTGTTTGTTTGAAAGTTATTTATACCACAGTGTTTTTCCTGATTTGACCTAGCCAACAGAAACCTTAGATTACAAAGCAAAATTTAGGAGTCAGATTACAGTAGTTGCTTTGGTAGTGAGTGGAGCAAGGTTGTAATTTAAGTTAGTTAAAGACAGGTTGGCAGTTGGCATGCAAAAATTGTCACCTTAAACACTGAAAAATATGCCATTTAACAGGTTTTAATAATAATGAAAAACACTGTGTTAACACTGACTTTGTTAAATGTCAAAACTTTACACTGGTTATACTTAATGGTTAAGTTTATTACTTACTGCTTAGAAGAAAATAATACTGGTGAGGTAGTGTTTAGCTCCTTAGACTGTAATATGTTATTTTTACAATGGCTACTTAAAACATACAACTACTTAAACATACAACTACATACATGTTAAATCTTAAGAGTGCATATAATAATAATAATAATAATAATAATAATAATAATAATAATAAATATATATATATATATATATTGTGCATATAATAAATAAATTCCTAAACTAATTGTAAAAGAACAGTAAAAACATAATTGTAAACTTTATCTTAAACTTGTACTTCAAACACATAGACACACTTACCTGAATGCTGCTAATGCCTGCCCGGCAGTAATATTTCTTAATTTCCACATTGATTTCGGTGTTTCCAACAAAGCTAGTCAAAATCACAAAAAAACATCATTTTTTGTTGTTTTATCACAAAATCTATGCAGCAACATTATTAGTGGTTGTTAAGATATGAGCTGAAACATTAAAATCAAAAGCTTAGTATTGATTACCTGATTTGTAGGTCCATGATTATTTGCCGTTTATCAACACTCTCCGTGTAAACCTTTACGCCATTTACTCTTAGAGGCTAAACAGATAAAATAAAACAAAGAAAATAACAGGAAATTACTATGATGACAAATGATTCAAAATAAAACATATTGTTATAAATCAGCTTAAATGTCATTATTCAGTTTACTTTGAAAAATGCGTCAAACTGGAAATTTTGGAAAGCAAATTTGTACATGAAGTATACATTTGAATCGAACAATTATTATTGAACAATTTAAGATAACATCAGTCGGGAGATATATGTTACATGTGCTACTGATTGCCCAGGGTGGCAGTTTTTAAATATTTTCTTTTGCTGTGAAATTATCTTAAGCCTTTATTGTTTGTCATTCTCAAAAGCCTTTTTTTAATGAAAATATTTAACCTACATAAGCTTACATACTTTGTCTAAATCACAGCTAACATCAACCAGTGTTTTTTGTATTGGTAATAATGATTGTATAATATAATTTTGATTTGTTACAAGTGTTACTGATCTGCTTCAGCTGGCAGGAATTAAATGTGACAGAATGAAAACACTGAATAAGTAAGCTAGAGATTTATGTGAATTTATAAATCACTATATGTGTAAAACTGAACACCACAAAAAGGAGGGCATGCCACCTTTCTTGTCTATTAACAGTGTAACAGACGAATCTGAATTTAGAACAGAACGTTAAAGTACACAACTAAATTGCTCACAAGCCTTTGGCAATATATGAAAGATGGCTTTGTGTGTTTGTGTGTGTGTTTATACAGACCTTCTCACCCATGTCCACCTTGCTAAAACAGAAAGAGCTAAGATGTGCATTTGCTCCTTGTACAGCAGGCTCAATAGTTTCATGGAAAAGTTTAGCAACAAACTGACAAATATACGGCCACATCTGGTGTATTGTCTGAAAGAGTGACAAAGGGACAAAATACATTTTAGTTTTAATCCTCATGTTCTATTCAAGAGATAATGACAATGCAGTCTCAATTACAGTTATGACATAAATTTGAATGAGTTATTCAAAGTTTGCTGCCTATGTTTTGATAGTAGCTATTTGTATGAACTCTAAATTGTATATAAAGGTATATATTGCAATTAATTGCAGTTACTTCTTGCCTTGTACTTCATCCTAAACACCCCATTCCCACTGCCAGCCCTGCGGGCCACAAATGACCTGCTAACATAGGACGAGATAATTATTTAGGTTAAATCAGGACAAACTATTAACTACAACAAGGCAGCTGAGATCACTATTTTATGCTGAATTTAAAAAAAGGTTGCTTTTTAAAGTGCATTGCTTTTAAAAAAAAAGGTTGCTTTTAAATCATTGAAACTCAGGAATTCCAGCAGAAGGGTGTGAGTGCATCTGCAAGGTCAGTGATGTGAAGGAATTTGAAGGATGGTGTCGAAAAGGGCCGCAAGCAAAAACATCTAAAACAGACTAAAAGTTATTTTTCTTTTATTATGTTTTGTGTCGATGGCCAGAAACTTTATTTTTTAGATCTTAATCATTTAAAATAAAAAAAGCGGATAGACACATTTCAGATAAACTACAAAAAATATTAAGAATGGACTGCAATCACTGGCCAGTGATAGATTGGCGCCCTGTCCTGGGTGTATCTGCCCAGCGCCCAAAACTTTCTTCCCTGGATGGGCATGGGGAACCCCATGTGAGCCTCGTCGAGGATAAAGTGGAAGATAACGGATGAATGGACTGCAATCACTCAGAATTTGACCCAGAAGCTGATATCCAGCATGCCAGTATAAAAACCTAACAAGTGAAATCAAAGTCAATTTGACTTGTGTTGTGTTGTGCTTTAATCCAATTTAATCCAATTTGTAATAATATTTAAGTAAAAAAATTTGTAAACTTTAGAGACAGAAATTACGAGATTTCTGATGTTAGAAAACTAGATATTTTAATTAAATCAAACCATCTTAATTAGTGTAAGAGCAAATACAAACCTTATTAAGCCATTCCACTCGCTCCACATCAGGAAAATGAACCTACAACCAGAAAATATGATAAATATTGCAAATGATCAAACAGGTTTACACAATGACAAAGCACATTTTCTACAAAACTACTAAATTGCACAATAAATCTTGAGGAGAAATTGTAATTATATAGCTGTTTATAAGTTCTTTACTAACATGCTATTAACATTCAACAGCAACATAGCTTAAAGCAATGCAAATAGAATCAGAATCAGGTTTATTGGTCACATACGTAGTTATACATAGTACAGCCAGCAGTGAAATTTCTTTTTTGACCTCTCCACAGAAAAATAAAATTTGTTTAAAAAGGATAAGAAAGAAAGGTAGAGTAAGATAAAAAAAGATAAAGATAAAAATAAGATTATTTAAAAATATAATTATTTAATTAATTATATAATTAATTAAATAATTATATTATATAATTATATAATTATTCTAATATAATTATAATTATAAAAATAATAATTATTTAGCTATTTAAAATATTAAAACAAATGTCTGTTCATTTTGATTTAACATAATATATTATATTTACAATGCACTCAACATGTCCCTTGTATTCTCATGAACAGTACAGTCACAGTAAAGGAGAAACTAAAAATCAATAGATAAACGTCTGCATAAGTTATTAGCTTAAAGCTAATGAAAAATAAATAAGGAAACATCAGTATGGCCACAGAAAAATAATAAAAAGTAATGAGCATTAAAGCTAAAAATACAAATTAAACAACAATTACATTAAAATGCCTATGATGTGCTTTGTCCTAGTGTGAAATGTGCCATACTGTATTATAAAACCTGAATACACAGATGTAGAATTTCTGCTCAACAATGACTTTTTGTTAAATGTTAGACCATTTATCTAATCACATAATAATAGTAATAATAATAATAATAAACAATGGAAAAGTGGAAAACAGTGACAAAATTTGAGCAAAAAAAAGAAAGGCAGATAAACAGTACAGTTGCTTCCCGCACATAACAGAAACACAAAGGTACTTGTGCTTTTTTAATGACTTTTTCTATGTTGACTTTGTTCTGTGGTTAATTTGTGAGTAAACTTACAATTTTCTATTAATTTTCAATCAATTTTCACGTTTTTAGACTGAGCTGAATCAAAATATATAGAAAAACAATTAGTGGCTTCCTCAATTCAATAGTTATCTGGTAGAAAAACAGCAGGAAATAATTTAGGGAAGATAAACCAAGTCCTTCTTGTAAGCAGTGATGCACAAATCTCCTTAAAAGGTAAGACTTCTGGCATTTATAGGCCCCTTTACAATAATTAGCATTCCTAGTGAAGAAATCTACTTTTAGTGCATCAGCTAACATTTATAAATAAGATAAAAAACTTGAGTAAATATATTCTGAGAACATAAAGAAATAATAATTATAGTCAAAAGTAAATTAAAAAGGTCTCTAAAGATCACTGTTTGAAGGTAATGGTATGAAGCATGATCTTTGGGTAATCAAGTCTTCAAAATACAATCATGCAAGCATTCATTCCAACAGATCCTTTGTAAGACTTGCCAAAAAAGCATTTTCTGTCATCCAAACATAAATGTACGCAGCTAAAAGCAAACAATTTAATGTGGGTTTGGGGGTGGGGAGACTGCACTTCAAAAACCTGATATCCATTGTTATGTATATGTATGGTAGAGGGTCTGTGGGTTTTCCTTTCTTTTAATTATACTAATAACCTGGCATCACCTACCATTTCCATCTAGTCCTTCAATCTAACTTTAAATTAAAAACTTATGAGGTGAGCTCAATAGGAAAATTCCAAGTAAATGACCTAAAATCCTGTATGATTAAAAAAATGTATATGTAAAGAAAACACTTAAATTTCCTTCTCTCTGTTCTACAAACAGTGGCACAGTGGCTTAGTGGTTAGCACGTTCTCCTCTCAGCGCAAGGGATTCCCGGTTCGAATCCCCATCTGGGTGGAGTTTCCATGTTCTCCCCGTGTCTGCGTGGGTTTCCTCTGGGTTCTCCGGTTTCCTCCCACAGTCCAAAAACATGGATCAAGTCAATTGAGTTCTCCAAATTGCCCCATATAGAGTGTGTTTGTGTGAGTGAGTGTGTGCCCAGTGATGGATTGGCGCCCTGTCCTGGGTCTATCTGCCCAGCGCCCGAGACGTTCTCCCCTGGATGGGCATGGGGAACCCCACCGCGACCCTAATAGAGGATAAAGTGGGAGATAATGAGTGAATGAATGAATGTTCTACAAACCTACATATTATGGGAAAAGATTCTTTCCTAGTTATTTAATGGTGATTTGGTGATTTTATTTAAAAAAAACTTTTTATACTCCAAGACGTTTGGCATACTTTCTAAGATGCTGCAGAGTTTATAACCACCGGTGATGGCCAAGAGTTGTTAACGCTATTATGTGAAAGGAAAACTTATATTTACATGATGTGAAAGTTGTTTAATTCTGTGTTTTTTTTTGCTCAGTTAGTTTAATAAAAAAAAACATTTCCAAAACAAACACTAAAAAGTAAACAATAAAAAATAGATTAATGTTTACATCTACTGGAGGAAATGTCATCGCATGTCCGCACCAAGAAGTGTCATATATAATTCATATGCAGCTTAATGTCTGCCTTAATCTGCTGTATTGCCTCTGTGTTATGATCTGTATGAAAAATTATGAAAGGCACCGTCAAGACCAAAATGTAATTGATAATTTTAAGAAAAATATAAAAACAAGAACTCTGTCCTGCGAGGGCATTCAAAAATAAAAAAAAAAGTGTCTGTCCTCTTTACATTCTTCCAGATCCAAAATAATTAAAGCCTTTTCTGGAAGGGTTCAGTGAACAAATATTTATTCAACTAAGTGTTGCTTCTCTTCTGTAAACTACCCACAAATCATGTTGTGCAATAATATTGGAATCTTCTTATAAACAAGAGGAAAGTAACCCTTACGCTTCTTCAGCCTGTGATCACAAGTCACACTGCAGTCATATTCAACCACATGTCCTGAGAGGAAATCTGAGCTGAGTAATTGTGCTGGGAATTGACAATTACTAACCTATATACAGTACATTCCCACAAGCTTTGCTCCACTAAACTGTACGTTTTTAACAGAAGTATATACGGATTTCTCTTTCCTAATGTGCTGCATTTCAAACCCACCAATAAACAATTATTTACCCATAGGACATAAATACACCTCAAATTAGAATATTTTTCATTAATTAAATCAAATTATGATTTGAGTCGATTAAAACATAAATGGTGTTGGATTCTTTCTCAGCTTCCCTCCACAAATGTTGAAGGTGCTTATTACTACTAAAAATGCAACAATTTTGGTTAGTAAGGCTTTACTGTAGCAAAGTAGTTGCTGTAAACATTGAGCCAATCTTCAGTTTATCAATTTTAGACAAATCCGTTGACTACATTAATAAAATTACAGTACTTCTAAAGTTTAGAGAAAAAACACAACCTGTAAAATTATGTGCAGTCAGTATTTGAAAAACTTAAAAATAGATTTATACAAGATATTTTGAATTTTTCAAGTAGCTGATCTGTGTTTCAGATTATCTATGTTATGGTTTATGATGGCAATAATGTGCTGTATGCTGCTGCTATATAAAAATCAGAACGTCAGCTGTTTGGGAATATGCCATAAGAATACCAAGGGCAGTCTGTAATGTCTGCAATGTATGAAATCAGTGGAAAACCCCCTCAACAAGAATACAACATTCTAAAAGTAAGAATGCTAAAAGTAGCAAAGAAACAATGGATTTACAGCTAACTCACCCACACTATACATAGACTATAAATATTAAAAACATAATACCCAGAAAAACTGTAACTATTCTAAGGTGGAAGCAGCTAAGCCTTTATGAACGAGCATATTAACCGACATCATGCTTACTTTATTAGTTTACAGTTTATGAGCTAAGGTTGGTTGCATAATAAGGCCATGGGTTACACCTGATTTCAACAAGCATAGAACTGGTCCGACTGAGTTGCGCAAGTTAATTTGTCTAGAAGTGCTAAAAACCCAAACGCCATTATAAACTAAAAAAGAGCATATGAAATGATTACAGCATATGATTGTATTACTAGGTTAAAAACTTGTGTTAATAACACACTAAATAAAAAAAATTATATTTTATATTATATTATATTTTTTAGCATGTTCATCAATGCTAATAAAAACACAGGTTGCCACAACTACTATGATTTAAATTTGAAACATCTACTATAATACCTCATAAGCAATGGTTAAACAACTGCACAAAAATAAACATTTATTCTTGCAGAAGTTTCAAACACAAATTGCTTGTACAAGTTTGTGTGTACATATTAAGTGTGAAATTCAAACAAAAGTTTTTATTCCAAATAACTGACATTTAAAATTTTTGTTGTACGATGGTCCTAAACGCAGACTGCTTTGCACATTTTAATTTCACCTCCACTTACACATTTGAAAATAGTCCAGATGCTTAAACCAGCTGTGTAAAGGAGAGAACAACAGCAAAATTATATGTAATCCCAATTTAGGTGCTCTATTTTCAAAACAATATATCTTCTTCCAAGCAGAACATATATTTTATCATGGTTGGAAGCAAGTAATAACCTTTTTAATAATTTAAAGGTTTTGTAAATCAGTAAACTATTTTTTATGCCTCCCATTAAAGCAGTGAAGCACAACTTTAAACGTGGAGGACATGACGTTTCCCCCTTAACAATACACACTAAACCAGATAATTACCTGATGAGCTAGCTGTATTAGGTGTGGTCAGCCTGGGAAGTAAAACACTGGGAAGTTTTAATAAATTAATTCTACATTAAACATAGAAAAGGAAAGGGCTCTTATCTTAAATAAACAAATACATTAAGATAAAAAATAGAAGTTTGAATTTAGATTTTAATAATAATGGTTTATTCATTTTAGACATAGCTGCTTATAGATTGAGCCCTAAGCTGTTAACAGTTAAATATGTATTAACAAAACATAATTTTAAATTATTAATACTTAATAAAAGTTAATTTATAAACAAAAGACATTTAAAGAAGACCCATTATGTCCTTAAAAGCTTAATGAAATAACAGCAATTTGTCTTACTAATACCTCATTGATACAAAATTGTTATTGTTCATAATGTTAATATTTCAACCCTTTCACTCACTGCTCGCCACTTGTACCTTGTAGGCATTGTGTCATCACAACAACTGATTTATGAAAACAATGCACATATAGATGCAGATTCAACATTAAATTTATGTCTTATATGCACATGATAAAAGCGATATTTTTTTATTTTTCCAAATGTTTATTGCTTTGTGCAAGTTTTACATTTCTAGCAGTAATGCATGTAGCTCAGTAAAAAAATTCTTCCATTAAATACTTTTCAAAGTATATGCGTTGTGCATACAGTATATGGGCTGAAAGAGGGAGCAGTAGCACGTGTTGTGGAAATGCATAGATTGTCAATAATTGCACTAAAACAGCAAGAAGCATCCGGAAAAAAAATATTATTTTAGGGCATTTGTATAATCAAAACTTGTTTTCAGTATAATTCAAAAATTAAAAGTATGAATCAATCCAGCACTCTGGTAGGGCACACCCATTATTAGCAGAGATTCCACAGTTAACTGGTTTGACTTGAAAACTTCAGGAAGGCCAAGCCATGTGTATCAAGAATGCACAGCTGATGAGAAGATATCAGTGGAATGCTTAAAGGCAGTTGCTTATCAACTGGTCTGTGCATGTACACAGCAATCTCTCACTCATCAATTATCTTACTCTGTTTTTAACAATCTTAATTTGACTTTAAACAAGTTAACCTGAACCTCCATAGGAATAATACATAGCTAGTGTCTTCTGGAATCAAAGGCGGCCAACAATAGAACAAGGGCAGGGAGAATGTGGTATTTTTAGATTCTTTTTGTAGAAACACCCTTCTGCCAATGCTTTAGTCACCCATATATTTCACACATACTTCACCCTTATTTGCTTTTACTCAACTTCCTTGCCTTAATATTTACTAGTACTAATTCCACAGCACATTAAAAAGGGTTACTAGAGATATACAAGATATAAGATAAGATATACAATGCAATTAACCAAAAAGTGCATTAAAAATATTATATGATAATTCTTCATTGGTCCCACAATGGGCATATTCACGTTCAGCAAAAGTGACAGCAATTGGGAAAGTTAAAAAGATACATCTAATACATCTATTACGAGAAATATTTTAAAAACAGAAAAAGAAAAAATATAATACAAAAAAGCTGACTGCCATTTAAAAAACACACATCTCCCTTAAACAAATTGACAAATTAAACCTTAAATCAACAATCATTACAATTTTCTCAGAGCTTTCAGCAATTAATAAGTAGAACTGCAGAGCTTAATCAATTCATAAATTAGTTGTTAACTGTTACATTAATTATTTACTTTGATAATCAGTTAATTATCTTGATTAATTTTAGAAGGATAATCGAAAAAAATGCTAAATAACAAAATGGTGGTCAAATCTCTTTAATGATCTGAACAATCCATGAGAATATATGTGAGGTATTATGAACAGTTCTAGTGTGTAAACAAAAAAAGCTTTAGCAACAACAGTGGATCGGTTGGGTGAATGAACTTAAACAATCGCTACTGGAAGACAACATCAGGACGGCAGCGGTAAACAAATGTCCCTACCGCAGGGTTTGAATAATGTTAGTGTGTGGTTTAAAATGAAATCATAAGCTACCCCCAAATGTTCAATTATTCATACACCCATTTTGACATTATTTTTTCCTAACGTTCACAATGTTGAGATAAAATTGTTTAAGGAGTTAAAAATAAACAATATTGAACTATTTCTTCAAAGAATGTTTGTTAAAGTCTTTTTCTTTACACCAGCAGTGACTTTATGTGTCTATATGTGCATTTAGCCTGCTGTCACTCGTTAGTGTTTTTAATATTGTTTTGAGGATGCAAGCATCAAAACTGGTTTTCTTTTGAAAAATGCTAATGAATATTTTGAATTGACTTATTTTATATTTACATCTTATGAACATATGTTTCCTATGTATATGTTTATTATGATCAGAGGTGCACATAATATTTCTGGTCAGGTTCCTAAAGGAGCAGTTGAAAATTGGTGCTCGGTGGTGCCATTTTCCCAGGAATACTCGTTATTTTTTTTTACTTTCAGTTTCAGTCTGGCGTTTCTTAAAAAAAAAACTAGGTCAGATAAAAGAAAGCTCTCTGGAGCCTGACTTTGTATGTCACTGAAACACAAAAATGGCAAATATAAAGGTGCCCAAAAAGCTTTACAATGTAATTCATGTTGTGCGCACCTGTGTACCACTTGTGTGCATCTCATATTAAAATACTACATATACATTATGCAGAAACCTGCAGTGAAATATGTTCTTCATGGTCATAGATTTAGCGTTTTAATCATGATTAAAACGTTACTATTACCCCATTAAACACTGCATTGTTGTTACAATAACTGCTTTATATTTGCAGATGAAATTAACTTCTATATTTCAGTATCTAAAGATGCCAGGAGCCCAAACCGAAAGCCAAATCTGCTTGGTAATTAGGCAAGCTCTCTGTCCCTGCTTATTTGCATGAAGATATGTCTATTCTTGGTTGCACAGAATCACTTTGTACCTATTTGGCATAAACCACTTCAAGCCACTTTGTCACTTGTTGTCCCCTTCCAGTGTGAGCACATATTTATGGATGATTGTTGCTAATGAATAATTTTAAGATGGAAAATGCTTTAAATAGATTACAGTTGGTACAATTGTGCCGGTTTAATATGGGCGCTCATACAATAAGTAGTTAAGCATAAAGATAATAGATAGATTTGTATATTAACATCGATCACTCACTACTTACTATCTGGTCAGGTCGCTATTTTATAAAGCTAGAATAAGAATTAATTAATAATTAATAAATTCTTTCACTTATGCTGTGTAACGTAAACGACATAATGTACATTATGTTGTAATGTACGTAAACGACATAACTGTCCATCAATCAGATGTTTCATTCTGGGCATGTGTATGATATGTGAGGGCTGGGCCAATAGTCAAAATACAGATTTTAAGATCCTAACCTGCAGATTTAGGAGGCTCTGTCAGTACTAGCTTAGTCTAAATGTAAATAAGAATGTTCTTGATAATGTGCTTGGTTAACAAATGGGGCCTGGACTTCAGTTTCTTAAATCACTGTGTGTGACAAAGTGGGGAAAAAATGCTTGCAGTGTATCGTAAGTACTTAATTGTCTCTTGTTGTGTATGTGTATTGTCTGTCCTGAGATGGATTGGCAAATATCTGTTAAGTGCGTTTCCCCGCCTTGAACATAAGAGTGCTGGGTAAGCCTCTGGCAATCAATGAGTTATTAATGATGCCCTTAAGTGAAAATCAACATAGACCTGAGAATCATCCACCACCCCAATAGTACCTGCTCCATGTCGGTCATATTCAATAGAAAACATAGTAAAGTGATCTTATAAAGTATGCAGAGGAACATATGCACTACAACATGTAATTGTAGAACCACAAAGTCCATCCATATGCTAAGTGAAATTGACAAATTTTAATTGACTTTTTTCTAAATTTGAAAACATGCACATTTCCAGTTGTCATTTTGTGTCCAGTGTCTTATTAAGCAACCACCATCTTCACTGCAAAAAAGCTAATTTGTGAGAATTTATTAATTATTTATATTAGTTATTTGATTTTAAACACCAGAATTCAAAAGCAGGAGATCAAATAAATACCAAGCAACTAATATAAACTTCTTTATATTTACTTTACAAACTTTTTTGTTTTTATTACTAAGTATTTATCAAATCTCAGACCACATGGGCTCACATGTGATCTCAAAAAAAAGAAAAAAACTCATCCAAATACTTCATGAATGAATCATACTTAAATTCTGACTCGCTATTATCAGAAAAGTTTAATAGTTGTGGAGGCGAAACAGCTGATCTTACAGTGAGGAACTGAAGCAGCACTGCTCACTAGTTTGGAACACAGATCTGTTGCTTATCTAAAAACAGCCTAAATGTTATGAGTTTAAATAAATAAGCCAACATATGTTTTAATAACCACTTAAAGGTGACGCCACACAGACTCACTGCAGCAGGCCTTTAAAAATAGAAGACAACCACGCAGTGGAAAAGTTTGGTTGACATGTTTCCATGGTGACATTTATTATGCCATGTCTCTGGCAACAATGACAAATGACAGAGTCATCAGCGGCAAATAATCCTTACTACATACAAACTTGTCTGAAAATCAGAGAACTTCCATTTTTCCATGCCTTATAGAACATAACATTATTTATTCAGGGTTAATGTCACTATGTAAACATCTAAGCTCGCTGAGCTACAGTGTTGTTCTCATTGATGACACAAAGCCGTTATTTTATTTTATTTATTTTACTGGTGATTATTCCCATGAAATAAACCAGCCTTAAATTAAGTTTCACCCAGCTTTCTAAAAGGGAAATTATGAGCAAACATGGTGGAGGCGTAAGGTAAATCACAGCCAACTGCTCTGGTGAGCATTTACACCTTGGAGACGCCCAACAACTATCCTTGCGACATTTCTTAATATTAAACATGTATAATTATGACATGATTTTAAATGGCATACAGATTTTTTTGAATAGGCATACAGTTAAACAGTAAGCACACACACTCATGAACAGTAAGTACATGATGCAGAATAAACGAGTGGACTACAGTGTGTAATTATGGAACTACAAAGTGCATCTATATGGTAAGTGGAGATAATGAAGGAGTGTAGCAACAAAGTATCCAGTAAGTAGGTGCTGGCATGTTTTTGCCATCCTTAAAATGGTTGTCTTTTATATCATCTTACAGTAGAGCAGTGTTTAACTATCTAACAACCAGAAGGTCCTGGGTTTAATTACTGATTGAGGCACCTTTCTGCATTAGGTCTGCATGTCCTCCATGTCCCTCAGTGCTAAGGTTTACTCTGCGTACCTCTGTTTTTTTTTTTCCAAATTGCAAAAACTGGTAAACTGGAGATACAAAATGCTCATTCTATGGCTGTGGAAAAACAGAAATAGCTGTAATATACATTTTACAGCAACATACCCTTGTTAAACTTCATGTCTCCTGTAAAATACACCAAAATGGACAACATCCATAACTGCTGTAGTACCTGCAGCCATGCAAAACTTCTGCCATTTCAATATTACTTTGCATTTAAGGTTGCAGCACCTGTTAGACAGCAAGAACTGTCTTTATACAGTATAGGTGGTAACAATACTGAATTATCTGTAGAACACAATACTGACTGTTTCTTTATGATCAAGTTTCACTAAAATGATTCAGTGGAACAAAAAACAACCTCTTTTCAAAACTGCCTCGGTAGTTTTTATATATGTACTCAATATAAACTTCAGACTGATCAACCTGGTTTTTAAAAATCATCTGAACAAAGTAATATACCAGAGTCTTCTTCAGTCAATTGACATGATTTAATCTCTAATCCAGGTAATGTAGTCCAGATGTACACGCAAATGTTACGTTTAATGTCCACTGTAGGATGTGGAAACTAAAACCCTTAAGACTTAGAGATAGTGACAAGGTACTCCATCCATCCATCCATTATCTTCCACTTTATCCTATATTAGGGTCGCAGGGGGGTTCCCACCATGCTAATCCAAGGGAGAACGTTTTGGGCGCTGGGCAGATACACCCAGGACAGGGCGCCAATCGATCACTGCGTACACACTCTATATGGGGCAATTCGGATAATTGAATTGACCTCGATCCATGTTTTTGGACTGCGGGAGGAAACTGGAGAACCTGGAGGAAACCCACGCAGACACGGGGAGAACATGGAAACTCCACCTAGATTGGGATTCGAACCGGGAACAAGCCAGACAAGGTACTCTGTTGTCTATTTTGCCATACACACACACACACACATATATATATATATATATATATATATATATATATATATATATATATATATATATATATATATATATATATATATATATATATAGGGCGGCATGGTGGTTTAGTGGTTAGCACGTTCGCATCTCAGTGCTAGGGATTCCCAGTTCGAGTTTCCATGTTCATGTCCGCCTGGGTTTCCTCCGGGTTCTCCGGTTTCCTCCCATAGTCCAAAAACATGGATCAAGTCAATTGAGTTCTCCAAATTGCCCTATGTAGAGCGTGTATGTGTGCGTGAGTGTGTGCCCAGCGATAGATTGGTGTATCTGCCCAGCGCCCGAAACGTTCTCCCCTGGATGGGCATGGGCATGGGGAACCCCCCCCCCGCAACCCTAATACCCCCCCCCCCCCCCCCCCCCCCCCCCCCCCCCCCCCCCCCCCCCCCCCCCCCCCCCCCCCCCCCAGGATAAAGCGGAAATTAATGAATGAATGAATATATATATATATATATATATATATATATACATACACATATATATGCACATTCGGTTACCCAAGAAACAATTTCGAGAAAGCTCAGTGTTTATGTTTGTTAAAGCTGTTAAGTGCCTTGTCACCTCATGCTGCACCTCTAAAGTGATTCACTGAGTCCTCTCACAACTCGACTCTCAGTTACCAAACGCATCACACCCCATTCTGCACAGCACGCACTTCTACAGGTAGTAACGAGATGAGACAGCAGGGGTGGATCAGGAGGGGTGGATCAGGAGGGGTGGATCAGGAGGGGTGGATCAGGGCTGAACCTGACTGGAATGCTCCAAGGTAAACGATCTCAAAGGGGGTGTCGATTCTTGTACTATTAACAGAAAACATCGTAAACAACACACACTAAATCTGACACTTACCCACGGGGGCAGCTCTGAAATTGATAAACCCGGTCGCGTTGCTCTCTCTTCGTGTTGGAAGAACTCCAGAGCTTTATGCGCTCTCGTACTTTTAAAGCTCTCGTTCCTCCTGAGCCAGAACAGTGCGGCCAGGGAGATCAGGATCCAAGTGAAGCTAAACCCGAAATATCCCACAACGTAAATCGGGAAGATCATCAGGAAGGTCTTGGCGAACTTGAGTCCCGTGTTTGTGGCATCTTCAATCGTAGTCTGCGGCTCCATACTGGGTTCCAGACCGCTGACTGAGTCCGGGGCACAGTCTGACGAAACCGAGTCCAGTTTGTTGACGCGACCAGGCGCCTCTCCCGGCTTACGGTCCAGCCCATCAGTGGAACTCATTTACGATTAGTACGATCGGCTTCCAGCAGAAAATCAAAGTGAAGGTTCTGTAAAGTCCCCCCCGCGAACTTATACAGCCGCTGGTGTTTGCGGCGCCTGATATTGCGGATGATTTAATTACTTCAGCTGAAAGTTAAAGATTGCGCAGCGTCCCCGGACTGACCTTTCCTTAGATGTAGCCTTTCCTAGGTGTCGACTTAATCTCGCAAACTTTTCTTTTCCATTTTGCCAGCGCGTCGAGCGTGCCACGTCCCGGGAAAAGTAACCCGCATTCACAACTGTGAGAGGCGCGGAAGTGTGAGCGGTGCCTGCATGGCGGCGGACTGCGACCGTCTACAGCACCGTGTATCTACATCCTGCTGCCACTGGAGTACGCCGTGGCGCGTTACCGCGCGCACACACAAACACACACACACACACACACACACACACACACACACACACACACACACACACACACACACACACACACACACACACACACACACACACACACACACACAGAGAGATGCGCACTAACCGGCCCTGCCCCTTCTCACGTTACAACGAGGAAGCCCTGAAGCGGGGGACGGGTTTGTCCTACTGCTTCTAATTAGTCCACTCATGTGACCACTAGGTCGCGAACTGTATTGCGGGAAGTGTAGTTTACCAGTATGTTTTTTTTATATATATATATATTCATTCATTATCTCCCGCTTTATCCTCTATTAGGGTCGCGGTGGGGTTCCCCATGCCCATCCAGGGGAGAACGTCTCAGGCGCTGGGCAGACAGACCCAGGACAGGGCGCCAATCCATCGCTGGGCACACACTCACTCACACACACACTCTATATGGGGCAATTTTTTGAGAACTCAATTGACTTGATCCATGTTTTTGGACTGTGGGAGGAAACCGGAGAACCCGGAGGAAACCCACGCAGACACGGGGAGAACATGGAAACTCCACCCAGATGGGGATTCGAACCGGGAATCCCTAGTGCTGAGAGGTGAACGTGCTAACCACCGTGCCCCTATATATAGAGAGATATAGATAGATAGATAGATAGATAGATAGATAGATAGATATAGGGGCGGCACGGCGGCTTAGTGGTTAGCACGTTCGCCTCTCAGCGCTAGGGATTCCCGGTTCGAATCCCCATCTGGGTGGAGTTTCCATGTTCTCCCCGTGTCTGCCTGGGTTTCCTCCCACAGTCCAAAAACATGGATCAAGTCAATTGAATTCTCAAAATTGCCCCATATAGAGTGCGTGTATGTGAGTGAGTGTGTGCCCAGCGATGGATTGGCGCCCTGTCCTGGGTCTATCTGCCCAGCGCCCGAGATGTTCTCCCCTGGATGGGCATGGGGAACCCCACCGCGAACCCAATAGAGGATAAAGTGGGAGATAATGAATGAATATATATATATATATATATATATATATATATATATATATATACACACACCAACTTTGGGGTCTCTCATCATAACAAATCCTAAATGCTTAAACATCTCATGAGCAGAGTATCTCATAGCTCATACTGACAAATATTGATTTTTGTTACTTAGAAAAAGACTTTAAAGTTTAAACTAAAAGTTCAGGCCTATATTATATATTACTATATATAAAAATGGTTTAAATATGTTCTCACAGTTCACAAATGTTTATCTATTTTTATTGTGTACTACAAACATGGTGCTCTCGGTAAAGAGGTAAAATCTCAGCACTGCCTTCAAAAATTTCCAACTTAAACGTCAAGCTGAGCTTTACACCATGAGCAATGCTCCATTAAACTCTGAAATAAATGTGTAACCTACTTTTAAAAAGAAAAGCTCTTATTAGAAATTAGAAAGCTCAGGAATGTCAAAGTTGATTAAAAAAAAAATATTAAAAGGAAAAAAGGCACACTCATTTCTGATAACTATGAACTGGCCTGGCTTGAGTGATCACTTTTTCCCCTTTACACACTAAAAGCTGGGTGGCAAACCAGAGGAACACCTAGATGTTAACGTGACAATATCTATTTGATTTATAGCATGATGGAATGTACACATATCATGGAAAAAGAAAAGGGTGGCCAACAATATTAGGAACGTTTAAAATGTTATGCTTGGTTGATTTCACAAGTGAAATAATTTTAATGCAGGACCATCATGTTCATTTATATATTTAACACAGGATTTAAATTATTAAATCACTTCTAAACATTGTAAAGAGTCCTACTCCTTGTACACTTTCAATTTCTGGCTCATACTACAGTTATAGCTGATCTTAAACATGAAATTACAATAATGCAGACCACATTTATTACCAGGTCTCAACATACACTCTGCTGAGATGAAGCACAAGCACACAAAGCAAATGTCAACAGCAGTATAATTACAGTGCAGCACTATTGTAAACTGATATTTAACATGAGCCCACCTTCATGTAGTTCAGACAGGTCCAAATGGCTGAAGCCCTGTACAAGTTTTACTGATGTCCAACAAACCATGCAGTTAATTTTCATGGTTTCTAACCAATTAATCATTTCTCCTGTGAAGTTTTGTACTTTAAACTTTGCTAGAAATTAAGCACTGTTTTTTTTTAAAATTATTTTAAATATGCTAAAAATGGCCTGCCATGACCATGCACATGTTACTTTTATCCCATGAGTGGAGTAACTGTGCATTTGTAATTAACAATGAGTAAATAAGACTTCCATATCCAAAATTAAGCCACGAGTACACAATACAGGCACATTAGCAATCACATTGTAAAAACATTTTCTTAGAAATAAGCCAACAATGTCACAGCCAGGGAAGATGTTTTTGTAGATATTTATTAAGCATTTGGTGGGAGGAAGGGGGAAGGAAGAGGGTAGAATTTTTGATGGGTCCTAATAGCAGAACATATTAAGTTATGCTTTTGACTTATGAATGGACATCAGCTATTGATCAGAAAAGCCTGAAATATACAAACTCACATTATATAGTCATTAGTCACATTTGACAATAAGACAGACATGAAAATGCTCAAGAAATACAATGTCAAAACATGCAAACACAGCTGACAAGAAAGATTACTTATATTATAAAATGTAATACCATCTGAATTAATAAATACATGTTGAATTAATGGAGAATAAATTAATTGTGCTAATTTTGCAAAACAATCCAGCTTTATTGTGGTACTGAAACTTGCAGTACAAAATGTAATTACCTAGTTGAGTCAAGTTCAGCATTCAAAAACTTGCATGTCCTTATCCACGTCCCGTAACGGAGATGACGGCACTTTTCTAGTGAAGTAACACAATGACAAAATTAAGAACAGTGTAATCTAAAAAAAAAAAACATTTTAAAAGATAAATCAAATAAAATGAGCTCAGTTCAAGTGTAGAAGGCATCATTGAAATGCAAGCAGATTGCTGTGCACTTCAGGCAAAGCCATTTACATCATTGCTCAGATCACACTCACACATGCACACACAGGAGTGGGCAATATGACAAGTCATCCTCCAGTACAATTTTTATAATGATTTAATCAAGGTTAACACAAACATGTAAATTATTTAAATTCAATATCCATTTTAGTATCAGTAGATAAATATTGAGCTCAATTATACATACAAAAATGTACAATTAAAATATTATATGATGCATTGTCATGTTGCCCATTACTGCACAAGCAAACTCACAACTAAAGATAAAAGCTTCTCGAGAATAATCATAGTACATGATTCCCAACTCAGATTTGGCTAGTTTTCATCACTGGCCCACTGTAGTGTGAACCTCAGAGAAATCCAAATGTTCAGAGGGAATACTCAAAAAATATATACAAATAAACTAAAATGTGATGGAATAAAATGTGAACAGTGTTCATCATACTTACCCTCTTAAACTACAGTTGCTCCAAACATCTGCACAAAAAAGGAAACCTGTTAAAAAGGAAAATTATGTATTAACAAAAATGTCAAATCAACGTGATAAAGTTAAAATAGGATTTTCTTTTTATTTATTTCTTTAGCCTGGTGACCCGAAAATAAAGCAAACCGAACAACTGTGCACAAATATACAAAGAACACGAA
Source organism: Corydoras sp. C115 (assembly GCA_019802505.1). Taxonomy (NCBI): domain Eukaryota; kingdom Metazoa; phylum Chordata; class Actinopteri; order Siluriformes; family Callichthyidae; genus Corydoras; species Corydoras sp. C115. The sequence continues at coordinate 3,020,358 of JAFMOC010000034.1, read as the reverse complement.
AATCGTTGTGTTTTTATTCCACGGGACTTTGAAGCAAAATTGAAATTTAAACGAAGAGTTCCCGTGTGGGTCCTGGAAGAGGCCTCATTACTGTTACATGTTCAAGAAACGGCCTCGGAGATGCAGGTTGTTCCAAACAGATTTTAATGCAAGTTACTGAATAGACAACCAAGTGTACAGAAAAAATCATCAATGGCAGGCAACCACGATTGATGAGAGCTCTGCCTCTCTCTGATCCAGCTTCGGTTTATAAACCTTAGGAGGACTGTCCTTTTCCCATGTATGTGCATAAGCAGTCCTTCGTCTTGGTGAGAACATTACAGACATTCAAACATTCATTCATCATCTCCTGCTTTATCCTCTATTAGGGTCGCGGTGGGGTTCCCCATGCCCATCCAGGGGAGAACGTTTCGGGCGTTGGGCAGATAGACCCAGGACTGGGCGCCAATCCATCGCTGGGCACACACTCACTCACACAGACACACTCTATATGGGGCAATTTGGAGAACTCAATTAACTTGATCCATGTTTTTGGAATGTGGGAGGAAACCGGAGAACCCGGAGAAAACCCACGCAGACACGGGGAGAACATGGAAACTCCACCCAGACGGGGATTCGAAACGGGAATCCCTAGCGCTGAGAAGAGAACATGCTAACCACTCATTCAAATAATTAGGATAAATTAATGCAAATTATGTCTTTAATGTTTAATAAATTCCAACACTATCAAAAATGAGGTAAAATGACCAAACGCGGAGCTGAAGCAGATGAACATTAAGAACCGGATTCTTACAGAAAGCCTTTAAGATTGCAGCCTTTATGACCAACGGCGTCCCAGTGCGCATGCGTACAACGACGCATTAAGCCCACGAGTACGTTGAAAGGTTTTTTGAAACACTTATGAATATGAACCGTATAAACGTTCTTCTGACGAACATTTAATAAAAAAAAAAAACATTTGTGTTAATGAAATACCCACAGGCGCTAAATCCCCAAGTTTAGGAACAAAGACTTTAGACCTTTTATTAACACATGAAGGAAAAGCCGTGCCATATTTCAGTTCAATTGTTCTTCGCACTATCGGTTTGTACGTGCGTTTGGTCGGAAAGCAATAATAAGTAGTTTAGCATTAATTACCTTTTATCGGAATTGAAATAAAATACAAACGTCTAATATTTACTCACGTCTCCGCGTGCCGCTTTTCTCTTCGTCTTGAAAAAGTGTTAGACGAAATTTTGGCGCATCATCGCCATCTAGCGGTGCGTGCTGACATCGCTTATTGCTCGACGAACGAACAGCAGTGACGTTATTGATGTTTTTATATAGTTCTCGTAATCAGGTGATCAGTGACGTCAGACGTTTCTCGTGCTGTGCAAAATTTTGAGTGAAAGCAGAAATGTAACCAAAGTTCCATATAGTCGCTTAAGAACAATCTGTTAGATTCTAATTATGTAACAATCAAATCTATTCATTCATTCATTCATTCATTTATTATCTCCCGCTTTATCCTCTATTAGGGTCACGGTGGGGTTCCCCATGCCCATCCAGGGGAGAACGTTTTGGGCACTGGGCAGATAGACCCAGGACAGGGCGCCAATCTATCACTGGGCACACACTCACTCACACACACACTCTATATGGGGCAATTTTTTGAGAACTCAATTGACTTGATCCATGTTTTTGGACTGTGGGAGGAAACCGGAGAACCCGGAGGAAACCCACGCGGACACGGGGAGAACATGGAAACTCCACCCAGATGGGGATTCGAACCGGGAATCCCTAGAGCTGAAAGGCGAACGTGCTAACCTAACCACTAAGCCACCGTGCCCAATCAAATCTAAATTAGATAAAATGATTTTATTTTATTCATTCATTCATTCATTATCTCCCGCTTTATCCTCTATTAGGGTCGCGGTGGGGTTCCCCATGCCCATCCAGGGGAGAACGTCTCGGGCGCTGGGCAGACACACCCAGGACAGGGCGCCAATCCATCGCTGGGCACACACTCAAACACACTCTATATTGGGCAATTTAGAGAACTCAATTAACTTGATCCATGTTTTTGGACTGTGGGAGGAAACCGGAGAACCCGGAGGAAACCCACGCGGACACGGGGAGAACATGGAAACTCCACCCAGATGGAGATTCGAACCGGGAATCCCTAGCGCTGAGAGGCGAACGTGCTAACCACTAAGCCACCGTGCCGGCCATTTTATTTTATAACTTTATAATTTATCTGTTTGTATGTTTTATATAAATGAATGTATATATTTTTCGGGCTTTTAGTAAATTTGAAAGATTATTATCTTTATTATGTTTGGTGAGTGGCGGCACGGTGGCTTAGTGGTTAGCACGTTCTCCTCTCAGCACTAGGGATTCCCGGTACGAATCCCCATCTGGGTGGAGTTTCCATGTTCTCCCCATGTCCGTGTGGGTTTCCTCCGGGTTCTCCGGTTTCCTCCCACAGTCCAAAAACATGGATCAAGTCAATTGAATTGTCAAAATTGCCCTATATAGAGTGTGTGTGTGTGTCTCCTGGGTCTATCTGCCCAGCGCCCGAGACGTTCTCCCTGGATGGGCATGGGGAACCCCACCGCGACCCTAATAGAGGATAAAGCGGGAGATAATTAATGAATGAATAATGAATGTTTGGTGAGTAATGTTTCTCACTAAAACATGACAGACTTGAAAGTGTTACCTTGTAACACTTTTCAGATTGATGCTGCATCACGTGTTTTTACTAAGAAAAAAGTTTCCATATGTACATTAAATACAACCACAAAAAATACATTAAAGAACTTATGATTACATCACTGTCAAAATCATTATGATTGTTAAAGAATGGCAGAACTTTTAAAGTAGTGATCTGAGGTGATGTGATGGCTGTGAGCTAATTAAATATTATTCAATATATGAATAAAATCCTCAGACACGTCTCTTGGCCCATACCAGTACGGCTGAGTGGTTATGGCGTTGGAATTAGGATCCAATAGGCAACTGTCTCTGTGGGATCAGACCCCACTGCTGGCAAATATCTTACTGCTCATCTTTCTACTAAAACAAAGTTGGGACATAAGGATAGTCATTTCAAATAAAGTAGAGTAGATTTTTGAATCTGTTTGACCCTTTTAACACCTCACATTATTATAGAACTTCTTATTAAGTGTTTCATTCATCAAAATTCTGCAGATGACTTAAAGTGTTGAAAGGTATTTTGAGGAAAGTGACTGGTTGAGATACAACCACAAATGACACCTTAAAGCGCTAATGAATACAGAAAGTATTGAAGAGAAAGTATGACATAAAAAGTGATTCATTCATTCATTCATTATCTCCCGCTTTATCCTCTATTAGGGTCCCCATGCCCATTTTCGGGTGCTGGGCAGTACACTCAGAAACGCCAATGCTGACATAACTCTAAAATTTGGAAAACTCAATTGACTTGATCCATGTTTTTGGACTGTGGGAGGAAGTGAAAGTGTGACATAAAAAGTGATTATTTAGTTGAAGTAGATAAATATGTGAATAAAATCCTTAAAAGTTTTCCAAACTATGTACTAGGATGGCCGAGTGGTTAAGGCGTTGGACTTAAGATCCAATGGACAAACGTCCTCGTGGGTTCGAACCCCACTCCTGGTAATATCCTCATTGTAATCTTTTAAAATCAAGTTTGTCTTTAAACTGGCAAATACCATTTAATAGTAAATAATCTTTATTTTATCTTTATTTTAATGTTAGTTTTTTTATTTTAGTTTTCATATTTCTATTTTTAGGGGCACGGTGGCTTAGTGGTTAGCACGTTCGCCTCTCAGCGCTAGGAGTTCCCGGTTCGAATGCCCATCTGGGTGGAGTTTCCATGTTGTCCGCGTGGGTTTCCTCCGGGTTCTCCGGTTTCCTCCCACAGTCCAAAAACATGGATCAAGTCAATTGAGTTCTTTAAATTGCCCCATATAGAGTGTGTTTGTGTGAGTGAGTGTGTGCCCAGTAAAAGATTGGCACCCTGTCCTGGGTCTATCTGCCCAGCGCCCGAAACGTTCCCCCCTGGATGGGCATGGGGAACCCCACCGCGACCCTAATAGAGGATAAAGCAGAAGATAATGAATGAATGAATGAATGAATTTCGATTTTTATGTCGTTGTTTAATTTGTGCTATATCATACAACTGCTGGTTGCCCTAAGTTTCCTTTTGGGATAAAAATAAAGCATATATATCTATCTAATCCCCTGGGGATTAATAAAGCATTCTGATTCTAATCTATCTATCTATAACTAAAGAAGCTGTAGTTAAAACCCCAATTAAGAAAACAAATAATATTAATACAAGACAAGATTTGAGTTTTGACGGTAATTTTTATTACGTACCTACCACAGCTAATACACAGAAAAGTTTAAAAGGAAAAATTATTGCTGGATTTTAGAGTCTTTGTAAAATTCTTAGCATAAAAATAACACAATATGACAAACATACTTTGGAACAGCTAAAAACAAGTCATTTGGCATGATTTTAAGGGAAAAGAAAGTCTACAGGTTTCCATTGCACTTAATTATCACATACAACAGAGAGGCACTGAGTATATATGAGTGGTCGCATTTTGTTTGTGTGTGTGTGTGTGTGTGTGTGTGTGTGTGTGTGTGTGTGTGTGTCTTTGTTTACGAGTAAGAGATTATGCAAAAGGCACTTTGCATGTGTATCTTTGAATGTGGAGTGCTGGGTATCTGGCTGGAGATTCTGCCTGCAGAGCTCCAGTGAAAAACTACAGGACAAGAGCATGAAATCTTACACAAACAACTCTGAACACTTTTGGTAACATTCATTAATACAGACCTGAATCTGTAATTAAAAATACACAATTGCTGGCATAATGCTTACAGTCTTACTAAAGTGTGAAGACTTTCAAAAGATCTGTAATCCTGATGTCTTTATAGCTGATTTAGGCACTTTTAGGTGTAGGGTGTATTTGATTATTTACATATTTTCACATGATAACAGTATGTGGATTGCTATTGAAGGCATTAATATGTACATTCCGGCCAATCTGGAAATGTCTTAAAACAACCAATATCCCCCCTTTGTCTTTTGCAGATCACAGTCCATTACATACAGGGTTCACCAGTTACTACACTGGCTGCCATGGCTACTGATTGATTGACAAGTGCTAAAGCGTCTCTGCACGATCATGCTGATGTAGGCTTTCATCAGTTTAGCAATGTCCATCACCTATAAACAGAAAACAGACACAAAAGCAGAACATTAACATATATGATACACACAAAAAGAGAAAAAACACACAGAACGCTCACACACATCGTAACCAACAAATCTTTTTGTCAAGATTTAGTTTTAATGTTAATTGCTTTTGTTTACATTTTGGGCTAATTTGATGATTTCATTCCTTGTTTTTCTCCCACATATTTATAATGTAAGATTTTCTTTAATATTCATTCATTCATTATCTCCCGCTTTATCCTCTATTAGGGTCGCGGTGGGGTTCCCCATGCCCATCCAGGGGAGAAAGTTTTCGGCGCAGGGCAGATAGACCCAGGACAGGGCGCCAATCCATCGCTGGGCACACACTCACTCACACAGACACACTCTATATGGGGCAATTTTGAGAATTCAATTGACTTGATCCATGTTTTTGGACTGTGGGAGGAAACCGGAGAACCCGGAGGAAACCCGCGCAGACACGGGGAGAACATGGAAACTCCACCCAGATGGGGATTCGAACCGGGAATCCCTAGCGCTGAGAGGCGAACGTGCTAACCACTAAGCCACCGTGCCGCCTTTTTCTTTAATATAACAAGATTAATTACAATTTTACCAAATCCCTCACAAAAACACCAAGTGTAATGGCTAAATACTAAACACTGGGGGGGGGGGTCTTTTAACCATTTTGGTTAAATAGTGTGATGTGTATATGAAATCCTTTAATGTTTTGTTACCTGGATGGTTTGGAATAGAAGGTCTCTTCCCTCCACACTGATTTTGTAAACGGACTGTGGAGCACCAAAAGACAGAATCGCCTCGTAGGAAAACGTTTCCAATGGCCATGCTTCTCCACGCTTATAAACACACACTCCATTACGACTCACTCCCAACCAAAGCTCTACAGGATACACACCGTCCAGACACTGACCAAGAAAGAGAGGAGAAAACCGTAGTATAACAAATCACAATGCACTTGTAAGAAGGACATATTTCTTTATAAAATTCATTCATTCATTCATTATCTCCCGCTTTATCCTCTACTAGGGTCGCGGTGGGGTTCCTCATGCCCATCCAGGGGAGAACGTCCCGGGCGCTGGGCAGATACACCCAGGACAGGGCGCCAATCCATCGCTGGGTACACACTCAAACACACTCTATATGGGGCAATTTAGAGAACTCAATTAACTTGATCCATGTTTTTGGACTGTGGGAGGAAACCGGAGAACCCGGAGGAAACCCACGCAGACACAGGGAGAACATGGAAACTCCACCCAGATGGGGATTCGAACCGGGAATCCCTAGCGCTGAGAGGCGAACGTGCTAACCACTAAGCCACCGTGCCGCCCCTTTATAAAATTATTATTATTTATATTATTATATTTCTTTTAAATTATGATCAGACAAATAGCATGAGCCAGGAACCAAAAACCTATTGCCTCCTCAACCTTATCGGTTGAATTTTGGGTGTTTAATATTGAACACAATATCACAATCGTGTCACGTAATTGCAACTTGCAAGGTAATGTTTTGGTAATCATTACATGTTGGTAAATACATTGCCATCTTTGCTCACCTCTACGTTAAACAGTGTGGATCCATATCCCTGCCACTCTCTCACCAGGTCCATGTACTTAATCATGGCATGTTCCTGACTTATTCCCTGAAGCTTCCTCCATTTCTCCACCAAACAGCTTTTGAGCTCTGCCTTCTCATCCTGATACCACGCCTCCATGGCGGCGGAACCCTCGTCCTGACGCTGTCGCCCCAGTGAGCCTCGGAAACTCCGCCTCAGTGTGCCCTCAAGGAAACTGCCTCGCTTTTTCTCAGTGCCTGCGGCAGCAGCATTGGAGGTAAAGCGCTGCTGAATACGAGCACGCAGACGTGCCATCGGGAACACCTCCTCCAAGGCTGGTAATACTTTTTGACTGGTGTAGTCCCCAAAGAGGTGCTGAAGCCGAAGTGCAGCGAGAAACTGCAGGGTTTCCTCAGGAGCTGGATAGTGCCCAGTGATCACTGCCTCATGAGCCTGATTATAAAAAATAAAACAAAGAGTATTCAATAAGTATGGATAACAAAGCATACATTTATGAATCTGAAATAATAAATGTATTGTTTGTGAAGATATAACGGTGCATTTAAGGCCTTGGCACAGTCTGGAGAGCAGTCCTGATATTTGCTTCTCAGAGCTGGGGATTCAGGTTCGAATCCCAATCTTGGTGGAATTTCCATGTTCTCCCCGTGTCCGCATGGGTTTCCTCCGGGTTCTCCGGTTTCTTCCCATAGTCCAAAAACATTCAAGGTAAATTAAATGCTCTATTTTGCGCAGTATAATTTGTGGGTGTGTATGTGTGCCCAGTGACAGATTGGCGCCCTGTCCTGGGTGTTCTGCCCAGCGCCCGAAACGTTTTTCCCTGGATGGGCATGGGGAACCCCCCACGACCCTAGTAGTGGATTAAGTGGAAGATAATGAATGAATGAATGAATTGAAGTGAATTGAATGAACGAATGAGTGCAAAACCTTTGAAGGCTGAGTTGTACATGTAACATGCTTTGTAGACATGTTAATGTAAATGTTTTATAGTCAGTATTTTGTACCATAACTAATATGCGTTCAGACTAATAAACGTGAAAGAGTATATCACATGGCCATTAATGGACAGAGGATGTGGGAGACGAGGAAGCATTGCAGTTTGGTTTTTTAGTGATGGAATCAGCAATGACAGTGGAACGAATGAAAGTCAGAAATCCAGTGTTTTTTAAAATAGGCTATATCTACATACTATAAAAAAGTTTTGATGCAGCTTTGCAATGTTACAAGCTTAAACCCGCAAATAGCAAGCCGAAATAACAGCGGCAGGGAAAACTCCCTGGTATTTGTTTAGTTTTTCATAGGATGAAACATTGTGAGGACCAAGTGTTAGTGGGAGACTCATATTTCTTAAGTTGTTGGGATGTGCTAACTTGTTTTTTATAAATGAAACGTACAGGTTATGTATGCATATATTTAAGTTTTTAGCATAACAGAATTAAGTATTTCAAAATACATTTGCTTAATTTATGGCACATTTTCATCCACTTGAGCATTTGGGAATTCATTTTCTTTTGCTCAAATTGTTCTCATTACATTAGTTGTCCCACTGTTGCGACTCTCCACAACTGCATACTGTAGCCTGCAAAGTTCTTATGTACATTGCATATCACATAGACTTGGAATCTACTGAAAGCCCAATCTGTAGCCACCCCCATCAGACAAGACCAACTGTGCATGTGGAATGTCCAGCAAATGTAATGTGATAGTGTGACCACTTTGTGTTGAAGTTCATTCATTCATTCATTATCTTCCGCTTTATCCTATATTAGGGTCGCGGTGGGGTTCCCCATGCCCATCCAGGGGAGAACGTTTCGGGCGCTGGGCAGACACACCCAGGACAGGGCACCAATCTATCGTTGGGCATTGTGTTGAAGTTAAGCTTTTAAATTAGCTACAATATTGTCTGCTTTAATAAGTACATAGGATTATGATACAGAGCTGCTCAGTGCTTAGTGGTTAAATTGTCCGGTGTTGGGGAGTCAGGTTCGGATCCCAATCTGGGTTGAGATTCCATGTTCATGTTCCATGCTTGTGTCCGTGTGGGCTTTCTCCAGGGTCTCCGGATTTCTCCCACAGTCCAAAAACATGGATTCAAGGTCAATTACCTGCCCTAATTTGCTCCTACATAGTGTGTGATTGAGTGTGCCCAGTGATGGATTGGTGCCCTGGTTTGGGTGTATCTGCCCGGCGCCTGAAACATTCCCCCTGGATGGGGAACCCCTCCTGGGACTGTAGTCCCTTAAGCTGAAGATGATGAGATGAAAATATGATGCAAAGCCGCAAAATCATCTAAAAGTTGTCGAGTTCATTTGCATTCTTCATTTCTTAAATAAAAAAATTAATAAATAAACAGACCTGTTCAAACATGAAGGCAAACTCTACACTGTCCGTGGGAATGTTCTCCGTATCAGTAAAACAGAACAGTTTAAAGTAAAACCTCCACCCTTCTCCTAGATCCTGTTTTCCATCTGTGAATCTGTGAGTAAAGGAAGCAAAAAGATAAAAAGGAGAGGTAAGTCGCACGGTCCTTTTTCATTAGACTTTAAAATTTAAAAGGAAAACACAGGTATAACATTTCTTTTGTGAATCATTCTGAAATGCAGCGATGCTCAAACTGACTTTTCGAATTTTGCGAGAACATCAGCCACTATGGTACGGCTCTCGATGGCTTTGTCAATACTGCCATTGTGTTCGAATAAAGCAAACATGTTCCTGCTGCCCTCCATATCCAATCCTTTCAACAACTTATTCACCACCTGAAAAAGAAGCACCCACAGTCATATGCACAAAACCACTGAACTGAATTAAACTTCACAGCAACATTTCAAATGTACAGTTCCACTGTACCTCTCCTGCGGTAGTGTGGGAGTTAATGACAATCTTGCAAGAGCCACCACCATGGCAGTATACAGTCGATGTCATTTCCTGTCTGCTAAGGATGGCTCTGAGCTCCTCACGTGATGGCACACACTCTCGTCCACGTACATGCCGCAGGGATTCTTGGGAAAATGCTGCATATCGCTCCATCTCTGTGCCAGGGTATAACTCACGAGTCCTAATAAATCAATCACAGGACAAAGTGAACCATTCATTCTCTTTTTGACAGCGAATAACACATTCATTCATTCATTCATTATCTCCCGCTTTATCCTCTATTAGGGTCGCGGTGGGGTACCCCATGCCCATCCAGGGGAGAACGTCTCGGGCGCTGGGCAGATACACCCAGGACAGGGCGCCAATCCATCGCTGGGTACACACTCACACACACTCTATATGGGGCAATTTGGAGGATTTAATTGACTTGATCCATGTTTTTGGACTGTGGGAGGAAACCGGAGAACCCGGAGGAAACCCACGCGGACACGGGGAGAACATGGAAACTCCACCCAGATGGGGATTCGAACCGGGGATCCCTAGTGCTGAGAGGCGAACGTGCTAACCACTAAGCCACCGTGCCGCCCGCGAATAACACAGACTTCTTAAAATCTATACTAGAAGTAAGACAAGGCCACGGCGGCACGCTGGCTTAGTGGTTAGCACGTTCGCCTCTCAGCGCTAGGGATTCCCGGTTCGAATCCCCATCTGGGTGGAGTTTCCATGTTCTCCCCGTGTCTGCGTGGGTTTCCTCCGGGTTCTCCGGTTTCCTCCCACAGTCCAAAAACATGGATCAAGTCAATTGAGTTCTCCAAATTGCCCCATATAGAGTGTGTGTGCGTGTCTGTATGAGTGAGTGTGTGCCCAGTGATAGATTGGCAACCTGTCCTGGGTCTATCTGTCCAGTGCCCAAAACTTTCTCCCCTGGATGGGCATGGGGAACCCCACCGCGACCCTAACATAGGAAAAAGCGGAAGATAATGAATGAATGAATAAATTACAATGTGGCTCCCAATATTAAACTAAAAACAAACACAGTTGAATGAATGAATGAAAAAGACAAAGACTGACCTTTTGAGGTGAAACTTTAGGTATTTTAAGATACTTCTGGAGGTGGGGCTAAATGTGCAACACATGCAGGTTATAACGCGCCAGCCATTGACATGGGCAGGGCCAACAGGTTCAGGTGGTTTTGTAGTTTGTTTAATGAGCTGACAGTAAAGTTCATCTCTTAGGGGTCGAAGATCATGGCCTGTTTGCAGAAGACCCTGGATTATTGGTACAGGATCAACCGCATGCTCAAGCTGCTGAATAGCATTAAAGAGCCTCAAAGCTTCGGCTTGCAAAGTGCTGTAGCGTTGCCCATTTTCATCTAGTGGGAGACAACGTAGTACAAGGTTTTAAGCTGTTTTGAGCAGCAGTAAGATATTAGTTATATATTGATAGATATTGGTATATATATTGAAAGATATTGATAGATATAGAATATATATATATATATATATATATATATATATATATATATATATATTGATAGATATATAGATATTGGTAAGAATGGTTAATGTTGTGTTTGTTACTTACAGCTGTGGTGGACGTCTCCATAGGGCAAAGGCAATAATGGTGTGTGCAGTGGATGGTGTGTAAATCGCAGTATTGGGTTCCTTTTGTAAATCTGTTCCACAACCTCTGTGTTTAAACAGTTCTCCTGTAGTTGCAGATAAAGATTGTGTACGTTTTAATTACATATATCATCACAGCCTAATGTTTCCGACACCATTGTTTCCATTGTGTGCATTTTTAGTTATATATCACAACACCCTTTTATTGGTATTATTCACATTCATGCACTGATTTTAACTTTCAGGTTTGTTGTGTGGGACAGACTTTACAAATTGCAGGCATGTAGACTGACTGATTTATCGACCAAGTGTGTTATAGACACAGGTTGTGGTGTGGTAGGTGTTGGCTCTAGTGTTTTACACATAACAATATACAATAAACAATATACAGACAACATTATATATACAATATTCACCTGTGCAAATGTTTAAGATATGTATACATGGTATACGAGGTACATTTGTTACTTGCTACATTAGAATCTTGTTACTAGAGGTAGTCTGTGATTGTTAAAAACTTTTCAACAACATCAAAACAACTTATAATTTTCCCAAAGTGATGTTAAAAGAGGCGGCACGGTGGCTTAGTGGTTAGCACGTTCGCCTCTCAGCGCTAGGGATTCCCGGTTCGAATCCCCATCTGGGTGGAGTTTCCATGTTCTCCCCGTGTCCGCGTGGGTTTCCTCCGGGTTCTCCGGTTTCCTCCCACAGTCCAAAAACATGGATCAAGTCATTGAATTCTCCAAATTGCCCCATATAGAGTGTGTCTGTGTGAGTGAGTGTGTGCCCAGCGATGGATTGGCGCCCTGTCCTGGGTCTATCTGCCCAGCGCCCGAAACGTTCTCCCCTGGATGGGCATGGGGAACCCCACCGCGACCCTAATAGAGGATAAAGCGGGTGATAATGAATGAATGAATGAATGTTAAAAGCAAATATTATGGTATTGTACTTAATAAACTTTAACTTTAACGAGACTATGATTACATCTACCACAGATGTGCTCACTGCATTACAAAAATGTTTTTGTTGTTAGTGGCTGGATGTGAGTTACCTTAATGTCTTGGATGAGTTGCTGTGTGTGTGTTTCTATCGATGGTTTGCTGTCAATGACATTTTGCAGAGCACTGGCCCAGCGACTCACTTCACTCTGTATCTTACTGTGCAGCCTGTATGAGTGCTTACGACCAAACACAGTCAAACTCCAGTACCCTACAGAAACACACAAACACACATCAAATGTATAAATGACCACACAGAGACACCGTTTCTTCAAATAATAAGTATATTATATATGCTTACTTAATTATATAATTAACCAAACTTGACTATTTTAATAATCCCACATGCAATGTTAACATCCCTAAAAAAAAATAAGGAGTACAAAACGGCACCAATTTCAGTTTTATTGTAATGGCATTTTAGTAGAAAGAGGTTTAAGATGCAGTAGCAGAACCTGTTCATATCACCTTTCAGCTGTCAGTTCTGCTGAAAGTGTCTTCTACTGTTTAGTTTATTGGTCGATTTTATTTATATATTTAAAATATATGCAATAATTTAATGATTAATATTTATTCATTCATTATCTCCCGCTTTATCCTCTATTAGGGTCGCGGTGGGGTTCCCCATGCCCATCTAGGGGAGAACATCTCAGGCGCTGGGCAGATACACCCAGGACAGGGCGCCAATCCATCAATGGGTACACAGTCACACACTCAAACACACTCTATATGGGGCAATTTAGAGAACTCAATTAACTTGATCCATGTTTTTGGACTGTGGGAGGAAACCGGAGAACCCGGAGGAAACCCACGCGGACACGGGGAGAACATGGAAACTCCACCCAGATGGGGATTCGAACCGGGAATCCCTAGTGCTGAGAGGCGAACGTGCTAACCACTAAGCCACCGTGTCGCCTTAATGATTAATAAATAATTTTAATTGACTCAAACTATATAGTGCCAAGCGGCACGGTGGCTTAGTGGTTAGCACGTTCGCCTCTCAGCGCTAGGGATTCCCGGTTTGAATCCCCATCTGGGTGGAGTTTCCATGTTCTCCCCGTGTCCGTGTGGGTTTCCTCCGGGTTCTCCGGTTTCCTCCCACAGTCCAAAAACATGGATCAAGTCAATTGAGTTCTCCAAATTGCCCCATGTAGAGTGTGTGTGTGAGTGAGTTTGTGCGATAGGTTGGCGTCCTGTCCTGGCTGTGTCTGCCCAGCGCCCGAAATGTTCTCCCCTGGATGGGCATGGGGAACCCCACCACGACCCTAATAGAGGATAAAGTGGAAGATAATGAATGAATGAATGAATGAATATATAGTGCCATATAGCCAAAGGTCTTAAACTGCCACTAGGGGGAGTCAGTGTACCAAGAAACAACTAGAAAAAACTGAAGTAAGAAATAACAGACAAATGTGTGCGTATATATAAAAGTTAAAACGAACTTCAAATGTGATAAAAAGTGAAAGATAAATGCAAAATTAAACACACACACACACACACACACACACACACAAACAAACACACACACACACACACACCTTATTCAATAAATCTTTTAGTCAAGTTTTAGTTTTCGATGTGTGAGCACCTCGAATCATCAGAACAATTTCATGTTTATTGTTTTTTGTTTATATTTTGCAATAATTTGATCATTCAATTCCTTGTTTTTTCCCAACCAATTTTTGAGGTAACCTTTTCTTCAATATTACAAGATCTTAAATATATTTCACAGGTTAGATGAATGTGTTTCATATACAATTTACACAAAGTGCAAAAATAACTATAACAACTAAACAAAAAAAACGAGGATAGGCCTGTGACAGAGCACCACAAAAGCTCAAAATATACGCACAATTCTGAAGGCTAACACAAACCAACCAAGGGTCGAACAAACAATGGTCAGGAGGACGTACACACTATAATCATGCTGTGCCACTGAGGCTAACTGAACATACTGGAGGTTAGAGGCAGAAACACAACAGGCTGGAAGATAAACTAACAAACAGTACAGTATGATAATGAAAACAAATAGATGCTAGAACGGGTGGAGATGGGGGAAATGTCGATAGCCTATAATACAGTGGCTGTTAGCTGCAGCAGACTATAGGGGGCTACATTTAACAACAAGACTGGTTAAGTTAGTGGGATAAACTTGGTAATCCTCACTGACAAGATAGAAATAGGAAATTAATGTAAATTAAAAGGCAGACAAAAAGGAATAAGCATCCACAGTGGTGTCACAGAATGATGCCAGAGAGAGTACATCCAAGTGTATTCTGACACAAGTTGTGCCAATGTGGATCTATTTACAAAAATGCTGTCTTGGATAAATAATTGAATTTTCAAATGTGACATTATGCAAATGATATAGCTGTGATGACACAGTTAAAGAGGAAGAATGTTGAAAGTTGTTGAAAATGTATGTGTACACATTATTATGTTAAATTGTGTGTATGTGTGTAGCTTAGTGTACGTACCAGTCTCTTTATACACCTTCTCATCAGGAGGCAGAACAGAACAGAGGCTGTTTAACAGCAGAGAGCCAAGTTTAAGGGCATTCTGCTCAGAACTTTTATAGTAGTCCAAGGAATTATGGGTAAGCAGGAACCAACGTTTCTTCAGTCTCAGGTTCCCACGGCTGCTGCCTTTTATCTCTTTGTGCAACCAACCTGAAAAAGTGGAAATGTGGAAACTAAATGAGCTTAAACAGGACGTTACTGTAAATAGTGAACATGCTGGAAAACAACTGCATATTTTATAAGTACTTATACGGTATGTACAATATGATAAGTAATACTATACATTGCAAACTGAGTAGCAATTTCCATTAATATGACATGATTTTAGTCATATGACAATATTTTAAAGTACATAAAATACATTGGAGTTTCCATGTTCTCCCCGTGTCTGCGTGAGTTTCCTCCGGGTTCTCCGGTTTCCTCCCACAGTCCAAAAACATGGATCAAGTCAATTGAGTTCTCCAAATTGCCCCATATAGAGTGTGTTTGTGTGCGTGTCTGTGTGTGTGAGTGTGTGCCCAGCGATAGATTGGCGCCCTGTCCTGGGTGTATCTGCCCAGCGCCCGAAACGCTCTCTCCTGGATGGGCATGGAGAACCCCCCCGCGACCCTAATAGAGGATAAAGTGTGAAAGATAATGAATGAATGAATAACTTGTAATTTAGAAATGTGAAATATGAAGGAGTGCTCAATCTACATATTCACATAAACATATATAAGAAAATTAAAAAAAAAAAAATGATCTATTCATAGTTCTTGTCAATTTCTCAATAATTTTTTAAAATACCACTAAAATCTTGATGTTTGGGTATAGGTGCATTTTTATGCCTACCTCTAATGATGAATTCTTGACCCTGGACACGGGTGTCACCTTTAGACCGTTGTAAAAGTGCAATCCAGTGGTGCATCTCCTCAGGGGTCTCGCATTACAGTGTAGCACACGGTTAGCTGTGATGATCACAAAGGAGTTTAACCTGGAGAGCAGACAACAAAAGAGTATATAAAGTGAGACAAATAATAAAACAAAAATAAAATGTATTTCAATAGTACTGGATAAAATTCAAATAATGAATAGTCATTACCCATTAACCTTGTCTGCATGTAACAAAATCATTGATTAAGGCTAAATCTAAGTGAGTCCAAACATTTTCCTAAACTAAAAATTAGGTACATTTTTATCTGATCATTATTTTAATGTAATGTCCTTCAGTTTGTAATTTACTGTATTATTAGTGTAATTTTCAGACACTATTGGTTCATTACTGGTTTAACTGAAATATTCATTCATTCATTCATTATCTCCGCTTTATCCTATATTAGGGTCGCGGTGGGGTTCCCCATGCCCATCCAGGGGAGAATGTTTCGGGCGTTGGGCAGATAGACCCAGGACAGGGCGCCAATCTATCGCTGGGCACACACTCACTCACACAGACACACTCTATATGGGGCAATTTGGAGATCTCAATTGAATTGATCCATGTTTTTGGACTGTGGGAGGACACCGGAGAACCCGGAGGAAACCCACGCAGACACGGGGAGAACATGGAAACTCCACCCAGATGGGGATTCAAACCGGGAATCCCTAGCGCTGAGAGGCGAACGTGCTAACCACTAAGCCCTGTGCCGCCTTAACTGAAATATTGTTATGAAAATGTATTTAAAGATAATATATAGTGAGTATGTAATACACTGGGTTAAAAAAACGAAACAAGCCCTGTTAGTACATATGTACATGTGTTTGTGTTGTATACCTTTCAGGATTGTCTGAGGCACACACTGAATCGATCATGCCTACATCCAGTGTCCCCTTATAAGAGAGAAATAAAAGATTTGTGTTACAATAATGGCATTATTATTAAGCAACTATTATGGAGGGTCATCTAAATAGAAAAAAAATCCATAAAAATGTATATTGACTGCTTCGGTTGACATTAAACACTAAACAACATAAATGTCATTTGCAGAAATAAACACCCCTAGAAACATCCTGATTTACTCCAATAAATGTAAAGAAATTTACATTTCTACAGTCCAGCTTATGTTTATTTCCTGTTTTCTATGAAGCACAACATTTTGTGGTTCAGTGTTTACAATAATGGAAGTCAGGTAGATTTCACTACAATGTACAGTATATATACAAATTAATATTCTAAAGTACTTTTGAAATGAACTTCCTTACAAACTTGTCATGACTTCTCCATTTGTGAACTTAAAAAATGCCACCCTATTAGCGATCAACTACATAGCTTAATTGGGTTATGGGTCTATATCCTTAGAGAAGCATTCTCTGTTGTAAACTGTTATAATAAATAAAATGGCGCCACATTGGCAAAAACTGATGATATGTTTATTTATTCAGACATTACACAGTTTATTGTTTTAGTATACTGACTGGATGCTGGATACATTTTGATAGTTTGATAGAGTAGATAGTAAAATACTCTACAAGCCACTCAAAAAAAAAAGCTACACAAGGTGTTGGCTAGCTTTTTAAAGATATAAATAGAACAACTAAGTGAACTATAATATTTAATCACAAACCATGTGTGTGCTAACCCTTATCTCTAGTGTTTACTCCCGGTTTGGCAGTTGTTTTATTTGGGGGAAGGGGGAGGGTTTTGGGTGTGGTGTGGGTGTGTGGATACTCACCATGGCATTCTGTGGGTTGGCTTGTTCATCATGCATCTCTCTGATTTCTTGTTCAGTTGAGGTGTGCACCTGACTCAACACACTGAACCAGTGGCTGCCAACCACAAAAAGACACATGGTAAACAGGGCAGATCAAAAAGACTGGTTATGGTTTTTTACTCCATACTGCCAAACACACAAACTTATATACAATCCACATGCACTTGGGAAATACTTTGTAACAAATCAAGGACAATAATAATAATAATAATAATAATAATAATAATAATAATAATAATAATAATAATAAGAGTAGCACATGGTCTAAACTTAAGTAAATCAATAGGGGTTGTATCCTTTAGGGACTGGCCAGGTAAACATTTAACAAGGTGTGCGCACACACATGCACGCGCACACACACACACGCACACACACACACACATCTGTTTACCTAGCGTCCTCTGCTGTGTCAGCAATAAGGTGATATGTTCTCTCAGGCATCACTATGTCTATTCCATTTTCTTTTCCAGTGTTGTCAATGATTTCTCTAAAACAGCCACAAACAAAAAGTATCATTATTACCCCTATTAAAAATGGGACAGTTTATTAAATCACAATGTTTAACATGATTATAATACTGAACAAACATGATTCAGGTTATACAGACTCTCTGTGATAAATAGTCCTTTATTAAGTATTGGGCTGTTTGTTAAAGGTTTAAATCCTATTTAGTAGAAGTAAAAGTAGTAGTATTACCAATCCTATAATATCGGCTGTAAAATACTGATCTAAGTGGGTTTGGTAGCTCAGTGGATAGGGTGTCAGGCTATATATCTAAAGGTTGTGGGTTCAAATCCCAGGTCCACTGAAGTTACCAATGTGAATCCTTTACGCTGCTGAACTCTTTAGAGAAAACTTTACAAGTGAGAACAACTTTTGCTAAAGTCACCACAATAAAGCCGTACAAAAATATGTAATTTTTTGCTATACTTTACTCATAAAGCATACTAACAATGCAAACTACAATATGGGATGGTTTATTGTAATTACATTTTTTCTTAAAAACCATCTGTAAATTAAACATTTTCTGTCACTGTATTATAAAGCAATACACTACTTGATGCACACCGCATTACTGTGATTATTTCATAGGGAAGCAGTGTAATTGCAGAGTTTATGTGTTTTTGAATGACTCATAAAACCTAGGCTTTGACTTTTTACAAGCTTCCCTTTTAGCAGGCATTCTTAGTGTTTTTTACATTAAACTGTCTATGCTCATGTGAAAATCCCAAGTGAATGCCAGCTGTTCCACTGACCCAACTATATTACCCTTAAAAAGCTGTTTAACTAAATATCTGAAAAATAACGTTGTTAAAACTGTTTTATAACAATTTTATTACAACAGTTACAATAAAGGCTTTTAATTACGTTAGC
Organism: Corydoras sp. C115; assembly: GCA_019802505.1. Lineage (NCBI taxonomy): Eukaryota > Metazoa > Chordata > Actinopteri > Siluriformes > Callichthyidae > Corydoras > Corydoras sp. C115. The sequence continues at coordinate 3,001,484 of JAFMOC010000034.1, read as the reverse complement.
TCTCAAGTTTGGATTTTCTACTCATAAGACTCATTCCAGCTGAAAAGCAGTGAGGATATTACTTACATTTACATTTGGTCATTTAGCAGACGCTTTTATCCAAAACGAATTACAAGGTGAGCACAGGGTTAATCACAACATCCCTGGAGCAATGAGGGTTAAGGGTCTTGCTCAAGGACCCACACTGGTAACTTCAGTGGACCTGGGATTTGAACCCCCAACCTTCAGATTGATAGCCCAACACCCGAACCACTGAGCTACCTTCATTAGTTACAACTATGTCTCTTTATTTTACTTAATTTGAAAATGATCACTTAACTGAGAACAAATTGTAATATTAGTGGATTTCAGCACCAGTGCAACAACTAAAATAATGGTTTAAAGTAATATCAGGAGATGTTTTTAAAATTTATAATATATTATAAGTACATAAGCACATAATCAGCGCAATATCATATATTAGTTATGGTATCTGTGGGTCCCTATTAGTTATGACATCTGTGAAACTGAAACATGATGATCTCACAAACAAATGACATAGGCTCTTACTTGGCTTCATGCATGTCCAGCATGCCCTTCATCCTTTCCTCTCCATCGTTTTCATAATAGATAAGTTTGCTCTGGCGTAGGACAAACCACCGCGTTTCCAGTTGCGGCGTGACAGTGTGGACAAGCCACCACCTTTTTTAAGTAACCAGCCTTGCTTTAGAGCTTCCTGTCGACTTCTAAACCACAGAAAGGTCTCATCCTTTAACACACACCAACGGCGCTTCCACAAGTTCAGGAGTCCACCTGCTCATAATGTGCACACATAGTTAAAATGATATGGGGAAGGGCAACAAAATTTCACTAATCTTTTATTATGTACCTTTGATATGGAGGAAGCTGTGGAAATAGGGCAGAGTGACACAACTGTACACAGAATCTCTTCGATACAATGACTCGTCATCTGTGTCAAATCTTTCAAACTCATCTTCACTGTCATCAAACTGTCAAATCAAGATAAAAACACTAATTAAAAAAAACATGATGTTAAAGCATCATTCAAAAATTAAGTTCCACTCAAGAACTTTGATAATTTCAAGCATTTCAAGAGTGCTGATATAGAGAATAATAGTACTGGCTTGTTTAACCATATATATTAAAGATTAATTGGCGGCACGGTGGCTTAGTGGTTTAGCACGTTCGCCTCTCAGCGCTAGGGATTTCCGGTTCGAATCCCCATCTGGGTGGAGTTTCCATGTTCTCCCCGTGTCTGCGTGGGTTTCCTCCGGGTTCTCCGGTTTCCTCCCACAGTCCAAAAACATGGATCAAGTCAATTTGAATTCTCAAAATTGCCCCATATAGAGTGTGTTTGTATGAGTGAGTGTGTGCCCAGCGATGGATTGGCGCCCTGTCCTGGGTCTATCTGCCCAGAGCCCGAAACGTTCTCCCCTGGATGGGCATGGGGAACCCCACCGCGACCCTAATAGAGGATAAAGCGGGAAATAATGAATGAATGAATGAATTAAAGATTAAATTATATACTACAATACTATTCTGCTGTATGGGTTTTTAAAATTTCAGATCATAACGGGGTAGCCTCCAGTGATAAAGCTTTATCTGGTACAATCAGAGATAATGATTGTACATTAGCGATATTAGACTTTAAAATGTGGCACATTGGAACACTTAAATCACAGTCCTATTCTAGACACTCCTTCATTGTCACTTCACTATAAGATTCCTCTGGGTTCTCTCACTTTTCTTAATATTTTAGTAAACTATTTGCTCACACAGATAATAAAAGGTCGGTTTCACATGGTGAGTTGTGTCAGAAAGGTGTTTATTTTGCTTGGCAACAGTTAGGAATTCTCAGTTTGAGGACTATTTGTATTCATTTCGAAAAGTAAGTACTGTTTTCAGAAATCATGGAATGTGGTCATGAGGTTATTCATGACATCAGACTGAGACTTAATTATAGGGTATATTATATGGAGATGTATACCAAAAACTCTTGCACTCCCGCACTACTTTTCTATGAATCCCATAGGTGGAGTTTCAATGTTCTCTCCACGTCCGCATGGGTTTCCTCCTGGCTCTCTGTTTTTCTCCCACAGTCCAAACACATGGATTCAATGTGAATTAGCTGCTCTAAATTGAACCTATATAGTGTTTGTGTCTATGTATGAGTGAGTGAGTGTGAGCGTTTTGGGCGCCCTCCTGTGTGTATCTTCCCAGCGACCAAAACACTCTCAGCTGGATGGGCATGGGACCATAGTATAGGACTAAGCAGAAGACAGATAGATGATAGATGAGATAAGAAGATAAGAAGATAAATGTTTATTTATTAATTTTTTTTGAAATGGCACAAAAAATGTTTGACCTTGTTTGAATTTTTTTGGGGTTTCTGTGGGAACTTTAGACTTCAAACTCTCATAATAATTATTATAGGGATAAGCGTTTGATAAAATGAATAACTTAATTAATGAATATTAGACTTACAGATGACTGGGCTCCTTCAGAGCTGAACCTGTATGCCCCAGAGCTGGCACTTGTACTTGTTGCCAAGGAACTACGCTGGTCTTGTGACCAAAGACCACTCTGGAAGACAGACAGCGGCATGCTGGGAGGCAGACCGATGCCATTTTCATCATACTCATCAGCATCATAATCGGAGTCTTCGTCTGGGGGAATCAGTTCTTCCTCCTGCTGGGTTCCACAAGAGGCGGTGTCCCTGTTGCACGAAGAGCCATAATAGTTTGAAGGAATGTGTACAGTTGGAGGTGGAGGAGGGGCCACACGATCACTAGTGTATGGATCTTCCTCAGATGAGTCATCACTGGTGCGAATCCCACTGGTGCGCTGCCCGTCTGAGTGGCCGTGCTCGCTGGAGTTCGGTGAGTCTTTAAAGCCTTCCTCGTCCACTCCCAACCCTTCATCAACATCATCATCCTCTTTACCTCTCATCCTTGCTTGCTGCATTTCATCTGAGCACTCTTGTAAGACGAGGGAACTCTCGATATTACGCACACACTCATCAATCTCGTGAAAGTTGAGAGAGGAGAGGAACTGCTGAGCCGCCCTGCAGGCTTCTTCCTCCAGACGGAGCAACTCCTGGTCACGTAGATGCTGCAGGCGTGCCAGAGAAAAGGCTGTCAGGCTCTGTTCCCGAGTTTCTTTTTGCCTTCTCAGATCTTCAATTTCCCGCTCCAGACGCAGGATCTCTTCCACCTGAGATGCCTCATGAGGACGCACTTCTTCCTCAAACACGTCATCCTCAAGTGGTAGGTCAAAGAGGCTGCTATCTGGGAAAGCATTTGCAGAGAGTGGCTGCTGCTTTTCCTCTTCTTTCTTCTTCATTGCTTCTTCTTTAAGTCGTGCCATTTCCAATTGCAAAGCCTCCTCTGCCTGTAAGCATATCATTTTTAAAACCTAAATTACAATGGGGCTTAGTGGTTAGCACGTTCGCCTCTCAGCGCTAGGGATTCCCAGTTCGAATCCCCATCTGGATGGAGTTTCCATGTTCTCCCCGTGTCCGTGTGGGTTTCCTCCGGGTTCTCCGGTTTCCTCCCACAGTCCAAAAACATGGATCAAGTCAATTGAATTCTCCAAATTGCCCCATGTAGAGTGTGTCTGTGTGAGTGATTGTGTGCCCAGCGATGGATTGGCGCCCTGTCCTGGGTCTATCTGCCCAGCGCCCGAAACGTTCTCCCCTGGATGCGCATGGGGAACCCCACCGAGACCCTAATAGAGGATAAAGCGGGAGATAATGAATGAATGAATAAATTACAATGTGGCTCCCAATATAAACTAAAAACAAACACAGTTCAATGGTATGTTGCAGTGACATTACATTACTTAAAACTGACATGATTTTGCTGAGAGCTAAAGGGTATATTCTTATTAAAGTCATTAAATTAAACAAGAACATTAAAACCTATTTTGGACTGAAGTAAATTTCACTACTTATAATAAAATAAAGGATCAGTAATATAAAACTACTTATGAGATATTTTGATTGTCAGTTGCTCACCTTTCGAGTTTGATACTCTAGCTCCAATCTCTGTCTTTCCCTAAATAACAAAAAAGTAAACATAAACACAATAAAATATAATTAGATTCACAAAATACCTTATAAATTAGTGTAGCTATGGAAACACATTGGAATAATAATAGCTTTCAACTAAGTGATTCCCTTATTTGCATCAATTTCAATTTATAATGCACTGCAAAACTAAAAAATTGGCTAAAAAATGTACAAACAAGAGAAAAAGCAAGTGATTTGTGCTGCTTACCTTTCTTTCTTCTCCTCCTCTTCTTTTAGTCTTCGTTCTTCTTCCACTCTTCTTCGCCTCTCTTGTAGCAACTGTGTATAGAGCTGCCGAGCCCTTTGGCCTCTTATCCTCTTTTGGAGCGTAATGGAAGCCCAACGAAGTGCCATGAAGCGTCTTCGCCAGAAAAGTGCTCGCCAGTTTTTCTGTATCACTACTACACACTGCAGCAGCCTCCTGTACTGCTTCCTACAGGAAATGATGGAAAGTTAGTGTCACCATCCAACAATGTCTATTAGATTTTTGCTTTTTTTATTTGATGTGCATCTGATTTCACACCTGTGGAATCTATGTATTCCAATGTCCATTTATATTTAAACTACCCTAAATACAAAAAGTGCCCAGCGATAGAATGCCGCCCTGTCCTGGGTGTACCTGCCCAGCACCCGAAACGTTCTCCCCTGGATGGACATGAGGAACCCCCCAGCAACCCTAATATAGGATAAAGCGGAAAATAATGAATGAATGATAAATACAAAAAAGATTATCAAGGGCAGCACGGTGGCTTAGTGGTTAGCACGTTCGCCTCTCAGCGCTGGGGATCCAGATTCGAATCCCAATCTGGGAGGAGTGTCCATGTTCTCCCCGTGTCCATGTGGGTTTCCTCCAGGCTCTCCGATTTCCTCCCACAGTCCATAACATAGATTCAAGATACATTTACTCTTCTGAATTGCCTTATGTAGTTTGTTTGTGTGTGCGTCTGTGTAAGTGAGTGTGTGCCCAGCGATAGATTTTTGCTCTGTCCTGGGTGTATCTGCCCATCACCCAAAATGTTCTTCCCAGGATGGGCATGTGGAACCCCCTTCCCCCATGGATATGTTACCAATGTAATAACAACTTAAAAAGAAATGCCATATAGCAGTTCAAAAAGGAACTTTAAGCCTATTTTATTTAAAGGTTTAATCGTTATTTATCATCAACATGTATACTGGTTACATATATGGTATTATATATAGTATGCAACAATGCCTCTGGCAAAGACCTGACATAAAACATGTGTTTACACTTTAATTTTTTCTTATGTATTAAGCTGTAAAACCTCCTATAAACTAATCATATAAATGTCCATATAATGTGATCGGTACCATTTAAGTTCTAATATTAAAAAGGAACAAACAAAGGGTTCTTTAATCTGGCGCAGATACACAGACACAAAGCCTCAAACTTAAACCCTCACTGCTGCATAGGGTTAAAATATTCTGGCAGCTGTTCAAATACTGATTTGGAATGTTCCTATATACGAATATGGGAGTTAAATTTGTGCTTGAGTGCTAACCTTGCCCTGTAGCCCAGTATGTGAGCCTGTATAATAGCTGCAGCTCGAAGAACCTCCTCTTCTCGTTTCTTTTCTAATTGCAGCTCCAGACTCTCTTTCAGGAACACCTATTGGGACACAACAAAAAATGACAAACTGCCTCATACAAAGAGTTTTAAAGCAGTGAAAGCATATTTAGATTGTATTAATACAAAGTACTGGATACCCCATGCTTAGATTTTAAAGAAGTATAGGGAAAATAGTAATAAATAAATAGTAGCTGCCAAAGTTTATTTTATCTTAACAATAAAATATATACAAAAAAAAAGGTAAAGAATATCAGTATAAATAAATGTGGCCAGAGGTGACCAGACTTTTGAATAAGACAGGAGAACAAGACCAGATTCTGGAAAGAATTTAGGAGTTTAGTATTTTCAATAAGGCCCTCAAAACATAAACTTGTAAAATCTAGACCATTGGTAAGACCAAATGTTTTCATGCTTTAATTAGATGCACATTGATATCGGTAAATAATTTGTTTTAAAGATCACTGAGAAACACCTGGAACCTGCTTCCAGTAAATACTCATATAAAACAACATAAACACATTGTAACAATAATGAAATCAAATCTCTTACCCTTGTCTTTCCCAGCTGCCATTCTAAACCTTTGCCATCATGGAGGTAAAGCAATTTAAGACAGGCCTCTTTTGGGTCGTCCTGTGTTGATACACCCCTCATCAACACGTGGTACCTAAATTCAATAAATGGTACAATAGAAATGTTTAATCATGCAATGCCACAAAGTGGGTAGTATTATAATATAAAAAGCTGGCCTCACCTGGAACAGAAATCCTGAAAGCTTCTCCGCACAGGAAAGCCTGCACGCCGGATCCTTACAGTTTCCAGCATGCCAGAATATCTCAACTGGTTCAGCACCACAGTATGATCAAAATTGTTTGGCATCTAAACGCATAAAAGGAATATTTCTTTATAATAACATTCATGCATTCATTATCTCCCGCTTTATCCTCTATTAGGGTCACGGTAGGGTTCCCCATGCCCATCCAGGGGAGAACGTTTCGGGCGCTGGGTAGATAGACCCAGGACAGGGCGCCAATCCATCGCTGGGCACACACTCACACACACACACACACACACACTCTATATGGGGCAATTTGGAGAATTCAATTGACTTGATCCATGTTTTTGGACTGTGGGAGGAAACCGGAGAACCCGGAGGAAACCCACGCGGACACAGGGAGAACATGGAAACTCCACCCAGATGGGGATTCGAACCGGGAATCCCTAGCGCTGAGAGGCGAACGTGCTAACTACTAAGCCACCGTGCCGCTCTTTTATAATAACATGTGATTTTAAAATATTTCAAAATAAACATAAGTTTTGCATTATTGCTTTCCAAAAAAACAATATATTAAGACGAATACTTGAAATATTGCAGGGAAACATAAAAGTTGAAAGAGCAAAAATAGCCAAGGATATCCAGTGAGAAAGAAAAATAAGTCTATACATATGGACGAACGAATTTTAGTTTTTAAATTCAGGTGTTTTATTCAGTCAAATTTCCACATCTGTAGACTCAGGCACCTGGCCCTGCATTTTGAACATTGGTTTGCTTCCTCTTGAGGAAAGCTGCCCCGGTGCAGAAAGCAGAACCCATAAAGGCATGGTTGGGTGAATTCGGTGTAGGAAAACTTGACTGGCCTGCACAGAGCCCTGATCTTCACCATAATGAAAACCTTTGATCTCTTATCTAATATCAGTGCTTGATATTCCTGTTCATTTAAATGCATGAAAAAAAATTCCCTCAGACAGACTTCAAAGTCTTCTAGAAACAAGATTTTGGAGTGCAAGCAGTTAAATATGCTCCAATATGTGGACCTACTACAATATTACACTGCACTTAATACAACAATTATGGATAATTTTCAAAATGAATAACTTAATATTGGCTGTTGGCGAATCACAAACCTCCTAGCTATCTCTAAAATGCCTTTTAAAAAACAAAACAATAGCAAAAATTGAACTGCTTCTTTATGAATGAACTCTACTTCAGTGACCCTTGAGCACATGTGGGTGTGAGGTCAGAAAAGAAGTACTCTGTACACTGTTAATTCTCCTTTGGCTAAATGTCACTCTTTGCAGATGTGAGTGAAAAACGATGCCGGAAGAGAAGGCTGGCATTCAGATGGACAGATCAGTGATGAATAGAGCTCTGTAACAGCTCATGCTACATATAATACTCGCTACAGAATTCACTAATGTAACTGCTCATCTACAATCTCTTAACCTCACAGACCCTCACGCACATGGACAGTCAGGCACACACACACACACACACACACACACACACACACACACACACACACACACACACATTAAAATGTTAATACATGCAAATAATGTCAGGATGTGAGTATGTGTCTGTTTCTTTTGTCACTGTTTGTAGATGGGGGTGGATGTCCGTATGAGTGGGGGAGGATGAAGTTAGCTGAGACTTTATCAGGACTTTAATAGGACTGCTATTGATTTAAGTTAGAAACCAAACACTTGAAGCAGTGAATGGACTCATAAGGGATTCTGTAAACTGTTGCAAAGGTGCACACTAATTTATTGCACATGAAATGAATTAACTAAAAAACATTGGGGATGAATATAAGTAAAGTAAACCCAATCTACATTTTGTGACATAACATAATCAAGTAAAATATTTCACCATACATTACTCACTGATGATCATAACTAGTGTTTTGTAATTGGAAAAAAATACACTTTGAATGTGTGGAATTTATAAGAGATGGAGTTTATAACTGTTCAAAAGTAAAAGTAAAAAGTCAAGAAATATGCAATTTATTTATGCAATACAATATAGTTATTCTTATTAGTTGAGTGCCAGTTAATTAATTCATACCACTGTTTATGCATTCATCTGTTTTCTTTGGGTGAGTTAAAACTTTATATTTTACATCTTATCCAGAGCAAATAACATTTCAGACCTAATTACAATCCTGGGGTTAAGTGACTAATATTAAAACTTGAATCTTGAATCCAGAACCTTCTGCTTATTAGTCAAGTGTCTTGTGTGTATCATCACACCATGCATCAATCCAACAATCTAAACATCATCACTAAGGTAAGTGACAGACAGCTCAGTTCAAAACTATACTGTACCCAATAACGACACCTAATTTGATGAGGCATATTAAAGATTCTGTCCTTCTTTTTAATCACTGTATATGTTTATATTTTGCCATTTAATAAAATACCATTACAGATTTGCAGACCTACCCTTGATATGCATTACTTTAGGGAATTCTTAATAATTAATTCAACTTTAGTATGTGAAGAAATTATATACAATGCCCAGTAATGCATAAAGACAGTCAACATCGTAAATACATCACTGTAAACAACAACAACAACAATAATAATAATAATAATAATAATAATAATAATAATAATAATAATAATAAACAATAGTTACAACTACAATAACAACTACAATAACATATATTATTATTGTAATTATAATATTTAATATAAAAATATTCAACTTGTCTTTTTCCATATCGTAAAAACCTTATTTAAATTAGTTTAATATTTAATCTCCAACAACACAAAGCTTGAAACAAACATGAGGTAAATTAAACTGCACTACAAGATAACATCTGGGAAGAAATAAAATAAAAAAAAATAAATCCACTTTCAACACAATTAGCATCAGTTTAGTTAAATGTGTAAGCTCATACCAAAGTAGAGAATAATCTCTTTCATCGTCTGTAACAAGTGTGTGTATCCCATCCATCCGAAAGTCACTTCTCAACTGACTTCTTTCTACTGAACCCCCTCATTCTTTCTCTCCCTGACTCACTCACACACACTGGTCATATAACACACCCATGCTCCCTTTCAGACACTGTTGGTTGCTATGGTTTTGGGACCCATGCTGGGCTAATTTGTGTTGGGTTGTTTTTGGGGGGTAAAATGGGGCTGGTAGACCAGCCAGCTGTTTATTTTCAAATACTATGTACCCCCCACCCACTTCTCTGTCTCACTCTTTCTCTCGCTCGCACTCTGTCACTCTATACGTCTCACACACACACTTCTTTTGTTTTTTAAAATTTTGGAGAAACAGAAAAGCAGGTAAACAAACAGAATTCTACCTCCAATGGGTAAAGCCTTAAAATTAGTTGGTGCATCTCAGCAGCCAATGAAATGGAAGTTACTAAGTCAGTGCCTAATCTTTTTGTATTTTTAAATAACCATTCATTTTAAAACATGGGACCACTGAGTTTTTAATTTAAGCTGTTTTGCAGTTCATGTTCATGCTATTTAATAACCAGATACAAATTAACCCACAAAACATTGTTTGTTATGTAGTTACACACTTTTAGATCACAGTTTAGAATTCTGTATAATGACTGTAGTAAATCTGCTTTTAAGTTAGATGAGCTACATAAAAAAGCGAACCCACTTGTTCAAAAAATCTCATATAAACTTCCACTTCACATTTTGGTGCTCGTGATGTGTGACTCCCTCCTTCTGTTAGCAGTGAATTAAAAACCGTTTCCAACAGACACAGTGATGAAAACATAATTCACACCCCTTCTGTCAATCTTTTTTCCCTGAAGAAGGTTGAAGCAGCATTGCTGTTATAATGTTGGCTCATGTATTTAAAATATAGATTCACACTCATTTTCTGTTTTACACTATAAAGTAAATATAAAGTAATATAAAGTAAACTATAAAGTAAAAAGTAAGACAGAATTAGAAATGTGTGTATATATATATATATATATATATATATAATGATAATGAGCTTGGCCAGCCAAGCACATTAGATAATGTGTACAGTAACTCAGCAAACACAAAGACACCACAAACCAATGTGATGTCATCCATGCACCATGCCTACTCATTTAGGGTTTTCTTATTAGGATCATACACATGTAGTTTCTTTTTAATGTAAACTATATTTAACAACATAATCTTCAGCAAACTTTAATTTTGCAGTGAGAGCAAATGGTTTGGGAATATGCTTATTATACCAACATGAAAAACCAGAATAACCACAAGTGGGCTGTTTGTTCACTGTCCCATTTTCTCAATGTGAAGCGCTGTCGCATTCAAATTCTAAATAAATCTTTTATAAGTTACAGACATTTTATAATACTGAATCCCAGATTTTATTTTTCCACACTACGATAATAGAGACATTTATTCATTCATTCATTCATTATCTCCCGCTTTATCCTCTATTAGGGTCGCGGTGGGGTTCCCCATGCCCATCCAGGGGAGAACGTCTCGGGCGCTGGGCAGATACACCCAGGACAGGGTGCCAATCCATCGCTGGGCACACACTCACTCACACAGACACTCTCTATATGGGGCAATTTTGAGAATTCAATTGACTTGATCCATGTTTTTGGACTGTGGGAGGAAACCGGAGAACCCGGAGGAAACCCACGCAGACACGGGGAGAACATGGAAACTCCACCCAGATGGGGATTCGAACCGGGAATCCCTAGCACTGAGAGGCGAACGTGCTAACCACTAAGCCACCGTGCCGCCCTAGAGACATTTAATAAAGAATAAATAACCCACAGTTGATAGTCTTAATGGTCTTGGTGCGTACCTTGTTGTTGTTGGGTTTGATGCACCGGACAAAGAAGGGGTTGGAGGTGCTGAGTGTAGACATCAATGAGTGCAGTGAGTTCTGGATAAAAAGAAATATGTTAAAAAAAAAGTTAATCTCTATATACAATTCTTTACAGTGGAAGTATGTGTTCAATAATCATTTGACATTAAGTGTACAGTGTTAACAACATACATGAACTTGTGAAGGGAAAGTTTAACTAAAAACATTTTTGCAGGAACCAAACAGTAACGCAATATATGCTTACACCAAGACACACACAAATAACACAATAATTATATCAAATGGTAGTATGTTTTAATTTGTGACTATAAATATCTATTCAGCATTCAGAATCACTTTTTAGACTTAGAATTATACTTTATAAATTAGGAAAATGGGATTTAAAAGCAATACAAACTACTTGCATTTCTTTTTACTGTACTGTATATACAGTATAAAGTCTAAACTTTTAAAAATAAAAACTGAACACTGCTTTTAATATTGTTATAATAAATAGATTTGTTGCTTAAAAAAGGACAAACATTTCAATGCTTTAATGATAGAATACATTATATCTATTAAATATAATCTAATTTAACAAGTGATGACAGCAATCTTATAAGCAATCTCCTTATCTCCATAATATGCACATATATTTTAAAAGACAGATCTGGAAGTCAGATGGCCAGTGAGGCACATGCATTGCATGTCTATAAAGTCACACTGCAGATTTAACCACATTTTCCGCTCATGACTTTTCTAAGCACAAGATTTCTACAGCCTGCTAAATCTTTTCCTGACATTTTGAACTACAGATGATGACAAAAAATAGTGCACTGAAAAACTATTCTTGGATTGACTGTTTTCTTCTTGGATTGACTGTCACAAATAATTAAACCATGACCAATTTGTTGATGCTCCTTTAATACTCACATCCTCAGTTTAATTGTTAACAATTAAACTAATAAATGTTGAACATTTCAAAACATTCATTCATTATCTCCCGCTTTATCCTCTATTAGGGTCCCGGTGGGGTTTCCCCATGCCCATCCAGGGGAGAACGTTTTGGGCACTGGGCAGATAGACCCAGGACAGGGTGCCAATCCATCGCTGGGCACACACTCACTCACACAGACACACTCTATATGGGGCAATTTGGAGAACTCAATTGACTTGATCCATGTTTTTGGACTGTGGGAGGAAACCGGAGAACCCGGAGGAAACCCATGCGGACTCGGGGAGAACATGGAGACTCCACCCAGATGGGGATTTGAACTGGGAATCCCTAGCGCTGAGAGGCGAACATGCTAACCACTAAGCCACCGTGCAGCCCATTTCAAAACAGTTTTAAAATAATCTTAACTGAAGTCTTACTTTTCTGATTCTGTTTCTAATGTGCTGCAGGTATAAAATTACAAAATATGTTCATTTTGAATTAAAATGTTGTGTTATATTTAACAAACAGATTTAAGTTTATTATTGAAAACAGATTTTTCCTTTCCCCCCTTTGCCGGTTAAATAAAGGCTCAAAGTACAATTTTAAGTTTTTATTGCATTTTAAGCCTTTTTTGGAACTGGAATTTTAAATATAGAAATAACAGAATAAGATTTTAATTATTACAAACAACCTTTTATGTTTATATACAGGTCTGTGCCTTGAGGCTACTAGATATTTTATTATTTATTGCTTCATAAGAGAACAGAAATGATGGAAGTTGGTTTGATTACAACACAATGAGTTTAGCAAAAAATGTCTGAAATTGCAATATTTAGAAAAAAAAACATTTTATAAAGGAATGTTTTCTTTTTTTCATTTTCTGTTGGTCCTGACCTTAAACTGTGAGCTGACTGTTGGCCTGCGATGCTGTGAGCTGCTCTTCATCATGTCCTGCCCACATCTGCTACTCATCCTCTCAAACAGATCATACACAAAGTCCAACCTGGGGGGAAAAAAATGACAGCCAACTTAGGAGGAGTAATTTTGCAACATTTATTCTTCCTATACCCTATACCTCTACATATTTATAGACAACAGCTCTAAAAATGCAGGTTCTGTCAAGAACTCAAGGAAACAGAGCTTTTGGCAAGACACCGTGGACTGAGTATTTTCCATTTTCAAAAATGCTCTGCTTACAGTAGAACAGTTTAATGTTTTTTGGTCAAGAACGACCTCTTTACACCTCAGCTACTTTTCCCGCTTCCTACTATAATACATTTAGGCATCAATAAGGAAACATAAAAGTAGTTTAAAGGGGTTAGTATGAAAAAAGAATTATAATTGAATGTGTAAGAAGGTTGGATTCGAGCATCAGAGGTAAAAATCTCTGTCTTCCAAGATGCTTGGCATTATTAACTTCATTATTAATAACTTCATTATTAACTATAGGTTGTTGTAGACAGTCATGTAAATACAGTGTATGAACTTTCAAAACTCTAAAATACCTGCTATCCCTGAGTAAGTTAAGAATGTCATCTCTGAAGGTATCTCTGTTTTTTTCCAGGATTCCCCTCACATCATATATCACCTATAAGAATGACGTTATTCACAGACAAATTAATTAGGGTTTAGGCATTAAAAGTCATGAATAAACAATCTAACAAGCAGAACATGATTGCATCATACTTCTCCTGCATAGTGCTTGACTCCAAAGTAGTGCACAGCAACACGAGGCTTAACATAGAATGGATTTTTCTGGAAAATTGTAAAATAGAGTGTTATACAGAGGTTTCAATATTACATAATTCATTCAATATTACATAATTCATTCATTCATTCATTCATTATCTCCCGCTTTATCCTCTATTAGGGTCGCGGTGGGGTTCCCCATGCCCATCCAGGGGAGAACGTCTCGGGCGCTGGGCAGATAGACCCAGGACAGGGCACCAATCCATCGCTGGGCACAAACTCACTCACACAGACACACTCTATATGGGGCAATTTTGAGAATTCAATTGACTTGATCCATGTTTTTGGACTGTGGGAGGAAACCGGAGAACCCGGAGGAAACCCACGCAGACACGGGGAGAACATGGAAACTCAGATGGGGATTCGAACCGGGAATCCCTAGTGCTGAGAGGCGAACGTGCTAACCACTAAGCCACCGTGCCGCCTGGAATTACTTAATACTGAGTAGATTTCAGTGAACTAGCTGAGCTATTTCTCTGGCATTTGGAGGTAAAACTAAAATCTAATTTTCAGCAGTACCGATTAAAAAATTGTAGCAGTTTTGTTATATGTTCACTGTTTATTAAAGCCAATTAAGTATTTATAATAACATTTGGCCTATACATTTTAAATCTGGGATATTTTAAAACTATAGGATTTTCAAGGTGATGATGGTGCATGTTGGAAAACTTACAGAATGCTGACAGTGTAGTTTCTCCAGCAATGTAGTATCAGTTGCCTTTGGAAAATGACTTTCTTCATTTACTAAAGCCATAAGACCCAGTTTCTGCAGAGAGCAACAATATACATGAATAAGTCGGACTAAATTAAATACATCACACACAAAGCTATGGACATTAATATTTATTAAATTACCTTTTCTATGAGATCTAAACATTCTCCATTGTCCATCCAGTTAACATCTTCCCAGATGAGACCTTCCCTATAGGCACACATAGATTTTAATGTCAGTAATTTCCACTAAGTTCCACTGAATTACTAACAGCTGTTTTTTACATTGAAACATAACAAAGAAAATGTTTTTTTTTATCATAATAAAAGTTATCCCGATTTTTTGTGAAACTGTGTTTGTATAATGCATACATTACAACGCACACACACACACACATACACACACACACACACACACACACACACACACAAATAGTAACAGATAGACATTTACCTGTTGTACTCCAGTTGTTCCAGAGAGAAAATATGTTTGTTGAAATACTCCTGCAGCTTTTCATTGGCATAGTTAATGTTAAACTGTTCGAACCTGTTAACCTGAGAGAGCATTGTGATTAACTGTGGTGCAGTCTGCAAACACACTGTCCTACTACTGCCATAATAAATATAATGTAGAGTCACCTCAAAGTTCTCAAAGCCAAAGATGTCTAGGATACCAATGGACTTGAAGTTGTCACAGCCATGGATACGCTTGTTGAGGTTGCAGATGATCCAAGTAAAGCACTGAGAGTAGAGGGCCATCGCCATGGAGTCCCGAGAGTCTACTGCCTAATACAGACATGATATACATAGAATCAATATCTCTAATCAAAATTGTCTCTTTAGTTTTTGTCTCTTTAGACATTCATCAATTTTTATATAATATTTTTTCTCAGGTGTATAATATTTAGTTAGCTACAAAAACAAATTATCAATAAAAACAAATTCAATCAAATATTCTAATTTAGAACAGAATAAAATAGTTTTTTTTCCAGTATTCCACTTTTCCTATTCAGGGTCTCTAAAGCTAGCTTGAAGATCTACTTATTCTGTTTGCGACTTGATAACACCTGATGCTCTTCCAGATGCAGCTCTGCTTAATTTATCTAAACTTGTGACTGGCACTCGAACCCCAATGGCTAGGACATTTTAAAACTACATTGCAATTAGTGCAATTTTCCCATGTTGAGACTAATTACGTTATATCGTATTATCTGGTCTTACAATTACGACTTAACCACCAGATGGTGTCATTAATATGTCAATTTTTCTCATGCTTAGGTTCCAGTGTCTACCAATCAGTGATATTAAGAAAGCGACAGCAAACACAATTTGAGTGTTATCACCTGTTCTACAGTTAGTGGTGTGCTGATTTCTTCTCCTCGAAGGATCATAGATTTGTGAGTCAGAACTTCAGCCAGCTGTGTGCAGTCTAACCCCAGCAGCTCTGCTGCAGTGCTGAGAGCTATACATACAGAATATCAAAAGTTATACACAACAAGCTATACACAAACGTTACTTACTCTCATATTACATGTGATTAAAAAAAACCTTCACAACCAAACATTCATACATTCGTCTCTCCATCCAATTACCGTATTTTCCGGACTATAAGATGCACCTAAAAGCCTAAAATGTTCCCAGAAATCGGATGTGCGCCTTATAATCCGGTGCGCCTTATACGTGTACGGAGTTCCAAAATCTATAAAAGTATTGTTGTGCGACCGGGTGGTTTTTTTTCACACATCACCGTCCCTGCTGAAAAAGCCGAGTGAAGAAAATTAATTCGGAGCTTGCCGTCATTCCGGGAGGATTAAATAAAGAACACCGACCGCTGGACATTGGCGTAAACAGGGCGTTTAAAGTAAAGTTGTGGGCGGCGTGGGAGCGATGGATGATAGACGGTGAACACACGTTTACTAAAACTCGGAGGCAGCGGCGGGGCGAGTTATGCCACCGTCTGTGAATGGATTGTGGATGCCTGGGCTAAGCTTTCTGCTGTAACTGTCGTCCGAGCTTTCACGAAAGCGAAAATAATACGGTGCCGTACAGAATAAGTACCGTACAGAAATAGAGTCCGTAATTGAGACTGCGCCTTATAGTACGGTGCGCCTTATACGTGGGTCAAATACAGAAATAGACCCCGTCATTCAGACTGCGCCTTATAATATGGTGTGCCTTATGGTCCGGAAAATACGGTACTGTATGTGACAATAGTGTAATGACCATACTCAAACAGGTAAAAATGTTTACATTAACAATTTGAATAAGTAACATGGTATGATGGCTGGTGGCAGATGGGCTGGTTTATTATTAATAATTTTGCTATTATTTTTGTATGTACAGAGTAGTTTTTAAGCGTTTACTTTAAATGTTGCAATTCAAACTGAAACCCTGCAGTCAGTGTTTACATTAACATTGGATCCAGCTTGCAGAACAGGTACATTAACTGCTTTGCAACCTGCTTTCGTGTGACAACTATAATAAGTGGCGAAGCAATTCAGAAAAACTGTGGCTACTCTGATCAAGTGGAGGTGATATTAGTATTAGTGTGGTATTACTTGTTATAAAATCATTATAGAGTCATTTGAGTGTACATGTCAAAACTGACAGATATCAATACATTATTTTATCCATCCATCCATCCATCCATCCATTTTCTTCCGCTTTATCCTTTATTAGGGGCGCTGGGGGGGTTCCCCATGCCCATCCAGGGGAGAACGTTTCGGGCGCTGGGCAGATACACCCAGGACAGGGCGCCAATCCATCGCTGGGCACACACTCACACACACAGACATGCACATAGACACACTCTATATGGGGCAATTTTGGAGAACTCAATTGACTTGATCCATGTTTTTGGACTGTGGGAGGAACCCGGAGGAAACCCACGCAGACACGGGGAGAACATGGAAACTCCACCCAGATGGGGATTCGAACCGGGAATCCCTAGCGCTGAGAGGCGAACGTGCTAACCACTAAACGACGTGCCACTCTACATCATTTTACACTAACATATTTATTTACAATAATATTAAAATGCATTAAAAATACAGTGAAAAGTTTTGTAGTATGTAAGAGGAAGGAAAAAAGAACAGTACTTTAAGAAAGGAGCACAAACCTGTTTTCGAGGAAATCTGAGCTCCTCCTGCTGTGGCAAACTCAATATTGCCCAAGTGCAAAATGCCAGCTAAAAGTCTTAAAACCTCACGAATGCTCTCCTCCCCAAACTGCATTGTCCTTAAAGCATTCTAGTTATGCACACACACACACACACACACACACACACACACACACACACACACACACACACAGTCAATTTAAAATATAAACCATATTCTCAATGGAAAAAAAAAGAAAGAATCAGATTTAAACTCCAACATAGATTTAATTGTTTTTACAGAAAACTTTTGGAATGTTTTGTATAACTTATATTAGTTAACATGTAAGTGAACATTGAGACAAAATATTCCATCCATTATCTTCCGCTTTATCCTCTATTAGGGTCGCGGTGGGGTTCCCCATGCCCATCCAGGGAAGAACGTTTCGGGTGCTGGGCAGATAGACCCAGGACAGGGTGCCAACCTATCACTGGGCACACACTCACTCACACAGACACACTCTATATGGGGCAATTTGGAGAACTCAATTGACCTTGATCCATGTTTTTGGACTGTGGGAGGAAACCGGAGAACCCGGAGGAAACCCATGCGGACAAGGGGAGAACATGGAAATTCCACCCAGATTGGAATTCCAAACGGGAATCCCTAGAGCTGAGAGGCGGACATGCTAACCACTAAGCCACAACACTAAGCGAGACAAAATATTGTATTTATTAATAAACTGTTGAGGAAAATGAAACATAGCTGTAATCATACAACAAATGAGGACCTTTGTTTTCAGTATGTATTATTTACTTATGCAGCAATAACTGCAACTATATAGTTTTGATAAATACTAAGAACTTTCTATTTTACAATCTATTTTTTAGTATAGTACAGTACAGCTTAAAATGTAAGATACTGTTGAATTTCCCAAAATAAACTACTTGTACTAGTTATATTTTAAGTTGTTTCAATATTAGGATTGTGACTGGTCAGTTGATCCTTTCATCAAAAAATGATCTTCCTCTCTTCAAGGTGGTTATTTAATGTTTAAGGTCATGCTCATAAAAATGATATAATATATTCTGAATGGTTCACATATGCTTAAACATTTATGTATTTATTGCTGTATTTATAGTTTTATACACATTTACTTAAAACTGAACTTTTTCAACATAAAACGTAGATCTTTTGGATGTCTTACCAGTACTTCTTGAAATGTGCATGTGTCATTCATGGTGTGATCTTTTAAACAGCCTGACTGATTTAAGTAATGAAAACTTTCAGCAGGCAGAAGAGAAAATGAGTCTAAATGGCAGCAAAAGAAAGAAAAATAACATGTTTGAAAAAACAACAGATCCAAATCTATTTTATTAAAATTTACAATCAATAAGAAAATCAATCAAGTACAATCAATAAAACAAAAAAAAAGTTGGCTCAAGTTTTTTTTAAACAAGTCTTCAAAAAGACATCAAGATTACGTGGTGTCTGTAGAACTTTTACAATTACATTATATACATTATACATTATGTTATAGTAATTTTTAAAGATGATTGCAATCATTTTACAGAATGATTTAGAATTAGAATTATTTTCCACATTATTTTTTAACAAATATAATGTGAATTTTATCATAATTACAAAGAGATTAATAACCAGAGAGACTGTAATTGTTTTGAAAATATGGTTAGTGAAGTTTAGCAAGGTTCAGTTTTAAATGGTAACATTTTCTGTATTTTAATTTCTTTGATATTTTACTTTAAAAAAATATTTTTAAATAAGATAAAACACCTAGATTCAAATTCCTTCAATACATCTGGTCTAATGTCAAATGACCAAAACAAACTAAAAGCTAACAATACTAGAAGTAAAAGTAGTTCTAAATATTAAACCTAATAGAGCCAAATAAAACAGTTTACATAAAATAAACACAGGAAGCAAATGTTCTTTTATAGTCATCTGAGCTCTAATACAGTTGGCTCACACTCACCCCTCTGTTCAGCATTGGTTCCTGCCAGTAAAGCGTAAAATATATGGTAATTCCTTTCGCCAGGATTTTGACGCACAACTCGATTCTATAAGAAACATAAGTAATGTAATTAATTATAAACATACATAACAATCCCCATTAAAACATAATGCCATCACTATTCTACACAAAATAGCATCCACTCACCTTCTCTAGTAGGTCTTTATGATACAAATAGTCAAGGAAAAGGACTAAAAAAACATTCTTAGTAATATAAAATAATAAATGCTTGTAACAATCAGGTGTGCACACACACACACACACACACACACACACACACACACACACACACACACTAATTTGCCACATAAGCTTTAACTTACATTTTCAAAAAGTTACAATGTCTACTAATAGTACAACGTTAAACACAACCTTGCTCTTGCCTTATAACATATATATTATAACTTATCTCAAAATATATTGCCATGTGGTCCCCCACACAAAGGCCAAGTCCCCACAATATGTCTACATACCACACACACATACACACACAACCTGTATTACAGGAAAAGAGGAAGCATTTGTCTTTCAGCACAGCCATATTTTTTGTAATACAGGATACAGTCTACAATCTTTCCTCCCTGTATGTTTCCCCGCTGACTGAAGTGAAGCTGGATGAACTTCCCAAAGCGGCTGGAGTTATTATTATACACAGTTTTAGCGTTCCCAAACGCCTCCATTATAGGGCTAAATAAGAAACAGAAAAACAGAAAACACAGCAAAACGACAGACTGTTTATATACTGTATATAGTTCATGATATTTTTTCCTGTTTTATTATTAAGACAATTTAACAGAAATTATTTTAAGTTAGCAAACCATACAGTCTATCATTTAAAAGTAATATACAGCTTTTTAAACTCCTAACCACTTGTTTTAAATGTAATGCCAGTAATTAATAATGCAAACAAACATAAATTACCATATGTAATAATGTATGTACATATTTGCCATAACAAAATCCAGTAACAGTAAATGTAATGTGAATAAAATCATAAAATGTTCATTGTGTGCAATTCTTTTTAATGGTAAATCCCTAGAATAATTAAAGTGTAACTGGCAGATGCATGGATGAACAGATTCTAATTTTGTTCCACAAACCACATTACCAGGGAAGTTAGGATACCAACTTAGAATGCAATAAAAACTTAAATTTGTATTTGTTTGTACCTTTATCTAACAGACAAAAAGATTGGTGGTTTTTAAAGATTTAATATACTTTAATCTCTTTGCAATACAACACAATGAAATGGGACAGAGGCAAATTAAGAACGGAAAGTAACTGTTATGGAAGTTTCCACAATTAACGGTTTAATTGTTAACAGATGATCATCAGGACTGAGTATAAAAGTAAAAAAGGAAGTCGCATACTTGTTGTGTTTTGTTGGTTGGTTGTTAACTAGTTTGCTTTCTCGGAATCTAAAATTATTATCTGCAATACTGTGCTTATGCTTTTTGTCTAGAAATGTTGCCATTTTTATTATTAAAAGTTAATAACTTTTAATATTTATTTAATACATTGGGAAAATTATTGAAAGACATTTCAGGATGAAGTCATGTGGGGAGGTATACATTTTCATTTATAAAGATGTAAAATTAACATGCAGTTATACATTTTGTCATTAGCTCACTCATTCTTTTAAACCTCCAGACAAATAATATCAATTGAATTTTTTTTTACTTCAGCTATACAACCTGATTGCCTCAAATACTCTAAAATAAAGCAGAGGCGACTTCAATCCCCAACCCCCTCTTCAACCATGTTTTACAGTTGGTATGTGGTGTTTGTGGTTTGAACAAACATGGTGTTGTGTACAATGTCCAAAACAACATAGGGCTGCTTTAATCAGACTAAAGGAAAGCTTCTATTTTGTTCACGCTATAGTTTGTCTAACTTAGTAACAAATAAATCAACATTAAAAACATATCAAAAATTATCAAAAACTATTTTTGGTTAACTATTATAACTATTATAGTTAAATATTTCGACTTTATGAAACATATTTCACACCACATAAATGTAATTATTATAAGCACTGTAATGTAGTTTAAGTTGATGAAATGATATGGAACTATTGTTTTAATTTCATTCATTCATTCATTATCTCCCGCTTTATCCTCTATTAGGGTCGCGGTGTGGTTCCCCATGCCCATCCAGGGGAGAACGTCTCGGGCGCTGGGCAGATAGACCCAGGACAGGGCGTCAATCCATCGCTGGGCACACACTCACTCACACAGACACACTCTATATGGGGCAATTTTGAGAATTCAATTGACTTGATCCATGTTTTTGGACTGTGGGAGGAAACCAGAGAACCCGGAGGAAACCCACGCAGACACGGGAAGAACATGGAAACTCCACCCAGATGGGGATTCGAACCGGGAATCCCTAGCGCTGAGAGGCGAACGTGCTAACCACTAAGCCACCGTGCCGCCCCTTGTTTTAATTTGCATTTCCAAAACAATAGAGGCAAAAGTCTAAAAATGCAAATTATCATGTAGTGCAGAAAGGAAGTGCAGAAAAGGTGTTAGACAGACAGACCAATAAAAGACAAGGAAATCTACACAAGAAGAGCTAAAAGAAATACAATTTTTTAAAATGATGCGTCTGAAATTTGGTAGACGTACAGAAGAATTTGTCCTCCACATTTAACTCATCCGTGTAGTGAAACACACACATACACACACTAGAGTGGTGGGCAGCCTTGTATATATCACCCTGGGAGCAAATGGGGTTAGGTGCACTGCTCAAGTGCACTTCATCCTTAGGCCCGGGAATTGAACCGGGGACCTCTAGGTCACAAGACCATTAACCACAAGCCATTAAACACTAAACCAAACAGAGGAAAACAAGGTGGGTTAATTAAATACCACCATGGAGTGAGTTTAATTATAAAAATGTGATATTCAGTGACAAATATGAACTATGCATTAGCCAAGAAGATGATGCCAGAATGTTTATCACAGCTCTAATAGAACATCTTGCAGTAACTGCAAAGTTGAAAACTGAAACAGGACAATATAAAAAGAAAGAAACAATTCTGTAGCGCAGGTGATACAAACAAAACACAAATACATAAACCCATAATCAAAATGAAAGTAAAAAGAAGAACTTGACTGCCAAACAAAATAAATCCAGGGAGGAGGTCGGGCATTGTCCGCCATATGACATAAAAACTACTGATTAAACCAAACAATTTAACGTTTTAAGCTATTGTGCAGGAATATAGGATGAATGATTATGAAGAGCAAATTTTTTAACAATATATTTTTGGAACTATATATTAAAGCAGGACTATATATTAAAGTGGCTTAGTGGCTAGCACGTTCGTCTCTCAGCGCTGGGGATTCCCTTTTGAATCCCTATGTTGATTTCCATGTTCTCCCCGTGTCCGCCTGGGTTTTCTCCAGTTCTTTGGTTTCCTCCCACAGTCCAAAAACATGGATCAAAATTGCCCCATATAGCGTGTGTTTGTCTGTGTGAGTGAGTGTTGGATTGGCGCACTGTCCTGGGTGTATCTGCCCAGAGCCCGAAATACTCTCCCCTGGATGGGCATGGTGAGGGGGGGGGGAGCCTGCAACCCCAGTAGAGAATTAAGCATAAGACATTGGATGGATGGAAAGTGGGAAACCATGGAAAAGCCGGTGTTGTTACCCAGCTAACATACGATGTAACAGCACACTGTACTACAAAACACAGTTTATAAAAAAGCCACGAAAGGCTGACTGGCTGAGTGCTCATCAGGAATTAGCTCACTGGTTTCATCAATCTGTACTTTATATTTTAAATAATGTGTTGTATATCTTGCATTGATACGAATGTGAAGCGGTCAGGGTTGTGCGTTATTGTCAATAATGTCACGACTGGACAACCGGTTGGCCAATCAGATTTAAGGACCGGAGCAGCAATATAATCCAGAATATTTAATGAAGGTGGAATTGGATTGACTAAAAACAGTGTATTTCAATACTGAATCATAGAAGCTCAAGGAAGAGCATTAATAATTAGCCCCTTTATTCATAATTTTTATATATATTGTTTTCAACATTGGACAGTTCTATATATTGTTTCTTTATTTTAACCAGACAAACTTGAGACGTTGAGTTAAATGTTTAGTTCTGTTATTTATTTAGTTGTGTCAAAGTAAAAAACAAGTGTGGTGACTTTTTTGGCTGCCATGTGATGGTTGTTATAAAACATAAGTGAAGGAGGGTGACTGTATCTCTCTCTCACTTACTACACTAAGAGACAAGTTCCATGGTAAATGTGTTTGTTCTAACTGTGTGCTATATCCTGTTATTAGTGATGTCATTGTAAAATGTGCTAGACTTGTATGTTAGAATGTTTAGAATGTTATAAAGACATTTGTTTGTTGTATATGATTATATATTGTTGTTTTATTATTAATATCTGACAGACAACACGTTTAGGTGTGTATGTGTTTGTACCTGCTCTCCAGCAGGGCCTCTTCCACGTGAGATGATGTGTCTCTGGCAGAAAATTCTAGACATTGTTGACTCATAACTGACAAGAAACGCAGGATCACCTTCGTGCTCTCGGTCTTACCTGCACCACTCTCCCCACTGACACACACACACACACACACACACACACACACACACACACACACACACACACACAAAACACATCAAAAGAGCTGTTGTTCACTTATAGGGTTCACTCTGACTTTGATGTTGGTTCAAAGCTGCACCTGTGGTCTAACAAACCTTTGATTGAATAATCACACTTTTAAGTAATTTAAGCATCAATTAAAATAATGACATCTAGAGTTAAACAAAGATTTATATTAATATCCTAAATGTTCACATTTGCGCACATCAATGCCTACTTGTGTAATTAACCTGGTTGGTTATAACCTTTGAGGGTCAGAGATCACAGTTAGTGTGAAGGTTCAGGTCATCTTTAGTTAAAATGGAAATACATCAAAACACAGCATTTTAAGTCTTAAATAACTTTCACAAAGATTTCTGTGTCTGCAGCTGTGTTCATTACCATTGAGTGAACGGTGCATTTGGGGCTGGGTGTGCTTTGTATGTTGTGGCTGTTTGAGATTTTTAGGGTCTCAAAGTGTGAATTCGTATGCTGAATGTTCACAAACAACAGCTGTGTGGAGCAAAATCCATCCCACATTTTGTTGTATAATTTAGAGCCAAGTATAATGGAATCCAACAACAGTGTATGGATCTGGCCCCAATATGTGTTTGGGTTTGTCTGCTAGGGCCCACTTCTTGTTTGGGGTTAAAATATCTGAATATGGCATTTATTAAGTCACCTCTAAAACTTTTTAAATGTAACCATATCAATGCCAACATTTATAATTAAATTATAATTGTGATTCGCAATTTAAAAAAAACTAAGAAGAACTTCAACAAATATCAGAACAACCATCTTTTTCTTTGTTTTTACAGACATAATTACAATTTAAGGGAATGTATGAATAAAATGTTGAATGTATGAATTATTTACACAAACCTCAGGTAAAAAATTAAAGTGCATCTTATGCATTGATAAATACATTTGAATTATGTTAAAAATTGAAGCCTGTAAGTTGCATGGAAATAGTATTAATTTCATTAAACAAATACTCAGTTCACACAACCTAAATGGCTGGCAACAAATGCAAACTCCTTTTTAGAATAGCGGACTTCTAATATGTTTTTAAAATGTTTACGAATGATGCCAATATTTTTGGTGGAGACAAAATTGTGACAGTGTTGAGGCTTGCTAAAATCTGAGCCATCAATTTGTATTTGACCTCAAATAAAACACAACATTAGGAGAATTACATTACTGCAGTTAGCACATACTTCAATTAGCATTACATATACCTGCATAGAATAATAACAGTCCATTTTTTTGCATTTTCAGTATTACATTAACAAAGAAAAACAATACTACAGCAATTGAATTTTTTAAAAGTCAATGTGATTTATGTTGGAGCGTGTAATAAGTTAGGTTTGAAACACACGGTAGCAGTGCTCCTGAGCGGACAAGTCTGACGAGTCTCAACAGCTCAGTTTCTACTTCATTGCACAGATTAGAGTGACTTTGAAACAAGGATTCTAGTTTTAATAGGCTGACTCTGCTTCTGAGAGAAACCACATGAACCCCCTCCCCATACACACGTGCACACACACACACACACACATACACACACACACACACACACACACAGAGGCAAACAGTTAAACTGCTGGGTAATAGAAAAGCTAATCTATAAAACAGCAAGCAGCTAAAGACCCCACACAAATATCCTTGATGGCTAATCACATCTACATGTTCTAATAAAAGACAAGTATATCCATGTGCACTGTCTGAAAAAAGAATGTACTGTATATGCATGTTTTAAAAAGGTTGTCCATATATGGATGTATGTGTATTTATACAATACCTAATTAGCACACACTGATTGTTGTTTCGTTTCCACAGTGATTGGTAGCACTCATTAGCAATAGCGTAGATGTGAGGTGGCATTTCCCCCAGATGATGCTGACCATAGCGCTTTACTGATGAAACATCGTAGAGTTCTGGCATCTGCTGGTAGGGGTTCACTGCTGCTAATATAGACCCGATATATGTCTAAATGGAAGAAGAATCGAATTAGTTACATTTACATTTGGTCATTTATCAGATGCTTTTATCCAAAGCGACTTACAAGGTGAGCACAGGGTTAATCACAACATTCCTGGAGCAATGAGGGTTAAGGGTCTTGCTCAAGGACCCACACTTGTAACTTCAGTGGACCTGGGATTTGAGCCACCAACCTTCAGATTGATAGCCTTAACCAGTGAGCTACTGCGCCCTGTTAAACTCAGTTAATCATCCGCATGTACAGATGAGGGCCGAGTTGAGTCCTAATTTACATCTTTTATGTGAAAATATATTTGACTGTTGACACACAATTTAAATAGCAAATCCCAGGATTTAAATGAGTTCAAATCTGCATTTGCCCTACAAGCAATGTAGTATTCTGCAGGAGTATGACACAGAAACAGTGTGCACATAAACCCATACAGAATCAAATGAGGGGCTTTTTTCTATCTGTTTCAAATAATAAAGGGTTTATTGGGGTATTTTAGCATTCAGCTTCCAAATGCTGCAGTAAGAAAAAAAAATACAATACTAGCAAAAGAAAAAAGGTTATTCTATTTACTTATTTTAAAGATATGGTTTCATGTCCTACAACAAAACAATAACCACAAAATCCTCTATCATTATAACCAGAAAACCATTCATCTCATCAAATAAAAAAGACCACTGAAGATTTATTATATATATATATATATATATATATATATATATATATATATATATATATATATATATATATATATATATATATATATATATATATAATAAACTTTGTAAAACTTTGTAATTTATTAGAAATTCAATATTTTTTTTACACAACCAACAAGTGTTACAATACTGTAATGAGGAATTAAAAAGTACTTATAGTTCTTAACATTAAGAGTCCACTGAAACCTCTACTGTGTATTTGGTGGTTGGGTGAGGGGCAAAGTTTAATTCATTTCCTGATATTTCCAAGCTTTTTGAAAAAAGGTGGTATTTAATGAGTTATACAGCGCAGGAACCTATATCAGTTTACACTGAACTATTACAGGGCAAAGACATAAACAAATACATTTATGTACAAATGTGCACAAAAGAGAGATTTTGCATCTCACAAATAATATTTTCACATTTATCTAAAAAATGCAATATTTCATGTGTTGAAAATATATCTCCTAATAAATACATCACAGACTGAACTGCTGCTCCTAAGACAGAAAGAAAAACCCAATAAGATAAAAACGTTTAAAGTTAATGAACCAACTACGAGTAGTTAACATGTAAATCTGAAATGTGGCAAATTCTATTGCAAAACAAAACGAAATAAAAAACTGCAACCAACAATACACAAAGACAAACAAAGTTATAGATTTAGTTGCAGAGCAGATATGTAGGAAAACTAATGTCTGTCCTGCAGAGTAATTGCAGAGTATGTGTGAGAACTGTAAGTTGTAATATGAGTGGCTACAGCTCCAAACTAATCTAAAACAGCGGCATTTCCTGCTGTTTCACAGACAGAAACTTGGAACACAGACATTATTTCAAATAATACAACTTCATTCAAATATTCCTAGTATTTCAATCCCCAGCAATGTTTGTGTGCTTGTGTGTTTGTGTGTGTGTGTGTGTGTGTGTGTGTGTGTGTGTGTGTGCGTGCGCTTGATGTGGTTAGACATGCGGGTGGCTAGCCTGGCATTCTCCATCATGACGAAGGAGAAAAAAAGGCCACAGCTGTTCACAATCAGAGAGAGAAAGAGAGAGAGAGAGAGAGAGAGAGAGAGAGAGAGAGAGAAGAGAGAGATTAAAGCACTTATGTATTTAAATGTTCTGTAATTTTGTCTAAGAGGAACATTCCAACATTTTTTTTAAACATGTACATACACTGTTTAATGCATAAACACGAGAAGTGTTTGACTTACGACATTAATTCCTGCAGTTAATGCAAGCTTTCATTTTTTATTTTTTTATTTTATTTTTTTTGTTTAGGGTAGAGTTCCAAATTTCCATTCCTGCCCAGCTTACTTTCTAACAATAAATATCTGTTACAGTAGAAAAACAGAATCCATCTGTGTCCGACTAAAGATTTCTGCTTCATCATCAGTGGGCTACATTCAAAAGCCAAAGAACATGGAAACTAGTTAACTTAGAGAAGTGGATTCCTATTTCTAGAAAAAAATGGTTCTAGTTCCAGTAAGCTTTTCCAGTAACTTTTCTATTAAAACACAAGAGTGTGCTGACACTGATGCTAATATTCAACTTCAACTGCAGAAAGTTGTCAGTCTGGACAAGAGAACTGGCGATGTCAGCAATTCTAGTAAATATAGTAAACCAAAGATTTTCATATCCTTTTGCTTTACAATGTGATTTAAAGTTGAGACAGTAACATAAATGTCATTTACAGAATATAAAAATCCATGTACTGTGATAAATATCAGATAGTCTGATCTAACATCTAACATCTCATAAATTTTTGTTTAATCCTCTACTAGGATTCCCCATGGCATCCAGGGAAGAAACTTTCTGGTGCTGGGTGGATAGACCAAGGATAGGGCACCAATCCATCACTGGGCATACACACTCACATACACACACACACACACACACACACACACACACTGTTTAGGTGCAATTTAGAGCAGTCAATTCGCCTTGAATCTATTTTTTTGGACTATGAGAGGAAACCGGAGAACCAAGAGAAAACCCACGCAGGCACAAGAACATGGAAACCCCACTCGGATCGGGATTCAAACCTAGATCCCTAGCGCTGAGAGGCGGACCATTAGTAGCAACATTATATACCTATTTTATTTAAAATAAAATGACCTTCCTTTATTTTTTATCCTGATGACTTGTAAATGACAGGTTACATTCCTGTTAACCTTATTAATTTCGATAAAAGTATTGGGACACCTACAGAAACTTTTTAGACATGTTATAATAAATTATAATCCTCTCTAATCCTCTACAAATGTCAAGGCTCTGTGTGGGCGACACCAAACTTACACATGCCTTCATGGACCTTGCTTTGTGCATCAGGACCTTGCTTTGTGCCTTCCCTAAACTTTTTTGACAAAGTTGCACATAGTTTGGGGCACTACTTGGGGCAGCACGTTGGCTTAGCACCTCTTAGCACCTCTCAGCACTAGGGATTCCTAGTTTCCATGTTCTTCCCGTGTCCGTGTGGGTTTCCCCAATTCATGTTTTTGGACTGTGGAAGAATACTTGGGTTTCACAATTGACTCCCACTGGGTTCTCCGGTTTCCTCCCACAGTCTAAAAACATGGATAAAGGTCAATTGAATTCTCCAAATTGCCCCATATAGAGTGTGTTTGTGTGTGTGTGTGTGTGTGTGTGTGTGTGTGTCTGTCTGTCTGTGTGACTAAGTGAGTATGTACCCAGCGATAGATTGGTCTGGGTGCCCAGCATCTGAAACGTTCTCCCCTGCATGGGCATGGGGAACCCCCCCTGTGACCCCAGTAGAGCATAAAGAGGAAGATAATGGATGGATGGCTAGTTTGGGACTTGGTTTTATACAGCTGAATGAATGGGTCTTAATGAAAATGTAATGAAAAAAATGTAATGATTAGGAGGAGTGCCACTTACTTTACCACAGTTTCTTTTAGATGTAGCACCCCTGTCCATGTCAGTCAGTTGTGGCTAGGGTGTGTGTTAGTGGAGTGTTTCTGGTGTTTATACATGTATAAGCAATCTTGCTTTGAGAACTTTTGTAAGTTTAGATTTGAAGACAACAAAAGATTTCAGAGTGAGATTTTGTCATCAGCCACACATGCCATGTGAGCACAGGTCTTTATACAGAAAAAGATTTCCATGTCTTCAGATTCATTCATTATCTTCTACTTAATCTTCTTACCGGGTCACAATCTATGACTGGGCATGAATTATTAAATATTATTTTAAAAATAAGATTTCTTTGTAAATTTAACGCAGCTGTATTCAAAGTACTAGATAGAATAGGGCCAAAACATACTTGTGGACAAGGTTGACAGATTACAATATCTTGGCAATCGACATGGTTCTTTTACTTGTCTCTGTTGGTTCAATAGCACTCAGCTTAGGTGGAGTTCAAAGTGAGATTCGCAAAATGGTCTAAATGTAAATTACAATTGGGGAACCCAAAAAGTTTTGTTAGTTATCAGCTTTAAAAATCCTGTAGTTCTTGAACTGCCTTCTGATCAGTTCTTATTAAGAATACAAACTTCAGACAAAATCAGGTAAGATACTGGGGACCATAGGTTCTAAAGAGTTCTGTAATGTTGGTTTATAACTTTTAAGCTTTTAGTTCACAGTTCTTATATTTCTCACTCATGGTGAAAGCCATTCTTGTTTTTTTGCTAACTTAAAACATATGTTACACATCATGCAACACCATGTACACAGACAAACATCTGTAAATAATCTGGTCAACTAGTGTTGTGATTGTACTTTCAAAACAGTGTAGCACATGAGAAGGAAGCTACAACTCACTACATAACCCAAAGAGGGGAAAATAAATGTTACCCCTTTGTCTGTTTTTTTTTTTTACGAATCACAATTCCTCTGTTTTTTACTGTTTTTTAACAGAATCTAAAACAGCATCTTAGGTTTCCTTTCTTTAAACTCACTTCACGAATAACTATCACATAAAAGGAACCAAAAATTGTAAATGCTCATTATAGGGACGATGGTAGTATCAGTTTCAAGCTATTATGCTTTAACTGAGCTACTGTTGTTTTTTTCCATACTTTTAATTTGCTGCCTGAGGTACAACAGCTGAGATGGGTGCTAATACCCAGTGAAAGAAAGCAGGGTTGGTCACAGGTGAGTAACTGTTTGGCAGGAGCCAGTATTTTAGTGGTTGGCACCAACATTAAATTTGTTGCAAAGAAGATCGGAGGAATAATTTTGTAATGAAAAATCACATTACTTATTTTAAACCTCAGTTCAGTCCAACAGAAACCCAGAATTTTACAAGTTCAACAACTGTTGACATGGTTTGACATGCTTTGTTTACAAACAAAGCTAGAGCAATCCTCCCACTATTTAAAAGTGACAAAGTATATAGTGAACTGACACCACAGTGAGGTGGAGGCACCAGGTGGCAATCAACACAAGAGCACAGTGAGTAAGCCAGGCGTACCTTTGGAAAAGAAACATTAAGTATAAAGGAGCAGATCCTGAGATTGTAGGTCAGTGTAAGAGCCTTCTACTGAACAAGGACAACTACAGAACGCCAACCAAAAAACACAAGCGGTGGAGTTACATGGACTTACTTGAGTTGATTAAACACAATTCTTAAAGTAAAATGTATTACTTGTTCTTGCCATATACTATATTTAAAATATATATACATTTTTTATGGATTTCAGCATGTTATGTTTTTTTAACCAGCTTGTGATAAATGGTGTAAAAAAATTAAAATGAAATGAGCTGGGGTTCAACATTAAGTTCTGCAGCAACAATAATGAAAACTCAGCAGGGTAAAAAATTCATAACTCTAAGACCTACCATCCATCCATTATCTTCCGCTTTATCCTCTACTAGAATTGTGGGGGGGGTCCCCCCCATGCCCATCTAGGGAAAAATGTTTCGGGCGCTGGGAAAAAACCAGGACAGGGTGCCAATCTATCTCTGGGCACACACTCACAAACACAGACACACTCTATATAGGGTAATTTGGAGAACTCAATTGACCTTGATCCATGTTTTTGGACTGTGGGAGGAAACCGGGGAACCCGGAGGAAACCCACGCGGACACGGGAAGAACATGGAAACTGCACCCAGATTGGGATTGGAACCGGGAATCCCTAGCGCTGAGAGGCAAACGTGCTAACCACTAAGCCACTGTTCCGCCCCTCTAAGAACTACCATTTCTTCATTCATTATCTCCCGCTTTATCCTCTATTAGGGTCGCAGTGGGGTTCGCCATGCCCATTCAGGGGAGAACGTCTTGGGCGCTGGCAAATAGACCCAGGACAGGGTGCCAATCCATCGCTGGGCACACACTCACTCACACAGACACACTCGATATGGGGCAATTTTGAGAATTCAATTGACTTGATCCATGTTTTTGGACTGTGGGAGGAAACCGGAGAACCCGGAGGAAACCCACGCAGACACGGGGAGAACATGGAAACTCTACCCAGATGGGGATTCAAACCGGGAAACCCTAACGCTGAGAGGCGAACGTGCTAACCATTAAGCCACTGCGCCGCCCGAACTACCATTTATTTAAATTAAATAACTACATATTCAACTATTTTTAAGATGTTAATATAAAAGGCAATGTAGAATTGCCTTAACTAAGCACAGCTGATGAAGTCAGAACCCTGATGGAACTGAGCAGCCACAAGCTGAAAACGTTTTGAAACACAGCCAGAAGCAGGATAATAATAGTCATCCAGTTTAAGTTACAACCCCCATGAGAGCGTATCCTATTGAGGTACAATCAAGTAAGGATTCTCATTTAATAATTCATCAATAAAATAATTACACACCTCAAATTACAGTGTAAAAGAAAGACAGGTGCAAGATGAGACAGTTAGGACCAAAACAGTTTTTTTCATAAATGATCCTGATAACAAGTGACTCTGTACATGCATACTGACCCTCTCTTTATCTGCAGACAGAGTCTCTTGTGACATGTTTGTCCAAATGTAAACCCTATTCAGCAGTAATAGCTCCCACATGTCACTAATTATCCAATAAGCCTGAAAAGGTTTCAATTAGAAGTATAAAAACGTCACTCTTCTGTTTCTTGCAATAAAAAGTTTGTGAACCCTTTGGAATTTCCTGCAAGTTTGCAAAGGTTTGCACATTTGCACAGAAAGTGTACCATGTTCAAATTAGAATATTCAAATCAGAATTAAAAAGTTATAATTAATGATTTTCATTTCTGCCAACCAAACACAACAAAACACTAATGTTTATGTCCAAAACACAAGAGACCATTCTTTCATCCAGTACAACTAAAACAATGTCAGTACCATTTAGTTTATGCTAAATCATATTTTCGGCCAGTCAGTTTAAGTCTAAATATAAAGGCCAAAATAAACAGCAATACAGTTTTCAAAACCCACACCATATAAACCCATGACATGACTTTATAAAAGCCACCCTCAGCTAAAATAGCTTTCATGTTCAAAAACATTTTCTTCTTACAGGACTGTTCATTTAATGTTCACTGCAAAGATTACAAACAGTGCATTTAATGAGTCTCATTAAATAACGCGTTACTTAGCAAGACATTATTACTGCTGCATATTGCTACACCACAATGATTGCACCACAATAATATTGATAGAGATTTTATTTTATAAGCATGTGTATGAACTATAATTAAAAACTATAATTGTATGGAACACAGGAAATCTCAGCTGTGAATATGATAACTCGGGAATTCAATTATTTCAGCCTCTCATTAAAAAGCAGCACATTTAAACCTCTAAAAACAGATTTTTGTTTGTTTGATTTAGCTGTTTCCTGAAACCAAAATACTTCTAATTATGCTGCATGTTTTTTAAACAAAAGATCTTAAACCGATAGAGGAGATATTACTCATACACATAATTATAATGTAAACAATTTGTGCAATGCAAGGCTGATTTCTTTCGAGTTAGTAGTCATAACATCAACAGAAGAATTAATTTTTAGTTTTTCTTAAAGCTTATCATTATAACAATACAATTTGAAAGTATTGTATTATGCAGCTGTATTAGAAAATACTTATTTTATGTCTATACTTTTTGTATTGTAAAAAATTGTGTGAGACAATAGTAGTAGAAGTAGTGATACAATAAATTAGTGGCTTACCGACCCTGTAATCCTTTAATTTAAATATTTGTGACACAATGTCATGTACAGCAAGTAATAACTTAAGATATCAGCATAACATTTCATTTGAATGTGTTAAAAGGGATTTTTTTACAACTAGAGTTTAAAAGTGGAGAGGAAATGTCTCCAGGTTATGGAGTGTAAATCATATCTATGGGGAATCCTTTTATGTGAACTGGTTTTAAGTGCTTTTAAATACAATGTCTGCTTCTGAGGTGAAAATCTTTACTGGCCTGTTTTTGGCAAACTCTGCCTCGGTTAATGCCAAAAAAATGCTCTCTCTCTCACACACACACACACACACACACACAGACAGAATTCTGTATTGCATCATATGCTTAAATACTACTTTCTTTTAATCTTAATATTCCTGCCAATAACAGAATAATACAAAATTATTATCTGTAGAAGATTAACACTGTATGATGTGTTTGCATATATTCCTCTTGAATTTATCACATTGAGCTAAAACAGCAGTGTTTGATTACAACACAAATTCGTTTAGAACAATGTTTATATTAATTTAAATATTCATATCTACTGTTCTTTTTTTAATATTAAGCTCTCACACCTTGCTTCATATACACAATGTTCATTTTCCTATGTTTTTTGTGATTCTGTAAATGGTACTCTGCATGTCACGTCTGTTTCGTATAATTATAATGTAACCACCTTTTTTCTATTTAACATTTAGAGCTAATTAAAATTAGTGCTAAGACCCCATCCAAAATTTTGTGAATAAATAAATAATTGTGATTTAGTGTGTATGTTCTTACATAAATGTTGTGTCTTGTGTATCTCAGGTGTAGGTTATGAAGAATAGCTCCTTCATGCAGGTCCTGTAATGATGCCATGTCCTCCACACCAGATACACTGCTACTGTGCATCTCATAAACTCGCTGTCTGTTCAGAGCATTCTGCTTGTAAGTGTACATCTGCAAACATACACACACATATACATAGATGAACAGAGGTTAGTATGAGGGACATGGAAAGTGATTTTTTTTTTTCTTTGGTTTTTCCACAATGTAAAGTCTTTTATGTGACAGGCAGAGAGAAACTCCAACCCAATGATTATGGCTGGGGCATTCATGGGAAGAACCAAAAATACTGCAACCACAGAGATAGAGGGCAGAACACAGAAAGGCTGGCAGGCGACAGACAGACAGAATGCAAAAAATAAATAAAAGACAGACAGAGAGAGACATAGAGAGAGAGAGAGAGATAGATAGAGAGATAGATAGAGAGAGAGAGAGAGAGATAGATAGATAGATAGATAGATAGATAGATAGATAGATAGATAGATAGATAGATAGATAGATAGATAGATAGATAGATAGATAGATAGATAGATAGATAGATAGATAGATAGATAGATAGACAAAACAAAATTTAAAGTTTAAAAACTCTCAGTTTTTTTCATCTGTTCTTCATTTCTCTTTACCAATCTGCTTTCTCAAGGGTTTCTTTATTGTGCATAACTGTAATGGTATCTGTGTTATAAAGGACAACGTCCCTGCTGTCAGATGAGTCCCCTTTCCTATTTGACAGATGTTATGTTACTATTGATAACACACACACACACACACATACACACACACACACACACACACACAGTAAATTTACCTTTCCATTGTCTGTACAGAAGACAACAACTCCACCTGAGCAGGAGTCCACAGTGCTGGCCCAGTACTGACCATCCTCCCAGAGCCAAACACGAGAACCCTGAAACATAAAATAACATTTACAAATCTTTAATTTATATATACTTTATTATTTTAAAGAATAGTCAATTAATCCAAATGCACACACACATACATACACAAATCATCATGTTACAAGTGCATGACATAAACCCTTTAAAGAGAATTCGCTGATGGTTTAAACACATGGAGCTGAACAAGCTTGACTAGCTCTGTAGCTCACTGCAGAAGGCAGACAAATGAACTTTGACCAATTTCCCCCCCCACCCACCCCTCTTTAACACTGATGCAACATCTGTGTGCACACATAAAATGCCTGCACTTTTATGCATTGCAGTTAGCAAATAATAGGATAACAAATAAATAGAATTAAACCAAGCCAAGGGAAAAAGAGAGAAAGAAATAAAGACTGATATTGAATAATTATACTTTTTATTCTGCTCTATATAACTTTACACCACGACGTTTCCTACAGTCAGTGCCACATAACTACTGTAATCCAACTAAGCAACTTGTAATTAGCCATTATTTAGATTTTAATTTAGCTTTTAATTTGTTTTCCAGAATTAACAAAGATAAATGTCAAGTGTCCGCGACCCGAACCCCGGACAAGCGGAAGATAATGGATGGATGGATGGATAAATGTCAAGTGTTAAGTATTAAATGTTATCATTTAAAATTTTATAGCCTCATGCTGTTTATTCATTCATTCATTCATTCATTCATTATCTCCCGCTTTATCCTCTATTAGGGTCGCGGTGGGGTTCCCCATGCCCATCCAGGGGAGAGCGTCTCGGGCGCTGGGCAGATAGACCCAGGACAGGGCGCCAATCCATCGCTGGGCACACACTCACTCACATAGACACACTCTATATGGGGCAATTGTTGAGAATTCAATTGACTTGATCCATGTTTTTGGACTGTGAAAGGAAACCGGAGAACCCGGAGGAAACCCACGCAGACACGAGGAGAACTTGGAAACTCCACCCAGATGGGGATTCGAACCGGGAATCCCTAGCGCTGAGAGGCGAACGTGCTAACCACTAAGCCACCGTGCCGCCCCATGCTGTTTATATATCTATTAATTCATATTGTATAGCGCTGACCAATTTACATTTATATTAATGCATGAAACATGCGAATATGAGTACTTTAAAATCATGTACCATAAATGGAAATACAGATTAAAATAAACAGCGAGCCATTAAGCACTAAGCCAGTATCCTATTGCTAAGCAATCAATGTTTACTTTAAAAAGTGGACTAGATGATTAAAAAACACATTTTTTAATTGAACCTTGTTTTTTTTATAGTGTGTTTGTAAAAATTTTATAAAATCAATAAAGCACTTGGGCGGCACAGTGGCTTAGTGGTTAGCACGTTCGCCTCTCAGCACTAGGGATTCCCGGTTCGAATCCCCATCTGGGTGGAGTTTCCATGTTCTCCCCGTGTCTGCGTGGGTTTCCTCCGGGTTCTCCGGTTTCCTCCCACAGTCCAAAAACATGGATCAAGTCAATTGAATTCTCAAAATTGCCCCATAAAGAGTGTGTGTGAGTGAGTGAGTGTGCCCAGCGATGGATTGGCGCCCTGTCCTGGGTCTATCTGCCCAGCGCCCGAGACGTTCTCCCCTGGATGGGTATGGGGAACCCCACCGTGACCCTAATAGAGGATAAAGCGGGAGATAATGAATGAATGAATGAATGAATAAAGCACTTAAGGTTTTGCGTTATTGTGAACAAATTACAGGAAAGAGGTGTAACAGCACTATGCTATGCATTGGGACTAACAACACATCTTTTCTGTGATTTATTTACAATAATGCACAACCCCGATTTCCTTATTGCTTTTTTAGCCACAGTTTACTAAGAACCGTTTCTATTATGATAATTAATCGATACTACACAATTTTAATAGTCATTTTAATACTACATTTTGAAAAGGTGACAAATGATCCCGTGTATCTAGTATGCTAACTGAATTAGGACACTTCATTAAGTTGATGGCACAACAGCAAAGACGCAGTGTAGCTCTTCCAACTTGTCTCCTAGGACTATTTCTCACATAGTGAGGCACACAGACAACCTACTGTGTTCATTCTCTCTCTACCATTCTCTTTCTCTCTCTTATCCTCTCTTTCTCTTGCACTCTCTTACACACACACATATACACACACACAGCTGTGGTGAATGATTAGACTGATCTACTAGATGGCAGCTGTGCCTCCAGCTATCTTTACTGCCCCCCAACAGCAGGCCAAAGCAGTGTTTAACTACTGCAACACAAAATACCCCAGAATAATCTGTACCCGATCTTTAAAAGCATTTAAAACTACTTTCATAATAAAATAATTACTGACTATAATTAGATTTTAATAAGTATTTTAAATTTGGCTGAACATCTACAGGGCGGCGTGGGGGTGATGTGGTTAGCACGTCCACCGCTCAGCACTGAGACATTTGCGTTCCCAGCTCCGAATCCCGATCTGGGTGGGGTTTATTAGGTACACCCCTGTTTCTCTATCTATTTTATCAGTTGTACGTATCATATAGATTTACCTTGTATTTTTACAATTGTAGATTTAGTTAATCTGTTTATCTCCAAACATGTGAGATCTTCTTTGCTTTTTCCTAATGGTCAGGATGCTGTAGGATCATCGGGAAGTTTTATTTAAGGAATAAAATGGCCAGTTTCTTACTTTTCTCTTAGGTTATTAGGAGACACAGTGGTACAGTGGTTAGAGCTTCTACATTACAACAAGAAGGTCCTGGGTTTAATTCCAAGAGGCTGCATGGGTTTTCCTACCACAGTCCAAAAACATGGATTCAAGGTAAATTGGATACTCAAAATAGACCCTATATAGTATGTGTGTCTGTCTGCATGTGTGAGCGAGTGAGTATGTGTGTGCCCAGCAATGGATTGGTACCCTGTCCTGGGTGTATCTGCCCAGTGCCCGAACCATTCTCCCCTGGATGGGCATGGGAAAACCCCTTCGCGACCCTAGTAGAGGATTAAATGGAAGATAATGGATAGATGGATGGATGGGTACTAACAGTTCTTTTAAGTGTGAAGTCGGCATGTCCTCTCTGTGCCAGAGTGAGTTTATTATGGGTTCTCAAGTGTCCTCACAAATTTCCAAACAGTAAATTGGAGCTACTAAACTGCCCCTATCACTATATGACTGTTTGTAACTGTACCTGTCAAAAAATAGCCAGTGATGCTGTCCTGAGGGCTTGGTTTCCAATGCCTTAGTATCGCATTACCTGTATAAAATATCAGGTATCTGATTTAACTGTATAGTGATATTCATTTATTAGCTGTGAGACAAAGGAAAATCAATAGTGGAGGTTTTATGGCATCAAAACAAATTTTGTTTGATAGTGTTAGTTAGTCAGTCTTCTACCTCTTTTATTTGAGCTTTTATTAATGGTACTTCCTTTGTTTGCGTTGTGCGTGATGCAACTGGCCTATTGTCAAAACAGTAAGTGCTGTTTCAGAGGACAGACATGTTCACAGTGTAGACAGACATAGGACCCTTATTTATATGAATGTGACCCAACCAGAGAAGGTTGTGAACAGGATTGTGAATGTGCTCATAGCTTATGCGCTTTTGATTCATACAACACTATAAGTCAAAATTTGAGAGAAAAACTGGTGTGTTTTGAGTCTGACAGATTTACGTTTGCAAAAGTCACTAGAAATGCATTATTTACAGAATGCATTAAAACAATTAAACAAACAAAGTACTATTAAGATTGTAGGACTTTAGTTCACTAAGTGACGTCTCTGTGTACTGGGTTTCTTTTACACCCCAGAAGAAAATGTAACCATCCCCCAACTGTTATTGTATATTTCACATTCCTGCCACAAGAATAGAGTCTAACACACCGCACATATAGCATATAACAATTCATTTACAGAGAGGAAAACTGCACGTATACATAAGTATGAAGACAGACAAACTTGAAATGACTACTAAACTGCACACATCTATTTGTAAGGAGTCTTCTAATTCGATTGCGTTTTCCTGCAGTTCAATTTTAACCCACAACTCCACTTGCTTAAAAAAATTCTTTCTTTTAGAAATTAAAGGTTACATTTGTAAAATACTACTAAGTTTTCCATGTCTAAATTGTCACTTTATAGTGTGTGTCTGTGTGTGTAAGTGTATGCCAAATGATTGATTGGCACACTGTCTGGGTGTATCTGCCCACTGTTCAAAATGTTCTCTACTGGATGGGCATGGGGAACCTCCCCACGACCCTAGTGTAGGATTAAGCAAAAGATAATAAGATTTTGGTATGTAACCTTGAATGAACAAATGACCTTAAGGCAATTCTTTTTAATTTATTAAACACAACCTTCATCCACAAACTAGTACACTCTCCATATACAAAATTACAAAAATATAGGTGTGCAGAATTAGACCATACTTATTTTTTAAAGCACTTAACCAATAGCATCTACTCAGTCAAACTGATGAGCAGGCACTTTATGTGTTGTTATAATATTTAAACTGGGTGAGCACTCTGTAGTGCTGTGGTCCTCCTAGTGCTGAGACATTGCTTCCTTTTCTGTACTGATGTCTTAAGTAACATTAAAAACCTGCTGAATTGAAAATGGCATTGTTAGCCCGGGGTTATTTAGCTGCCTGGAGAACAACCCTGGAAATTAAAGGACATAAACTACAACATTTAGACAGTCTGCCCTCTCTCTTTCTTTGTCTCTCGCTTACTCTACCTCCCTCCTTCTGCCTTCGCGAGTGTTATTTTTGCTGCCCCTTGTCTTTATACAATTAATCTATGTGTCTTTGTAAATTTGTCAGTTTAAAGTTTACATAAAGTCATGGCTACTAACATATAATCAAACACACCTCATCTGTTATGCTTTGTATATTATGCGTGACCTTTTAAAGTTTATGTTCAGTTCAGTCCAAGATCATTTTTATAATAATCAGTAAATAAAAGTTTGGTTGTAAACTTTATTGCAGACCTCAAACTGTAAGCAGTTGATAGTTAGAGTAGATAGAGCCTCACTTACACGAAGGCAAATATTTTCAATCCAACAAACTGAGAGAAAATTACATTGCACAAGGGGCCAACAACTGCAGCACGGAAGTGCTAGCACTTAAAATCTCAACCTTTGGGCCAATAGGCCAGGACCTTAACCAACGGACCAGCACTACCCATTTGAACATGCTTTTGTTTAGAACTAAAAGCAGTCCAAGTGACAAGTCGTGTGAACTTTTATTTATATTCAACAAGTCATGCTATTCTGCCACAACAGTACAAACAAAACAGGCTCCAGATCATCTGAAAGGGCACGAGAATAAATAAATATTAATAATGCTTTTAAAACAACATTGTCATAAATCAGTCAAAATCAAAAACAAGAAAAAGAGGAATTGCAAATAATTAATCAAACTAATTATAAAAACCACTAACTGTAAAGCTTCTTAAATTAAAATCAAACTTTAACAAAACTTAACTGTTAACATATTGAGGTTAAACAGTCAGAAAAGTCAATGGTGAGTATTTGACTTTGCTGACTGACCTACCTGACCACACTTTGTGTACTATGATTACCTCTATTTGCCAACAAGGAAGAACAAATCCATCGATGATTCCATTACAGTTTATCTGATTAATCAGATGACATTATTTATGATACATTATTTATGATGAATAAATATTGTTACCGAGCTACACCCTGACCAATTAAAGCAACCACAACTCA
Source organism: Corydoras sp. C115 (assembly GCA_019802505.1). Taxonomy (NCBI): domain Eukaryota; kingdom Metazoa; phylum Chordata; class Actinopteri; order Siluriformes; family Callichthyidae; genus Corydoras; species Corydoras sp. C115. The sequence goes on along the minus strand of JAFMOC010000034.1, from coordinate 2,959,872 downwards.
AAGGTCCAAATGGCTTCCTCCCAGGCAGCTATGATAAAGTAATACAATAAATAAACAAATTAAAATATGTAATATTTTAACTAAATCGCTAAAAGACATGGATTACACTTATGATATAGTTACACACTATATGAACAGAATTATTTAGACAAAGCTCCTGACATTGTTATTTGGGTTCTAAGGTAATCGGTACCTCCTACATTTAATGTGATCTAAATGTATACTGTATAAATGTAATTATTGTACACAATAAGATTTTTTGTATAACAACTTTGCTTAAAAAAAGTTATTTATTTATTCATATGTATGAGTTTGTGGTCCACGTAGGTCAAATATTATTTACCAAATAAAAAAACAGAGCCATTAAGTGCAAATGCTGTAACTAGAACAAATATAGATAAAGAACCATTTCCCATCAAAACTATTTTGCATAAAAGGGCAGAGAACTGTATGTTGATTACTTAAGCCTTTGTGTGTTGCCAAAACTTGACAAACTAACTTTAATGAAATGTTGCTGAGCACCCCCATCCCTTATTGAGTGAGCTGCTCAATAAAAGAGGTGATGAATACCTCACAAACACCTGCTTTAATTCTCATCAGTCAGCTTACATTGTACTTTTTTCAATTTCCTAGTTCAAGTAAAAAACAAATAATTTACATTTTAGTCCACATAATTTACTTGTTTCAGAATGTACATGGTTTTAAATAACACAAAGCTAAATGCTACTTTAGCTATAGATTTTATAAAATTTATTCAGAACTTAAATTTATAACATGTAAAGGCACTTTGTGTAAAATAAGAATATACCATATACAGGTCCCCACACTTTTGTGATTTTTGCTCCAAAATCTGGAGCTGATAATACTGGTGTTTTCGATATTATGGTTGCTATATGTTAAACATTCAAAACAACTAAAAACTAGAAACTTTAAATTGGCACACTGTGTTTGCATAATTCATTTTAACATTTCCCTTTTTTCTCTAAAACTAGTTCTCTAGCAACAGCGTATCCATTTTTAAAAAAATGGATATGCTGGACAGATTTGAGGAAATTACATTGTTAATTATTTACATTAAATAGAATATTACCAAAAAAGAGAATACCAAAACATTTAATCAAACATCAAATCCATTCATTGAACTGTGACATCATGGATGTTAGGGGGAACAATTAAATGTCATATAGAAATTGGCTTCTTTAATTCTGTTCTGCTTTCTGCATGTTTACATAAGAAAGTGAGAAATCTGAATACTTGCTGGTCTTTGACTGGTGCATAAGGAGTAACGTGAGTCACTAAAATGAAAACTTCCCTTTTTAGTGGAAGCCAATTGGCTGACAAAAACAAATCCCAGTCCACAGCGGCTCGCTCAGAGCAAAGTCCACTAACGTATAATAATGAAGTTGGTTTACTTGTAATCATTCACCAGAAGATTTATATTGCAATTAACCATGATTAATGATTTTAGATTCAACAAAACTACAAAAAAACCTTATTTTATGGTTTGTAAAAGAATTTAAAAAGTCACATCCTTTAACAGGTATATAAACAATCAGGCAGAAAACATCCTTACATCGTCTTAGCCAACTAAAACACCACACACAGAAGCAAATCTGCAAGTTCAATTAAACATCAACAAAACACATCCTGACAGTATACAGTACTTTTTATGTTGGTTACTGAAACTCTGTGATGTTGACATGCTTTTGAAAGTGTCTTTGTGTGTGCATGTCTTTGTTCTGGAATAAGTAAATAAAAATAATAAATAAAAAAGTAATAAATAAAAAAAAAGTCTTAATAGATTAAATACAACTCAAACTGAACCAAAACCCTGATTTCTAAATAAAAAATATGCATGCACATGTTACTAATGCACAAAATGACTTTATAATCTTGTAAAACCAATAATATCACTAGTGCGATATTGGGTGACTAGTGTGGAAAAAGCTATTTTTCAAAACTATTCAACAATATTATCCATCCATTCATTATCTTCCGCTTTATCCACTATTAGGGTCGCGGGGGGTTCCCCATGCCCATCCAGAGGAGAATGTTTGAGGCGCTGGGCAGATATTGAGGCACACACTCACTCACACAGACAAGCACACACTCTATATGGGGCAATTTGGAGAATTCAACTGACGTGATCCATGTTTTTGGACTATGAGAGGAAACCGGAGAACCCGGAGGAAACCCACGCGGACACAGGGAGAACCTGGAAACTCCACCCAGATTGGGATTCAAACCGGGAATCCCTAGCGCTGAAAGGTGACTGTGCTCCACAACAATATTATTATATTATATTATTTTGTTTTAAAGCGGTGTAATTGTATTAGTGTTTTATTTTTAGTGTATTTATAATTGGTGTAATAACTGTACTTTCCCTCTCTGATTAATAAAACATTTCTGATTTTGACTATTTAATAGAAATTTTAAGTAAATGTGTTAAAAGCATTAGATGCTGTTGCATCATAAAAACATCAAAATGTTTTTTTTTTTATTTAAATGTGAAGATGGTTTTGAGTTGTAGTTTTGTGTTCATAATTATTTTAAGCAGACGCCACAGTGATGTAGCATGTTCGCCCCTCAGCGCTGTCTATTCAAGGCAAATAAATTGCTACTATCTAACTTGCCCCTATAAATATATACCATTAAAAAGACTAAGTTTACAATGTGGTCATATTCTAAATGTGGTCATGGTGCTAAAATGGGTTTGCAAGTAGAGACAAAATCACTGCAAAAAAGGGGCTTCTGTCACTTACCATCGACAAACACATTCTTTGACAGGTAAAGTAAATTTTTAGACCAATTCCTGTTGGGGTAATTTTAGTATCAGGGTTGAATGTCATTGTTTGTCTCCCTAATGTGATAAAAGTTTTTTTTTAATAAATGTATACATCTAAATAAATAAAATTGTGTGTACAGTTGATTCCATACTCTATCTCTTTACATTTAAAGTGTCAAATCAGGCATATGTTAATTGTCATTTCCTCACCTTTACTCCTCTCAAGACCTGCCTATTTGAATATGCAAATAATATAAACATTTGCCTAAGTCTTACTTACTTGTTTTGACAAAAAAGAATCCAGTGACCTGAAGGTGCTTGTTTCCATTGCTATAATTTATAGAACTTACATAAAAGCAATTGAACTTTGTTGAAAATGTTTTATGTTTAATATTTTATACATATTAACCTATATATGAAAACTAGTGTACTAGTTTGTTTAGCAAATTACCAGCCATTATATTTATATTTATATATATATGAATTGTAATGTTCTCATTTGTAAGTCGCTTTGGATAAAAGCGTCTGCTAAATGACTAAATATAATGTAAATGTAAATATATTATAATTGTAACCCAAGTTGTTAAGACAAAAAGTATTGATAAACATTTGGACATTTCATTAACTTTTTTGTCACATGAAAATACACCTCTTGGCCTAAAAAGTTATTATAAAATATTACAGTGCACAATTCCCTGTACATGGGTTTCTACAAGACATATCTACAAAGGCCTATCTGCATTTAAAAAATACGTTTTTGAAGATGTATTTATGTGTGAAAATAAGTCTTTATACTTCCTGAACCAGATAAGTGGATTTTGACAATCCATCACGGACTATGCCTCTGCAAATGAGAAGCGTTTTCACTAATTTAATAACCTAGTCATTTAGCTACTCAGATGACATAATTATATTAAGTTATTAATTTATTATATTAGTTATATTAGACTTAGTTATATTATATAATGTCAAGCATAGACATAACCAATTAATGTAAGCACAAATGAAAACAATGAAAGATCCAAACTGTTATGTAAATAATATAGTTTAAAGTTTAAGATACTTAAGCTGCAAAAACAAAAAAAAAATCCAGTTAGAGGAATGATATTTTCACAGCATTGCCTTAACACTTTCAAATAAACTGTAGAACAGTTTGCATATAACCTTATGCTTACTTGGACCTTTAGGGAGTACAATGATTGGCACTAGGGCAATTCTAAGCTATTTTTTATGGTTTGAGAACTTATGTGCATCTCTGTGGCCGTGAAAATATAGTTTCCAATAATAAACTCTGGGTGGTAGAAAAGTGTCAATAGTGATAATTTTTGAACCCTTAGTTGAAACAGTGTGTCTAATAAAAATTGATTATTAGATAATCCTTAAAGTTTAAAGTAAAAAATATTCAGGTGGAAATTATAAAGGTGTAGGTCACAATGATTAAGTCATTCATAGAGGTTGTTTAGATATCAGTAATAGACTGTTTATTTACATAATTTCATTCTAGTATACATTCTATTAAACTGTAGATAACATTTCTTTATAATTATGCCCTCTGCAGAAGGTTTTCAGAGATTTCCAAATCTGTCATGAAACTCCCTTTATTTTATAAGGATCAAAGCCCCACAAAATTCGCCAAATGACTTTCACACATCCTTCAATGTAAGTTCATACAAACATCCAGATACATGCAGAGACACAAACAACCTCACACAAATATACTGTGCTGATTAAAAGATGTAACAATGTCCAGGCTTTTTAATAAAGTAAGCAAGTACAGAATGTGATTTTAACAAAAACTTTAAAAGTTCACCGAGTGCCCCTTTACTTTCTCTCCCATTCCCTTCCTGCCTCTTAGACAGGAAGCGAGGGATCAGATATCATTTAAGTCAACAGAAAACAGGATATTAATCTGAGAAGATTCCTGCATGCTTTAAAAGCCAGAAATCATCTGCCAATGGCCTCTGTCTTGGTGGTGTAGAGATGTGTACAACACTCAAAACCGTCTTGACAAAGCATTTTAATTATGGGTTGCATTGAATAATACACATAAATAAGCAAAAAAATCTATAAATATTTTAGTTGGTCATTACATGTAACTCTGTATTTTACTGCATGGTAAATGTGTTTGCTTTCTTTCTTTTTTTAACTAAAGATTTTCAAATTATTCATTCATTTATTCATTCATTCATTATCTTCCGCTTTATCCAATATTAGGGTCGCGGAGGGGGTTCCCCATGCCCATCCAGGGGAGAACGTTTCATGGCGCTGGGCAGATACACCCAGGACAGAGCGCCAATCTATCACTGGGCTTTTTCTAAATTAGAAAAAGTTTAAAAAAAAAAAAAAGTACAAACCTGCTGTTGGGTCATTGAATATTGCATATATTTGTATTCATTCATTTTCTATTAACATTAAATTTAAATGTTTTTTTAATGCATTTTAAATTTTTAGCTTTGTGCTTTTTTTTATTTTAGCTTTTTTTTATTAATCACCCCCCCGGATTAATAAAAGTATTCTGATTCTGATGGTTTTATTTATTTGTTGACTATGTTGCACATCATGTGTACACTACAAATCCTGATGCATAGAAGGCCTTTTAAAGTAAACTATAAAGTGAACAACACAACTGGCAGCTCAAGAGATTGATAAAGAATCTGCTTTTTCCAGCTGTGGAGTCCTAGTTCATGTGAATCTGTGCATGAACCATGTGTGTACAGAAGTGTGTGTTTGTGTGTGTGCGTGTGTGTGCGTGTAATTTATTGCTGTGACTGTGTAGATTTACTGAAAATGTCAGGGCAACCAGCAGCTGTTTCTCCTCTTTATTATTTATTATATCTTTAGTTTTGTTTACGGATATGTGCACTTGCAAAAATGTCTACACCACCAGTTATATGCACAACATTTAAACTGGGTGAATGTACAAGTGTATGTGAGATATCACAGATCAAATAATGAGCCTGTGTTTAGATTTTAGCCCCTTGCATGTTAAAAGGAGAAAGGGAGGGAGAGAGAGAGAGTTCAAAGCCATAGTTATGGGAAAAATGCCTTAAATCTAAACTCAAGTGATTATTTAAGAATGTAAGCCTTTTTATTACTGAAGTTTCATGTGAATCCATTATAATTATGTCATTAAGCATATTTTAAGAAAGCGTCACAAACATTGATTCCTTGACAGTAGCTTAAAATTTGTCTCTAAACTTATTAAAGCCAAGAAGAACAAAGCATTTAAATCAATTAAAGTTGATATTTTATATTTAATATTAACAGTTGCACAAAGATCTCAGTTTTAAGCTTTATAGCCGAGTTGTGATTTTGCATGCTTCAAATAGAAAGATTTAAAACAAAAAGCTGAATGAAAAGACCTGGGTCAAAGCTATGATCACTCTGCATGTAAACTTGTGCTTTCTTAGTAAATATGTTGCACCCTGTGCATTAACGGTTAAAAAGAGTTAACATGTTTTGCTATATATGGGCCACAATGGGGCGGCATGGTGGCTTAGTGGTTAGAATGTTTGCCTCTCAGCACTAGGGACTCCCGGTTCAAATCCCAATCCGAGTGGGTTTCCTCCAGTTTCCTCCCACAGTCCGAAAACATGGATTAAGGTTAATTGAATTCTCCAAATTGCCCCATATAGAGCATATAGAGTGTGTCAGTGTAAGTGAGCATGTGCCCAGCGATAGATTGGCGCCCTGTTCTGGGTGTATTTGCCCAGTGCCCAAAATGTTGTCCCCTGGATGGGCATGGGGAACCAACCCCGTGACCCTAATATAGGATAAAGCAGAAGATAATGGATGGATGGATGGATGGGCTACAATGGGTATTATGGGTTCTTATAGGATCCACACCTCCAGTCAGGGTTTGACAGACGGTGTGAGGCTTATTGCTATAACATTTCAACTGTTCACATTGTATATATAAAATCAGATATAACTTGCCGATTAAATGCATATAGATGTGAATGTATTGCACTCTCCGTAATATTGTTATGCAAACTCACATGATGATGTAGACCTATTTACTATAATCCAGAAAATCCAGAGGTGCTATGGAAATAGCATAAAACATACTGACTTGAATAAATAACTTTCATATTTCAACCAAATGAGGTTACCAAACTTCTGCACAGCTTTGCGTTTTAATATGATTCATGGAAACCTTTATGAGCGACAACAGTTTAGGTACAAAGCAACAGGTTACATTAGCGAGCACAAGGAGACCACGGTGCTTAACCACTTTATCTGTCCTCGGGGCTTTGTGCTGAAATTGCTTCTGAGGCAACATCAGCAAAACATTTGGTCAGAAACTTCACTTGGTTTCCAGCTGTTATGTTTGCTGGAGAAAGAATAAAGTTCTATGGCTGCTCTTGAAGGATTAAGCTTAATTGCTTAGCTTGGATGACACCTTAATGCCACTAGACACAATAACATCATTAGGACTCATGTCCTTACAAATTTCTGGCAGTTATTTAGAGAAAGCTAAATCTTATTTTAGCATAACAGTGCCATGACTACATAGTGAGGGTCTGTTTGCCTTTCTTTTATGTGGCCTAGTCCTAATCCCTTTCTTTTTAATAGTCTCAACCCCATCACTCTGGCAAAAACTGGAAAACAGACTGTAAGCCAGGGCTTAGTCTTATAATGCTCTTATAGCTAAATTAAAACAAATCCCTATCATGGACCATTTTCTAGTTGGATGCTAAATACAGTTAAAAATCAGCAGCTACTCCATATTATTTTAATGATGATGTTTACTCAGAAACTCTCAATCATGTGATGCTCAGCCATATAAATGAAGGAACTCTATAGAACTATAGTTCTTTGTTGTTAAATAAATGACTTCCTTTTTTGTGTACTCATAAACTTTATTGCTTTTATAACTCTTAGAACCCAGTTTTTGGAGATGTTTTTCACATCTACTGTAGTGTAAGTACTTTCTTTTCTTTTTTATAAGAGAACCAAGAGTAACATTAAGTAATAAAAATGATCTATTTTGCCTAGTGTGCTTTACACATGGAGGATTTTCTTCTCCATATTTAACCCATTCGTGTATTGAAACACACACATATACACACACTGAGGACATGTGACTGGAGCAGTGGACAGCCTTGAACACAGCGCCGAATGAGCAATTGGGGTTAGGTGCCTTGTCCAAGGACACTTCAGCCATAATACTTTGTGGGACTGGGAATCGGGGACCTTCATGTCACAAGGCTGGTTCTTTAACCACAACATTTGAACAAAAGCATATAATACATACAGATAACATTTGTAAACATTGTTATAAACTTTAAACCATATAAATCACAGCCATATGGACAGCCATAGTGCAGTCCAGGGTTCAGTGATTTTATACGTGTGAAGGAAAATACAATGTGTTTTTCACACATCTGTGTGATCCATGCTGGCATTGTATTCTTAACATGCTGCATTAAGCCTCAATCACACAGCAAAACCATTCAGGACTACAAGAAGATAAAAAGCACAGCAACCAAAGTACATCTGATCTCTCAGCTAGTTGACGTTATGTCAATGTTCCCACTGGTGGTGCAAATGTAAACAGAAAAACATCCCCTAAAGGAACTTATCTCTGAGAACCCTCTCAGTGGGTAGTTCCACTCATACATTCATAAAAACAGGATTTTGCTTTTTATACTTGTGTTTCCTAATTCTTTTGATTATTTTTTGCTACTGGGGAAGTTGTAAAATAATCTTAATTAACAGAACTTATTTAGTATCTAGCTCACTCAACGCTTTCTTGTGTGTGGGATTGGAAAAGTGTCTATCTCAAACAACAAACTGTTTCAGAGCCTCATGGAATGTTAATAGCAACAAGACAGGAAGAGAAAGCAAAGGGGGTGGATGAACATTGATGTTCAGAAAGGAAGAATGTGATTTACAGAGCCACATGTTAGTCAGACTGAGCTTTACTTTGTTGAACATCATGTATTATGACAAATGTGTCACTACACGATCCATGTAATAGCACACAGATTCAACTAATTCACACCCTTCTGTTTGGTGGCTTGTATTAACAGCTTAATGACACAGTGACAAGGCATTATCTTCTTGAAGGATTAGACATATGGTAATAAAAGACCTGGGGCTTGTTTCATTAAGCTTAGTTTAATAAAACCCTGGGGTTTCTTTCTCACAAAGATGTGTCTGTTTTAAACGGGCTTTTTCATGGTTACTAGGCATTCACACTGGGATCTGAGAGAAACCATCAATTTTTATTAAAATCTTTAAAAAAAATAATATATTAAAAAAAGAGGAATACATTCTTTATAAAACATATAAAAGAGTAATGGAGGTTCACACCCACACTTACATCTTGGTGAACTATGCATTTTACTTTAAAACACATATTTATGAATCAATTTTGTTGTCTTTCGTGACAATACACAAGCTAAAGCATTTACAAATTCTATTCCACATCCAGACGTGCAGCCATGTTATCCCCAAGGACAGACACTTACATGAATCAGATTGTACCTTAAAGCTAACTGTTGTAATTTTTTCAAGTAACCCAGTTCAGTTTTAATTTTACTTTTTTTTTTGAAGTGGCAAGTCACCTAACAGAATGCTACAGCAAAAAGCACCCAATAAATGCACCTAATAAAAATCTAAACACTAAAGCTGTCACTAAAAAATCTTTAGATCTCCATGAACAAGTTATTTGAAGTCATTAAACATGCATCTTATGGTTTTGGCAGATATGAGGTGAGTGAGATCTGTTGGAGTATAACATACTATTATGGAATTATAGATATTTAACACCAAACCATTCAATTGGGTTGTATCGATTTGTATGCTATCATCTTTGTATAAAAAAAAAAAAATAAGAAAGACCATTCCTTCTGCATGCTTTGGCAGGAAAATAACCCCCTAAGCAGGATGAGCTGTCAGCTGAGAATTAGATTTGTTTCAGAGGAATTTGTGTTTATTATTAGAGTAAAATTCCTGACCCTGGAGTAGAGACATAGTAGGTAACTACATTTGCAGTTATTCGTTTTTAAGTTAAGCTGAAAAACCATTGTGAATCATTTTTAAATCTGTAGTTGTACTATATTGTAATGCAATAATATATAAATGCAGCCTGGTTTCACATGAGGACTGGTGACTCATTTTAATACAGAATTTGACCACTGCCTTTTTAGTAAACAGTATCTCAGTATAGCTGGGTTAAGGCCCAAATCTAGAACTTGCTTAAGACATGTTCCTGACTCTTAGTATAATATCCAGTAAGGAAAAAGTAGCCAGTATGTACTCTGAAAGGGTACTGTTACCACTTAACCTCATCACAGCTGTCAGTCAAGCTAATCATTTACTTTGATTGGCTGCCCTGCAGGTAATCATGGTGTTACAGGGAGGAGCAAGGCTTACCCTTAGAAACAGAAGAGGCACAATGACCCCAGTGACTCTGCCAAATTAGTTGTATAAAACACACAGACACACACAGACACACAGACACACACACACACACACACACACACTCCACATCTCCCCCTCTCTTTCTGTTTCTCTTTTTCAAGGTCACATTTTTGAAAAATGCAGGCACTGACTCACAGCTGCAAACCACACCAATAGACCTGGAGGCAAGCACACCTGATGGATAGGAACCTATTATTTATTTATTGCTATTATGAAATGGTATCCCAAATGTTTAACACGCCAAGATAACACAAATACAAGTTTCCAAAGTAATCTATTTGCTTTGTGATGTATTAATTGACATGTTTTCAGGTGACAAAACTGTCTAGTAACACTGTTTGACATAAAAAAATATTTTTTGTGTGAATAAAAATGTGAGTATAGCAATTAAATAAAAAATATTGTTTAAAAAACATAATTTAAATAAAAACAACTACTTTAGGCCTTTTGGCAAAAGTAGTTCTGACAAAATGTCATTTGCTCCAAGTACTTTTTGGTTTTACTTTTTTAACAATTCTGCATTCTAACAGTAGGGCATACAGGACAGTGCTATTTACATTTAACAACACAATAATCTATGGCGTGTTCTTACATTTCTGCAAAAGGTAAATTCCTTAATTCCTTAATCCTTAATTAACAATGTACAACAAGAGGATGTATGTCGTAAATTAGCCCCAAAAGTGGTTGACCAACAAATATCATACCAAGAGCAAGGTGTGTAATAGTCTCCAAAAAGTCCACCATCAGGAGAACATCAAACAACAATAGCATGCATGACAGGTTTTTAAAGGGGAGGATGCAGCACTCCAAAAAAACATTGGTGCCCACTAAAAAAAAGTGCAATTCACATATTTGTGGAACAATAAATAAATATATATATATATATATATATATATATATATATATATATATATATATATATATATATATATATATATGTATTCCTTTTGAACCTAAAACAACCCAAAAGGATAACTTGCTTTGGAAGGGGAAAAAAGGCAGAAACAAGTGTGGGGTTCAGGTTTAGAACATTGTATTATTGTAAGTATGTATTGCTGCTGTAAATGCACTATTGTAAAAGGAATACTATAAATAAATAAACTTACATTTGAACTCTGTGCACACATTATTTGACAATTGAACAAACCTAAGGTTAAAAAAGTTCTTTTGTATTAAAAAAAAATATTGGCAACATATCAAATATGTTTAACCACAAACTGTTCAAAGGCTTGTTTTAACTAGCAGTTTGGCTCATTTGAATTTCATGAATTAGAATCTCTGATTAATAAATAATCATTTAAAATCATTAGATTTTGTTAGTTTGTTAGAATTTTGGTAGTAATTCTTACCATACAATAAAGAATAGCAATGTGTTGCTTGTACGTCGTGGCAGGAATCGCATTCATACACAGTGAGGGGTTTAAGCCATTACTGTGTTGGCAACAGACTTTGGCTTGGTAAAACTGCCATCTTAGCTTACTGTTGGCATACAGTATGGCAAAGAGGGGGAGGATTTAAACAGTGGCTCTGTACAGTTTTATAGTCAACATTAATTATTCTTCACACTTTTTAAAAAAATATATTTTCTAATGAAACATTCTTTCTCTTTCTTTAATGGTTATTAAACCAAAAGATATCTTTAGTTAACCACGTCACAAATGGAATGAGTTTAAGTCTTTTTTAATACATAAATTAGGATTTTAAGCATTGAAAACTGGGTGAATTTGTTAAAACAAGAAAAAATGTCCAATGTTGTGAGGAATGGGTTATGGGAGTTAAGAATAAATTATGAGAGGAAATATGGTATAATACACCCTAATACACCCCGTTTCAAACAAATAGTTTCTGATAAGACATTACTCATGTATATTAATATATTTAATACTAAAGTTTTGTTATCAAGTTAAGTGACCACTAAAGTGAATACTATTTACACATAATAGGCATTGTGCTTATAAAAAAGTATGCTGTTTTTTTATTTTAGCTTTTAAACAGGGTTTATTGTTTTAATAGCTACAGTAATCACCGATTCAATCCAGATGTGGTAGAAAAGATGTTTTTCATACAGCAAAGTAATTTTCACTGTGACATCCATAATGACATTATATTCTTTATTGTTGATCATAAAAGCTGAAGCCTGTGAGTGACTGGTTTCTGTATGTTGTGGGCTTTCCCTTAAATACTGGTTCTTTTGTGTTTGCTTTTCTAGATGACAAGCAGTGGCCGGGTGATATTTGACACTAGCAAGCCAAGCCTGAGTGCACAGGAGCCATTTCATTATCTAGTTTGAGACCTCGGGATCAGAAGCAAAGCAAAATAAGGTTTGTAAATTTCATTTTCATGACCACCTACTTAAGTATTTTGACCTGGAACAAGAAGGATGTGGTTTCTTATATGTCATGCTTTAATCAAACCCCTCAGGTGAAAAAAGTAACAGCTCTAACCAGTCCAGGGCTCTTTACGGTGTGATTCACACATGGACTGTCGCACTAGTGACGAGAGCACAATGAAACAGAGCACCTTTCAACAGGTTATATCTACTCAGTCATCATGCGAGCTTACACAATCAGCAGCAGACATCGTACATCATCTGAATAGATGGCTCTGTGGTAACCGGTTCAATCATTTAATAGCAATGCATTCAATTCCAGTTATCACATTTATTTTAAACACTAGATTATGTTTTACAAATTAGTTAAACTGATTGATTTTGTATAACATTTACGGTAAGTATGGTAACACTTTATCTTATACCAAGACATCTTTCAAATACAACAGTTGTTTGTATTTGTATTTTTAAATCAGTCACTTTGTTTATTTTATCAGTCAATGCTTATGAAATAGACTTCTTCACAAACTTTGCATGGATGGTATGATCTGTTATGGAAGGTGGAAAAAAAAGGTACAGCACCTACGGAAACAGTTGTTCTCTACATCAATTTTACATCAATTTTGGCAAACTTGCACAAGTTTATGTATGTAAATATGGTTTATATTTTGTAAAACTCTTGTCATAATATTTTGTTTGTCAGTGGCATAAAACATAGGTGGTTCATTTTATTTTACATTATATTATTATATTATTAAATATTATTTTACATACTCGCCTATTAGAATGCATTTTATATCTTATACAGAAAAATTTGATTACGACCGTGGACGGTTGAGCAGATGTAATCTTACATCAAGCAAAAAGAGGCAAAAGACTCATTTGCAAATTAACACATTATTTTAGAGATTAGGTAATACAATGATAAACCTTTAAACCTTTTAAACTTACAGTATAAATTCAAGCACGATTACAAAATAAAACTGGTCACTGAAAACACAGTTTGCTCCTTTATAAGATGTTTCAGTACATGTCAGTAAAATGTTTTCACAATTAATCTGTTGTTCCAGGACCAGTAACCACAGAAAAGTTTTATTTCTTTAATAGTGAAAACCTAAAGCAAACAAGATGAAAAGAAGGCAAAAACTCCATCTTTATGAGAGTGGAGTGTAAAATTCTACAACGTGCCCAGTGATCGAAAATGAACCATCAACATATTTTACCGAATCTACTAATGCAGTTTTGTTTTAAAACCATAGTGTGCATGAACTTGAAATTGCTAAATGTTCACTATAAGTTCACTACTGTGATGAACCCTTTTGAATGATTTGCAGATAAACCACTGTTGTCTGTCAGCCATAGTGTGCACAGTGTTACATTCTGAAACAGCATAACAGCTGATCATAGCCACTTTAAATGGACCAGCATCTTTTCTCTTTGTTTAACACAGACCAGCTGCCAGACACAGAGTCAAGTCAGTGCTCACGGGTATTCCCCCCCTAAAATTAGTACAACCTGGTTAGTACTGTACTGGGTTTGGTTGCAGACAGTAGTAGCTTAATAGTTCACTATGGATGTCTGGTTCTACAGTGTAAAACATTTACACATACACTGTATATATTAAAAGAATTATGGTGTCAGTGCAAAAAGATCATTGCTCCTTGCCTCACGACACTAACGCATCATAAAATAATTTGATTATGTATAATATAAGGGGGCGGCACGATGGCTTAGTGATTAGCACGCTCGCCTCTCAGCACTAGGGATTCCTGGTTCGAATCCCAATCTGGGTGGAGTTTCCATGTTCTCCCCGTGTCCGCGTGGGTTTCCTCCGGGTTCTCCGGTTTCCTCCCACAGTCCAAAAACATGGATCATTCATTCATTCATTCATTCATTCATTATTACAGGGGTGAACATCTCGGGCGCTGTGCAGATAGACCCAGGACAGGGCGCCAATCCATCGCTGGGCACACACTCACTCACACAGACACACTCTATATGGGGCAATTTTTGAGAATTCAATTGACTTGATCCATGTTTTTGGACTGTGGGAGGGAACCGGAGAACCCGGAGGAAACCCACGCAGACAGGGGGAGAACATGGAAACTCCACCCAGATGGGGATTCGAACTGGGAATCCCTAGCGCTGAGAGGCGAACGTGCTAACCACTAAGCCACCGTGCTGCCCTACAACATGGATCAAGGTCAAATGAATTCTCCAAATTGCCCCATATACTGTAAAGTGTGTTTGAGTGAGTGTGTGCCCAGCGATAGATTGGCACCCTGTCCCGGGTGTATTTTCCCAGCACCCGAAATGTTCTCCCTTGGATGGGCATACCCCCCCCCCATGAAAGATAATGAATGGATGGATAATATAAGGCCAATCTACAAAAAGGTCTTAGAAATAGTATCTTTAAATAATGAGATATATCAGAACCAATGACAAAAAAACAACAGGGTGCTCTTTATGGTTCCAAAAACTGAAAAGGACACGAGTTTGAGTTTATGAGAATATGTATTATCAGAAATTAGACTGTCTGAGTTTGAGATCATGGTTGCCAAATAATAAGATTTAACATCTGGAATTATATTTGGTGTTGCTCACTTTGATCCGAGACCAGCTCCAGATTTGCTTCTAATAATAGCGACGGAAAGAGGAAGAGAGGAGAAAAAAAAAGAGAGAAAAAAAGCGAAAGTTGCGAGAACGACAGAAAAGAGAAAAGCTGAGAGGAAGGGGGAATTGGACGAGAGGAAAGGTAAGGAAATGCCAGAGAATTCCTGCGGGAAGCTCGGAACTTTTCACTCTGATAACCCGGGAACTGGCTCGTGTGCTTTATCAGTTTAACACATGATACGAGATTAAACAAGACGGAGAGGGAAAAAAAGAATTTAGCGTTTTAAACATGAACGCAAACCTTTGTCTTGACGTTTTCTTCTACCACTGACCCTGACAACATCTGTCTAATAGATGCATTTCTTACCTCTGTGAAAAAGTTATCCATGGTGCTTTCTGGGTTCCAAAAGTCCGATCGGACCTTATAAATATTCTACAGCCATCTGTGTGTGTCCAGATAATGATGAGAGGCGATGGATTTCTTATTCCATGTTAGTTTCGGTGGAGAGAATAAGAGTCGGGGTTGGAGCGCGCTGCTTTCCGTCCCTCTGTTTAACTCGCGCGTGAGGGGAGAGGAGTCTTTGTTTCGGGGATGTCGGACTCGTTGGTTAACGAACGGCAGAACGTTGTGGAACTCGGCAGAACGTTGGTACCGCGGCAGATGGCGGTCGGTGATGATCGGAGGTGCGAGGTGACTGTGGGAGACACGCATCCGTAAACAGCAGCGCCGCGTCTCCTGCCGACAAGTTGAGCGTCTGAGCCGAGCTCCGAGTCTGAGCCGAAGCTCCGCCCACAACCCGGTTTGAATGAAAAGAAAAAACAGCGGGGCAGTTCGGACTGTCACACCTCCTGCTGCCCCACAGCGAGGCAGCTCGAGCGGGACACCCTGCCAATTTCACGCTATGTTGCTACAAATTGACACCCGCTCAGATCGGGTTTAGGGTTTTATTAGATATTCAGCACTCCAACTTGATTTTATTCATATTTATACACCCAAGGGCGGCACGGTGGCGTAGTGGTTAGCACGTTCGCCTCTCAGCGCTAGGGATTCCTGATTCGAATCCCCATCTGGGTGGAGTTCTCCCCGTGTCCGCGTGGGTTTCCTCCGGGTTCTCCGCTTTCCTCCCACAGTCCAAAAACATGGATCAATTGAATTCTCAAAAATTGCCCCATATAGAGTGTGTGTGTGAGTGAGTGTGTGCCCAGCGATGGATTGGCGCCCTGTCCTGGGTCTATCTGCCCAGCGCCCGAGATGTTCTCCCCTGGATGGGCATGGGGAACCCCACCGCGACCCTAATAGAGGATAAAGCGGGAGATAATGAATGAATGAATGAGTACTCCAACTTGCCTGATTTTATTCATATTTATACAGCCAAGGGCGGCACGGTGGCGTAGTGGTTAGCACGTTCGCCTCTCAGCGCTAGGGATTCCTGATTCGAATCCCCATCTGGGTGGAGTTCTCCCCGTGTCCGTGTGGGTTTCCTCCGGGTTCTCCGCTTTCCTCCCACAGTCCAAAAACATGGATCAAGTCAATTCATTCATTCAATAACTCCCGCTTTATCCTCTATTAGGGTCGCGGTGGGGTTCCCCATGCCCATCCAGGGGAGAGCGTCTCGGGCGCTGGGCAGATAGACCCAGGACAGGACTGGGCACACACTCACTCACACAGACACACTCTATATGGGGCAATTTTGAGAATTCGATTGACTTGATCCATGTTTTTGGACTGTGGGAGGAAACCGGAGAACCCGGAGGAAACCCACGCGGACACGGGGAGAACATGGAAACTCCACCCAGATGGGGATTCGAACCGGGAATCCCTAGCGCTGAGAGGCGAACGTGCTAACCACTAAGCCACCGTGCCGCCTCAAGTCAATTGAGTTCTCCAAATTGCCCCATATAGAGTGTGTCTGTGTGAGTGAGTGTGTGCCCAGCGATGGATTGGCGCCCTGTCCTGGGTCTATCTGCCCAGCGCCCGAGACGTTCTCCCCTGGATGGACATGGGGAACCCCACCGCGACCCTAGTAGAGGATAAAGCGGGAGATAATGAATGAATGAATACAGTCAATGGTGGCACGGTGGCGTAGTGGTTAGCACGTTCGCCTCTTAGCGCTAGGGATTCCAGATTCGAATCCCCATCTGGGTGGAGTTCTCCCCGTGTCCGCGTGGGTTTCCTCCAGGTTCTCCGCTTTCCTCCCACAGTCCAAAAACATGGATCAAGTCAATTGAATTCTCAAAAATTTCCTCATATAGAGTGTGTCTGTGTGAGTGAGTGTGTGCCCAGCGATGGATTGGCGCCCTGTCCTGGGTCTATCTGCCCAGCGCCTGAGATGTTCTCCCCTGGATGGGCATGGGGAACCCCACCGCGACCCTAATAGAGGATAAAGCGGGAGATAATGAATGAATGAATGAGTACTCCAACTTGCCTGATTGTATTCATATTTATACAGCCAAGGGCGGCACGGTGGCTTAGTGGTTAGCACGTTCGCCTCTCAGCGCTAGGGATTCCTCATTCGAATCCCCATCTGGGTGGAGTTCTCCCCGTGTCCGCGTGGGTTTCCTCCAGGTTCTCCGCTTTCCTCCCACAGTCCAAAAACATGGATCAAGTCAATTGAATTCTCAAAAATTGCCCCATATAGAGTGTGTGTGTGAGTGAGTGTGTGCCCAGCGATGGATTGGCGCCCTGTCCTGGGTCTATCTGCCCAGCGCCTGAGATGTTCTCCCCTGGATGGGCATGGGGAACCCCACCGCGACCCTAATAGAGGATAAAGCGGGAGATAATGAATGAATGAATGAGTACTCCAACTTGCCTGATTTTATTCATATTTATACAGCCAAGGGCGGCACGGTGGCGTAGTGGTTAGCACGTTCGCCTCTCAGCGCTAGGGATTCCTGATTCGAATCCCCATCTGGGTGGAGTTCTCCCCGTGGGTTTCCTCCGGGTTCTCCGGTTTCCTCCCACAGTCCAAAAACATGGATCAAGTCAATTCATTCATTCAATAACTCCCGCTTTATCCTCTATTAGGGTCGCGGTGGGGTTCCCCATGCCCATCCAGGGGAGAACGTCTCGGGCGCTGGGCAGATAGACCCAGGACAGGACTGGGCACACACTCACTTACACAGACACACTCTATATGGGGCAATTTTGAGAATTCAATTGACTTGAGCCATGTTTTTGGACTGTGGGAGGAAACCGGAGAACCCGGAGGAAACCCACGCGGGGAGAACATGGAAACTCCACCCAGATGGGGATTCGAACCGGGAATCCCTAGCGCTGAGAGGCGAACGTGCTAACCACTAAGCCACCGTGCCGCCTCAAGTCAATTGAGTTCTCCAAATTGCCCCATATAGAGTGTGTCTGTGTGAGTGAGTGTGTGCCCAGCGATGGATTGGCGCCCTGTCCTGGGTCTATCTGCCCAGCGCCCGAGACGTTCTCCCCTGGATGGGCATGGGGAACCCCACCGCGACCCTAGTAGAGGATAAAGCGGGAGATAATGAATGAATGAATGAGTACTCCAACTTGCCTGATTTTATTCATATTTATACAGCCAAGGGCGGCACGGTGGCGTAGTGGTTAGCACGTTCGCCTCTCAGCGCTAGGGATTCCTGATTCGAATCCCCATCTGGGTGGAGTTCTCCCCGTGTCCGCGTGGGTTTCCTCCGGGTTCTCCGCTTTCCTCCCACAGTCCAAAAACAATGATCAAGTCAATTGAATTCTCAAAAAATTGCCCCATATAGAGTGTGTCTGTGTGAGTGAGTGTGTGCCCAGCGATGGATTGGCGCCCTGTCCTGGGTCTATCTGTCTAGCGCCTGAGATGTTCTCCCCTGGATGGGCATGGGGAACCACACCGCGACCCTAATAGAGGATAAAGCGGGAGATAATGAATGAATGAATACAGTCAAGGGCGGCACGGTGGCTTAGTGGTTGGCACGTTCGCCTCTCAGCGCTAGGGATTCCTGATTCGAATCCCCATCTGGGTGGAGTTTCCATGTTCTCCCTGTGCCTGTGTGTGCCTGGTTTGCTCCAGGTTTTCCAGTTTCGTCCAACAGTCCAAAAACATGTATTAAAAGTTATGTGGCTGCTCTAAACTGCCCTTATATGGTGTGATTGTGTGCCCAGCTATGTATTGGCACCCTGTCCTGGGTGTATCTGAATAGGGCCCCAAATGTTCTCCCCTGGATGGGTAACCTGGTTAGCTGCTCTAGATTGAAAAAATGTCTTTTTATTGTGGGGTTGCTTTTTTGCTTCATGTCTAAAAGCTTTTTTTCTGCTTTCCTTCCCACAGACCAAAGACAAATACATGAAGTGTATTGAAATGACTTATTTACCTTTAAATGTGAATGTTTATCCTGTAGTAGAACGTGTTTGCCTGCTGCCTATCCAGTGAACATTAGGACAGGGTCCAGAACCACTAATAAACCTAATTAGGATAAACACTTTAGAAAGTTTGATTACATCAATACATGGATGTTTGTTAAAAGCTACATATGTTGAAAAGAATACAGTTAACAAAATTTGGAGCACAGATGATAAAATGATTACATTTTGCATTGTTTGTGTTGGACACTGTAGATAATACAAACTAAAATAATATTTAAAATGTAATTATTAACATGGCCCATTTCAAAGAACTGTAAGAGACTTTATTAGCCAAGTTATTATAATTCACTCTATTTTCAGGGTTATGTTAAGTATTTCCTCATGATATACCATTCTTGGAAGCAACTGTGCTCAAGATGTACATCTTAGGTTTGAGCCAAAATAAGCCTTTTTTTATACAGACCTGCCAATAGGGAACTTATATAATCTGAAGGTAAAAGAAAAGTGACTCAAACTGTCTGCATGTGTGCCTGCACCCACAAATTGCACTGGTTTTTTTTCATGCTGTCAAAGTTGTAAAACAGATGTGTCCGTAAACTTCCCTGCCCCCTTAACATTATTTCACATTCATATGATATTAATGTTTAGTGCATCTTGGCTGCTGATTTCAACAGCAGTTACCGTTTGGGTTCTTGGTTGAGTTTGATGGAGCTCTGTGACATATATAAGGCTTATGTGGAGCTTTTATTTGTTAGAGACCCTGATTAACACTTTACAGAACTTTGTCCTGGGCTTGTTTTGACAGTGTTAAGGTTTTGTTTGTTTAGATGTGTTCAAACAAGCTTTGGTCTCTTCCATAACCAGGTGTGGACCCTATTCAACCAATTATGTAACTTTTGAAAGTTTTCAGTGAATAGTAACACTGCTCTATATGATGAAAATGTAAAATAAGGTTGTTTTTTATTGCACTAAAGATGTGACATAAGATTTTATAACATAACTCTGAATGTAAACAAATATTGAAAAAAAGTAGACTACAGACAGGCCAGCAGGCACATTGCAGCTGTAACTCATGATGGACCTCCATGCCATCACAGATGCTGTTTGTAATTTTTGTTAGTAACACTCTGGATTATCTTTTTTTTTATAATTGAAACATTAAATCCAACATCCATTTTTTCATTATATATATATTTTCATAATACATAAATTGTTCAGTGGAAAGAAACGACTTCATAAGACCTGTCTAGAACTGAGTGGAGAATAAACAAGGTCACCAAAGCCACAAGTGATAAGTTAATCAGAACAGATGTAGACATGGCACATTAACTACAAACACAAGGTCTCAGTCCAGAAAAAACAAAGACTTTATTCCAAGAAAAACTACAACTTTTCATACCGAATCTGATATTTTTTAAGTTTTGTCTATCACAGCCATAAGAAAAATATATTTAGTAATTGCCTTTGTTACCTCAGAAGCCTTAAAATTGGAGGCACTGGTGAGGTTACTGCACCCCTGAGATTCAGAACACAATTTTATTATTTAACAAGCAATTATAATTATATAAAATATTTAATAATTAATCTCTTTTCAGGTTTCAATGTGCTTCAAATACATTTAAATTTACTGGGGAGCTTTGAAATCTGAAAAGTTTGTATAAATAAAATAAAACAGTTTTCTAATCCAGTAAATGAGACTAGTCTTTTATTTAATCAATGTCAGCATAAGAACTGTTTAATGGGAGTGTTGTGTATTGGGTTTCACTGTCTAAGCAGGCACAAACAGGTCTATTCTTAATGCCCTAATCAGACCTTAGCTGATGTGGTGTACTGCTTTTGAATCAGTTTAAATGACTCACTAAAAATTAATAGTGAAACTAGATTTATATCAATATAAATGTTCAGAAAGTTGTTTATGACTGGAGTGGGCAACTGTTCAACTGTTGTTATGTAGAAATATCAAACCATGTTCTAAATAATGTTATGGAGCAAGGTTTTCATAATTATACATTTGTGTGTTTTACAGCTCATGAGACATGAAAGACATTAGGGGCAGAGATGTGTAATTCAGTGGAACTTGAAAAGAGATCTGTCCTGACACAGTAAGACAGGGTACATGATTCGGAACACTAACTTTTCTCATCTTATTAGCATTTAGCTGCTCGCCGTTATCGCAGGAGGTCAGTCTTGAGTAGACAGTGTTTGGCCTGAACACCTTCCTTTCTGTATTCTAATAATTAATTCTGCTCCAAACATGTGTGTACAAAGGTGGGTGTGATTTACCAAGAAACATTACAACATAACTTGGTGGAACATGTGTCACCTTTAATGTGTTTGAATCATAACTACTGGGTGAGGTTTTGAAATTTGCTGCCCTTTGCTATTCATACAATGTACAATGCTTTATTATTTTTTTTTATTTATTTTATTAGCCCAGCGATTGATTGGCGCCCTGTCCTGGGTCTATCTGCCCAGCGCCCGAGACGTTCTCCCCTGGATGGACATGGGGAACCCCACCGCGACCCTAATAGAGGATAAAGCGGAAGATAATGAATGAATGAATGAATTTATTTATTATTTATTACAGACTTTTTAGACACCAACAGAAATGACATCTCTCACTAATGCTGTATATTCTAATTATTGAATAAGTATTTTAAATAGAAATAAGGCTCAGGTTACTTTCAATGATAAAAACAAAAATACAAAATAATAAACCATAAACCAAACAAAATAAATACAAAATTAATATCTATTGGACATCAACATTTATCATTTAACATTTGGTAGGATGCATTGAAAACAATAAAATAAATCGATTGCTTGATGTAACCATTAAGGAGTTTTATACACCTCTCTGTTTCAATTCTGGATCACTCTTCCACCAGCTGCTCCAGGTACAGATTTGACTTTTAAATGACTTCACATGAGGTCATTTAGCAGATGCTTCAATCCAAGCGACTTGCAATTGTACCAACTTGATGGTTAGGCTCAGAATAAAGTGTCAGGCATAATATAGAAGTTCTGGAGCAATGAGGGTTAAAGTGCTTGCTCACTGGTAATTTTGGATTTGAAACAGCAACCATCAGCTTGGTAGCCCTACACCCTAACCACAGAGTTTCCTCTCCCTCTCCTTTTCGTTCTTGTAACCAGGGGGAGAATTAAACAAGGCTTCACAGTAAGTGAACAGTGTTTACTAACTCCATCAGCACTGCTGTGCCTGGGGTCCTGAACATTAGAGAACAGAGTAAACAAAGTTAGCAGAGGAAAAAAACTTTACTTTATTCCTAATGTTGATTATTTTAATTTTAATTAATCACACCGCTCAGAACTTATCAACCATGAAAATGTAAAGTTCAAAGATCACAAGCAAAGAAATATAAAGAATATATACACATGCACATTAACATTAACATTAACAAGATTTAGAAATGTCATGAAAACATGACAGTCAGATGGGGAAATATGTTTTATTATACATGGAACCATGGACCTGTTTAAACAAAGTTGGTGTGAGAAAATAAATAGACTAAATAAATATGAGAAAGTTTATCTGAAATGTTAATGAGAGTAGAAGTCTAAACTATGGGATTTCTGATAATAATTAGTCTCTAAGAAGTACAGACACTGACATGATTGTTCTTTTTCTGTTACATATATGTTTCAATTCTCTGGTCTGCTTCTCTGCTCAGTTTTAAAATTCAACAATGAAGTCATAAATCCCGTAAGTAAACATTGCTTACTGTACAGTGTAATGTTTACAGTTAGCTGATTATTGCTTAATCTCTTGAGCAGTCCTATTTTTTATTTAAGATTTGATAGCATAGAAACAGGCTGCACAAAAGTCTATGGTGTTTCTTCAGGATGTTATGCTGTGATATTGGAAACTGGGCCATGTTAAACTAAACATCTGGAAATGTTTAGTACTGAAAACCTTGAGGACACAACACCTGCAGTCCTGGCAGGTAGGACACAAGAATAAACTTACAGGTTTCAATGTAATTTAAGTACACTGAACTCAAAAGCCACTAGTTGGTTGATAAGTTTAATAATCTATACTCCTCTTACTTTAGACAGTAGATTAACACATGAATTAACAATTTAAAAATTAATAAACCACATGAACACAAAAACCATAACTGTATAACTTGTGAACATATCTTTGGGAAATTATTTTCATTAAAATAACAAATAATATCTAGTGGTTTCAATTATAATAATAATCAAGTACAGCAACATCAATATTACTACTACCATTCATTATCTTCCACTTAAATGTCTGCTAGGGTCAAGATTGGAGTGGAGATACACCCAGAACTACTAAGTACTTCTACTACTACTACTACTAAACTATCCAGTATAGTAAATAATAATAAATCTGCCTGCCTCCCCTGCTTGGACTACATGCTTAGTGGTTTAACATCTGAACACCATCTGTTGGCTATTGACAAGTGATACATTAATAGGGAGTCAGGCAATTTAGCATCACCAATTTACCTTTCAGAATGTGTTTGGAATGACTGACTGCACACAGAATAGACCTATGACCTCTCCAACCGAAATGGTGTGGTATTTCTCTTAGAATTGTTGCATTGTATTTACATATATAATTAAAGCCAGAGGTAGTTACTTTTCAAAAAATGCTGCATTCTTATATTAAGCAAAATACTATGCCAAAAGGGAACATTTTAAGTTCCATATCAAAGCATGACTAGAAATGTTCTTATTTAATATATCCATGAATGAGAATAAATATCACCATTTTCTTAACTGTGTTTCTGTGCGGAAATATTGCCAGAACAAACAAAATTCAGGGCTTCATGGACAGAACTGTGCTGAAATAACTATTGGCAAAAAAGGTTTGAGTTCAACTTCTCAGCTTAAAGTGCAGGCAATTTATGAACCCACTCATCTTATATAACGTGACTCCAATTATTTTCAAGCAAAACAGAAAACCCTTGGCTTTTGTGCATTTAGGTTTTTGAATAAAAAAATATTAAGAATTATGATTTGTCCTGCTAGACATGTTTTGGAACTAAACTCAAGGTCTTAGTAAGTTCACACATGAATGAACAATTTATGAAAAATGAATAAACCACATGAACACAAACACTATAACTGTATAACTTGTGAACATACCTTTGGGGAATTATTTTCATTAAAATAACAAATAATATCTAGTGGTTTCAATTATAATAATAATCATCAAGTACAGCAACATCAATATTACTACTACCATTCATTATTTTCCACTTAATCGTCTGCTAGGGTCAAGATGGGAGTGGAGATACACCCAGAACTACTACTAACTACTACTACTACTACTACTACTATATTTAGTAGATTATTAAGGTGGCTGGGCAGCATGGTGGCTTAGTGGTTAGCACGTTCGCCTCTAAGCGCTAGGGATTCCCGGTTCGAATCCCCATCTGGGTGGAGTTTCCATGTTCTCCCCGTGTCCGCGTGGGTTTCCTCCGGGTTCTCCGGTTTCCTCTCACAGTCCAAAAACATGGATCAAGTTAATTGAGTTCTCTAAATTGCCCCATATAGAGTGTGTTTGAGTGTGTGAGTGTGTACCCAGCGATGGATTGGCGCCCTGTCCTGGGTCTATCTGCCCAGCGCCCGAGACGTTCTCCCTGAATGGGCATGGGGAACCCCACTGCGACCCTAATAGAGGATAAAGCGGGAGATAATGAATGAATGAATTAAGGTGGCTGATAAAGTAACTACTTAACTATTATTTGAGTCATTTACTTTTAAACGTGAAAATTGTATTCGTTTTTTTGCTACAGTATCCAAATGAAACTGAGACTTAAGAATGAGACTTCTGCAATACTCGTCAATAATCACCAGCAACAAAACCAGGAGGAATAAATGAGGCAGTGAATACATACATTTATAAAACACATTCAAATTGCGTCTAAGATAAGATTTAATGCTGCCATCTACTGGTCTTCAATGGTTCCACACTTTATATATACGTTTAATCTGGCTATACAATTCGAGATTAGGATTTGCTTAAAGAGGGCGACACGGTGCTTTAGTGGTTAGCACGTTCGCCTCTCAGGGATTCCTGGTTCGAATCCCCATCTGGGTGGAGTTTCCATGTTGTCCGCGTGGGTTTCCTCCGGATTCTCCGGTTTCCTCCCACAGTCCAAAAACATGGATTAAGGTCAATTGAATTCTCCAAATTGCCCCATATATATACTATAATGTTGCATAGCATTTAGTGGTTAGCACCTTCACCTCTCAGCGATGGGGATCCAGGTTCGAATCCCGAGTTTTAATGTTCTACACAAAAACATGGATTCAAGGTGAATTTGCTGCTCTAAATTGCCCCTAAAAAGCGTGTGTCTGAGTGTGTGATTGAGTGAGTGTCTGCCCAGCGATAGATTGGTGTCCTGCCCTGGGTGTACATGCATCTGAAACATTCTCCCTGAATGGCATGGTTAACCTAAAATTATACCTAGTACAATATACAAATAAGAAAACCAACTTTTATTTAAAAAAATAAGTTAGTAGCGGGGCGGCACGGTGGCTTAGTGGTTAGCACGTTCTCCTCTCAGCGCTAGGGATTCTCAGTTCAAATCCCAATCTGGATGGAATTTCCATGTTCTCCCCGTGTCCGTGTGGGTTTCCTCCGGGTTCTCCGGTTTCCTCCCACGATCCAAAAACATGGATCAAGTCAATTAAATTCTCAAAATTGCCCCATATAGAGTGTGTCTGTGTGAGTGAGTGTGTGTCCAGCGATGGATTGGCGCCCTGTCCTGGGTCTATCTGCCCAGCGCCCGAGACGTTCTCCCCTGGATGGGCATGGGGAACCCCACCGCGACCCTAATAGAGGATAAAGCGGGAGATAATGAATGAATGAAAGTTAGTAGCGGGGCGGCACAGTGGCTTAGTGGTTAGCACGTTCGCCTCTCAGCGCTAGGGATTCTCAGTTCAAATCCCCATCTGGATGGAGTTTCCATGTTCTTCCCGTGTCCGTGTGGGTTTCCTCCGGGTTCTCCGGTTTCCTCCCACAGTCCAAAAACATGGATCAAGTGAATTGAATTCTCCAAATTGCCCCATATAGAGTGTGTCTGTGTGAGTGAGTGTGTGCCCAGCGATGGATTGGCGCCCTGTCCTGGGTGTACC
Organism: Corydoras sp. C115; assembly: GCA_019802505.1. Taxonomy (NCBI): domain Eukaryota; kingdom Metazoa; phylum Chordata; class Actinopteri; order Siluriformes; family Callichthyidae; genus Corydoras; species Corydoras sp. C115. The sequence goes on along the minus strand of JAFMOC010000034.1, from coordinate 2,933,256 downwards.
AGCCCAGCGCCCGAGACGTTCTCCGCTGGATGGGCATGGGGAACCCCACCGCGACCCTAATAGAGGATAAAGCGGGAGATAATGAATGAATGAAAGTTAGTAGCGGGGCGGCACAGTGGCTTAGTGGTTAGCACGTTCGCCTCTCAGCACTAGGGATTCTCGGTTCAAATCCCAATCTGGATGGAGTTTCCATGTTCTCCCCGTGTCCGTGTGGGTTTCCTCCGGGTTCTCTGGTTTCCTCCCACAGTCCAAAAACATGGATCAAGACAATTGAATTCTCCAAATTGACCATATAGAGTGTGTCTGTGTGAGTTAGTGTGTGCCCAGCGATAGATTGGCGCCCCGTCCTGGGTCTATCTGCCCAGCGACAGAGACGTTCTCCCCTGAATGGGCATAGACAACCCCCCCACGACCCTAATAGAGGACAAAGTGGAAGATAATGGATGGATGGAAGTTAGTAGCGTTCCAGCAGTGGTGGCAATTGCTAGAAGATAAAAAAAATCGTATCGTTCTCTTCTGTTGTTTGTTCCAGCGGTCATCCTCCAAGTGTCCTTATTGTCTCTATTCTTCATCTCTACCTTTTGTCCGTCTACAGCTCTGATTCTAAACAAGGGTCACTCGGTTCATTACATTGGCAGTGTCAAAAAGCCGCAAGGGGGCGACAGAGACAATATATAATATATCACAGCAAGGCAACCATCAAAAAATCCACAATTCTAATAATTAAAGTCTAACTGATGTATCAGTCATTTTAAGCGACGTATTAGTAGAAAATAAACGACATAAATTGTAATAGTTGTCGAACACTTGAATTTGTTTTCAGATATCCACTTGGCAACACATATCATGGGAAATAATTGTATAAATATTTGATCACGGGCACACTGCAGAATAAACCGAATAAAACCAGGGAAAACTGTATGGCTGATATGCGTAGCCTAATTCCCCGCACACCCCCTCCACCTCCTCTGTTTGCCCACCCACCCGCCTGTGCTCGAGAGCGCGCACATTAAGAGAAGCGCACAGCGAGCTCCAGCCTCACTAACCCAAACTGCAGCGAGGATCTCAACGACGAGAACACCGCGCCAGGTAAGAGCCCTGCACAACTCTAACTCGCTCTTAGAACCCGATAAAGATCCAACAGTTGGAAGGTTCTGTCTTTAAGGAGGCGCGTCCTGCCCATTCTGGAGAGCCGGAGCGCGCGCTTTAAACGTGGCCGAACCAAAGCGCGCACTTGTATAGCTCGCATGATGACTATATATCGATTTGTAATGAATTATTTGCGGTATTTATGCTGTTTTTCGCGGCAGATGGTGAGGGGGCAGCGTTGACAGCGTCCACAATTCGGATGCATAACGGGAGAGGGGCGTGTACCGCGCGCGCCGCAAACCATCCGAGCGACTCAGCCATTCAAATATATACATATAAATCAAAGACTTGCACACAACTGAAAACTGATGCTCAATTTTATTTGCTTAATATTTATTATAAAAGTCCACCCTTTAATTGAACTATTGGTTGTGATGAGCAAGTTGTACACGAACGATAAAGACATTAGGCGTCCATTGACATGTAGTCAGGTAAAAATGGAAATAACTGCGAATAGAGGAGTGACTTTGGGAGATGCGTCTTGCAGGCGCGCGAACATGCTTTATATCCGTACAGTATTACAAACACACGTTTTGATTGAAATGGGTGATTTGTTTTATTAAAGTGAATTTTGGATTATTTGTAAAAAAAATTATAATAAAAGCAATTAAACGTTCTTCTAACTGGCAGGATTGTAAAGAAGAGGCTCCGGTAATTGTTGAAATGTTTGTCTATTAGGATTCGTCAGTAATTGCCCGCGTCTTTGTTTTAGCGTCACGCATGCGCAGTGCATACAGGGTGTGGATGGAGAAGCCGTGGTTCTTTTTTTCTTGCTTGGCGTCTAACATGCGGCGCTTCGATCGCGAGAAAACCGAGTCTCCATTATAACAATTTAGCCTGGAATCAGTCATTATATTAAATATGATCTCAGATTCGGATTGGCTGGCTGGCGGTAACGAAGATGCTGCAGACAGTGAAGCGCGCAGCACACAGGCCGAATAAAAATGCAACCGCCAATCTGTAAATCCACAACATCTCACATTTTAGTTGAAAACGCGTCAATAATGATGCTGCATTCGTTTTAAATATGACATTAAAACAGGTGCAGGAATGGACTTTGTGTCTACGAACAGTCCGCTGAATGAGTCACTCGCGCCTCCACCTGCAGGCAAAAAATGCAATGTGATATTCCAGCTACACCAGAGATCCAGCTCTGATTAGATCCAGCTACACCAGAGATCCAGCTCTGATTAGATCCAGCTCTGATTAGATCCAGCTACACCAGAGATCCAGCTCTGATTAGATCCAGCTACACCAGAGATCCAGCTCTGATTAGATCCAGCTACACCAGAGATCCAGCTCTGATTAGATCCAGCTACACCAGAGATCCAGCTCTGATTAGATCCAGCTACACCAGCAGAGATCCAGCTCTGATTAGATCCAGCTACACCAGAGATCCAGCTCTGATTAGATCCAGCTACACCAGAGATCCAGCTCTGATTAGATCCAGCTACACCAGAGATCCAGCTCTGATTAGATCCAGCTACACCAGAGATCCAGCTCTGATTAGATCCAGCTACACCAGAGATCAAGCTCTGATTAGATCCAGCTACACCAGAGATCCAGCTACACCAGAGATCCAGCTCTGACCAGCTACACAGAGATCCAGCTCTGATTAGATCCAGCTACACCAGAGATCCAGCTCTGATTAGATCCAGCTACACCAGAGATCCAGCTCTGATTAGATCCAGCTACACCAGAGATCCAGCTCTGATTAGATCCAGCTACACCAGAGATCCAGCTCTGATTAGATCCAGCTACACCAGAGATCCAGCTCTGATTAGATCCAGCTACACCAGAGATCCAGCTCTGATTAGATCCAGCTACACCAGAGATCCAGCTCTGATTAGATCCAGCTACACCAGAGATCCAGCTCTGATTAGATCCAGCTACACCAGAGATCCAGCTCTGATTAGATCCAGCTACACCAGAGATCCAGCTCTGATTAGATCCAGCTACACCAGAGATCCAGCTCTGATTAGATCCAGCTACACCAGAGATCCAGCTCTGATTAGATCCAGCTACACCAGAGATCCAGCTACACCAGAGATCCAGCTCTGATTAGATCCAGCTACACCAGAGATCCAGCTCTGATTAGATCCAGCTACACCAGAGATCCAGCTCTGATTAGATCCAGCTACACCAGAGATCCAGCTCTGATTAGATCCAGCTACACCAGAGATCCAGCTCTGATTAGATCCAGCTACACCAGAGATCCAGCTCTGATTAGATCCAGCTACACCAGAGATCCAGCTCTGATTAGATCCAGCTACACCAGAGATCCAGCTCTGATTAGATCCAGCTACACCAGAGATCCAGCTCTGATTAGATCCAGCTACACCAGAGATCCAGCTCTGATTAGAGATCCAGCTCTGATTAGATCCAGCTACACCAGAGATCCAGCTCTGATTAGATCCAGCTACACCAGAGATCCAGCTCTGATTAGATCCAGCTACACCAGAGATCCAGCTCTGATTAGATCCAGCTACACCAGAGATCAAGCTCTGATTAGATCCAGCTACACCAGAGATCCAGCTCTGATTAGATCCAGCTACACCAGAGATCCAGCTCTGATTAGTTCCAGCTACACCAGAGATCCAGCTCTGATTAGATCCAGCTACACCAGATTAGATCCAGCTACACCAGAGATCCAGCTCTGATTAGTCCAGCTACACCAGAGATCCAGCTCTGATTAGATCCAGCTACACCAGAGATCCAGCTGATTAGATCCAGCTACACCAGAGATCCAGCTCTGATTAGATCCAGCTACACCAGAGATCCAGCTCTGATTAGATCCAGCTACACCAGAGATCCAGCTCTGATTAGATCCAGCTACACCAGAGATCCAGCTCTGATTAGATCCAGCTACACCAGAGATCCAGCTCTGATTAGATCCAGCTACACCAGAGATCCAGCTCTGATTAGATCCAGCTACACCAGAGATCCAGCTCTGATTAGATCCAGCTACACCAGAGATCCAGCTCTGATTAGATCCAGCTACACCAGAGATCCAGCTCTGATTAGATCCAGCTACACCAGAGATCCAGCTCTGATTAGATCCAGCTACACCAGAGATCCAGCTCTGATTAGATCCAGCTACACCAGAGATCCAGCTCTGATTAGATCCAGCTACACCAGAGATCCAGCTCTGATTAGATCCAGCTACACCAGAGATCCAGCTCTGATTAGATCCAGCTACACCAGAGATCCAGCTACACCAGAGATCCAGCTCTGATTAGATCCAGCTACACCAGAGATCCAGCTCTGATTAGATCCAGCTACACCAGAGATCCAGCTCTGATTAGATCCAGCTACACCAGAGATCCAGCTCTGATTAGATCCAGCTACACCAGAGATCCAGCTCTGATTAGATCCAGCTACACCAGAGATCCAGCTCTGATTAGATCCAGCTACACCAGAGATCCAGCTCTGATTAGTTCCAGCTACACCAGAGATCCAGCTCTGATTAGATCCAGCTACACCAGAGATCCAGCTCTGATTAGATCCAGCTACACCAGAGACCCAGCTCTGATTAGATCCAGCTACACCAGAGATCCAGCTCTGATTAGATCCAGCTACACCAGAGATCCAGCTCTGATTAGATCCAGCTACACCAGAGATCAAGCTCTGATTAGATCCAGCTACACCAGAGATCCAGCTCTGATTAGATCCAGCTACACCAGAGATCCAGCTCTGATTAGATCCAGCTACACCAGAGATCCAGCTCTGATTAGTTCCAGCTACACCAGAGATCCAGCTCTGATTAGATCCAGCTACACCAGAGATCCAGCTCTGATTAGTTCCAGCTACACCAGAGATCCAGCTCTGATTAGATCCAGCTACACCAGAGATCCAGCTGATTAGATCCAGCTACACCAGAGATCCAGCTCTGATTAGATCCAGCTACACCAGAGATCCAGCTCTGATTAGATCCAGCTACACCAGAGACCCAGCTCTGATTAGATCCAGCTACACCAGAGATCCAGCTCTGATTAGATCCAGCTACACCAGAGATCCAGCTCTGATTAGATCCAGCTACACCAGAGATCAAGCTCTGATTAGATCCAGCTACACCAGAGATCCAGCTACACCAGAGATCCAGCTCTGATTAGATCCAGCTACACCAGAGATCCAGCTCTGATTAGATCCAGCTACACCAGAGATCCAGCTCTGATTAGTTCCAGCTACACCAGAGATCCAGCTCTGATTAGATCCAGCTACACCAGAGATCCAGCTCTGATTAGTTCCAGCTACACCAGAGATCCAGCTCTGATTAGATCCAGCTACACCAGAGATCCAGCTGATTAGATCCAGCTACACCAGTGATCACGCTCTGATTAGATCCAGCTACACCAGAGATCCAGCTCTGATTAGATCCAGCTACACCAGAGACCCAGCTCTGATTAGATCCAGCTACACCAGAGATCCAGCTCTGATTAGATCCAGTTACACCAGAGATCCAGCTCTGATTAGATCCAGCTACACCAGAGATCCAGCTCTGATTAGATCCAGCTACACCAGAGATCCAGCTCTGATTAGATCCAGCTACACCAGAGATCCAGCTCTGATTAGATCCAGCTACACCAGAGATCCAGCTCTGATTAGATCCAGCTACACCAGAGATCCAGCTCTGATTAGATCCAGCTACACCAGTGATCCAGCTCTGATTAGATCCAGCTCTGATTAGATCCAGCTACACCAGAGATCCAGCTCTGATTAGATCCAGCTACACCAGAGATCCAGCTCCGATTAGATCCAGCTACACCAGTGATCCATCTCTGATTAGATCCAATTACACCAGAGATCCAGCTCTGATTAGATCCAGCTACACCAGATCCATCTCTGATTAGACTGAATAGTTTCGTAGCTGTGTTATGAGATAACGGGTGGAGTTTTGCTTATGGAAATATGGAGATCTTTCTCAGTCACCCATTTGGCATTTTGAAATGTTGGATATGCATGGGGAACCCCCACGACCCTAATATAGGATAAAGCGTAAGATAATGAATGAATGAACATACAAGTTGACTTGCAATTAGAGGACAGTTAGTGGTTAACACATTCGCCTCTCAGTGCTTGGGATTCCCGGTTCGAATCCCAATCTGGGTGGAGTTTACATGTTCTCTCTGTGTCTGTGTGAGTTTCCTCCAAGCTCTCCATTTTCCTCTCACAATCCAGAAACATAGATCAAGGTAAACTGAATGCTCCAAATTCCCCCATATAGAGTGTGTGTGTGTCTGTGTGAGTGAGTGTGTGCTCAGCGATGGATTGGCACTCTGTCCTGGGTGTTTTTTCCTAGCGCCCGAAATTTTGCATGGATATGACCCTAGTAGAGTATTAAACAGAAGATAATGGATGGATTGACTTAAGTATTCCAACTTGTTTAGGGTCAGAACACCAGATTGCACCCCTGGAGCAATGATGGTTAAGGGCCTTGCTCAAGGACCTGGGATTTGAACCCACAACCATCAGATTGTTAGTCCAACACCCACTGAACTACCACACCCTCAGACACAGATTCTTAATGTCAAAGACATAATGTTACCATCACCTGCACAGCATTGTAACACAAACCCCACTTTCAGAAAAGTCCATTAAAAAGTGCAATAAAAGCTAAAAACCAATTTATTAATTTACCTGAACCTTTAATAAAATTAAAATGTAAACACTTTTTAAAATTGATGGCTCAACCATTTAAAACGGATGTGACAGAACAAAAAAATCTGTAAAAAATGATTATACAAACTTCCCTGGAAGGTTCCACAGTTATCAGTTTACCTGGTAAAAGGTGAAGTCATCAAGGCTGAGTATTAAAAAAAACATTAAACCAAAGGCTTCCTCTTTGCAAGTAAGTATGGGTCATGGGTCCACTTTGTGCCAAAATTTATGAGGGAATTAATCAGTGCAGTGTTTCTCAGAACATAATTGCAAAGACTTTGTTATTACATCTATAAATCTTAATAAGGTGAAAAATATTTATGGTATTGAGGGAAATACAGGTGTCTAAAGGCCAAGGGCAGAAACTTCTGCTTAATGTGTGTGAGCCATTGAGCCCTTAGCTGGCATTGTGTGAGACACCATTATGCTGTTGTGGTGGAAATAGCAAGATGGACTCAGGAGTATTTTAGAAAATCGATACATCTGCTGCTGCAACAAGGAATGCTATCTGAATCTGTGTTATGCAGAGAGGAAGCTGTATTTTTTTGTGTTTGTTTCATTTTTCTGAAAAGTCAGATGAGTCCATGTTTCAGTTTTTGTTTTTGAAAAACTGAAGGTGCATTCTATTTGCCAAAGATAAAATACCTCCATCCACACTGTTATCAAAAATTCCATAAAATGGCATATGTGATGGGATGGGTGCATCTCAACGGCATTAATGTGGAGGCTCATATTGGTATTTTAAAAAGACATATGCTGCTGTAAAGACAATGTATTTTCTCAGAAATTCCACATCTATTCCAGCAGGACAGTAACAGGCTTCATTTTGCATTCATTTGCAAGAATTATATAAGTGTATATATAAAAAGTTGTACCTAATAAAGTGGCCAGTGCATGTCTGTTAGGGTGGACAACTTTACTGAGCTAATAATCGTGATTAATCTGAAAAACTATTTTTACTTTTTGAACAATGATTAAACAAAGTTTAACTTCCTCTCATAATTCCTGCATGGAGTTTTAGTGATGTGCAAACACTGATAACACAGTGACTGATGAAACATCCTCAGGCGTGCTGAACAGCACATTTTAGTTAAAAAAAACTTCTAGATGGAAGTTTAGATAAACGAGTTAAAAGTACCTTCAACACGCCATCATGCATATGTGTAATAACCTAGTGCCGCGTTGATGTCAGCTTATATTCACCCGGACCTGTGCCAGATCTATTCGAATATTCACTTTGTGGCAGATATAACTTTATAACTACATTTTATACGGTTGCCTGCTTATTATTAGTCAGCTGATAATTATAGTTTTATTCTCTAAAAAGACTGCAATATATATTTTATATATATATATATATATATATATATATATATATATAGAGAGAGAGAGAGAGAGAGAGAGAGAGAGAGAGAGAGAGAGAGAGAGAGAGAGAGAGAAAGAGAGAGAGATCTGATAGATATACTGTTTATGACAGCTACAGTTTATGACAACTAAAATTTGGTACAATACATTAACATATGTAATGACGCTAAGACTTTTTCCAGAGTAGCGCATTTCTTTTCACCGCGAGTAACCACCACACAGCTTTTTATCAACAATTTATCAGCTTTTATTCTGTTCTAATTATTATTCCAGAAAACTTAAAATAAGAACAGATCTGTTTTGTTTAACAAACATTACAGGAAGGATGACATACAGCAGCTTCTATACCTGCTTTTTAGTATGTGAATATTCTTTATAGAATCACAACACTTAAAGAACAGCTCTTTGTAAATGTAGCAAACATGTCAGCTGTGTATAATGTATGGAGGTATGTATTTTAGCAGTTAGTTATAGAGTGTATAATTATTATCTTTTTAATTATTTAAATATGTTTATACTGTATCTTATTATTGTATTTTACTGATCTATTTAAAGCATATCAACATGTTTCATTTTAACACTGGGGGTTTATATAATTTATGTTTTAATATTTTTTTATTGTATCTATTGAAGTCATATTGTGCTTTGTTGGAATGTTCAGTGTTCAATAAATATTTATAAAAATGCAGTTAAAAATAGAATTTTGATTTGTAAACCAAGAGCACTTTAATTTATGGAAAAAGTGAAAAAGTGGCATAATTAATGAAACACCTTGAAAACCTGTTTGTGTTCAGTATTCTGCAATTTTTTAAAATAGCTACATCTATAGTGCATCTATATTGTTAGTGGAGCTGATGCGTGTAGAAATGATCAGGTGTACCAGCTAAAGTGACTGGTGATTGTATATGTAGTCATGAAACCCACATATCTCCAAAAAGATAAGTTTATAAAAAGAGGGAATTTTATTTCGCTTAATATGAAGTTGATGGAAAAAGATTCTTTGTCATTATTTCATTGCAGATTTATTTGTGTTGATCATGCACTGTATAATAATTTGAATGATACAAAAACTCAAATTATGACTATGCTGTCTAACATAATAAATTTGTACAGATATTTCATTATAGACCCATCTTTAATTAAATAAAAATGGCTATTTCATATTTGCCCTTTACACACAATTGCCCTTCCACAAACCAGAACCATGAAACAAGCCGAAACAAGCTAACACATTAATGAAATAAGTAGTTAACATTTGTAATTATGCAGTTATGTATTCAAATTAAAGCATCATAAAATGACAATTTTACAGATAAGAATAACATTTTCCACCAGAATTAGTAAAATATGTTAGAATGATTCCAAACTTCAGAAGTTTCTGTGAGAAATGCTTCTAAAGTACATTGCTTCTACAGTATTCACATGTTCGAATAGACTTAATTAGAAACAGTGGACTTGGTGCTCTGAGTAAATGTACACAGATTGGAGACAACACTTTAGTAACAACCAAGCCAATTTCTACCCCATGTATCATTAAAGCCTTCTCACTAAGCTTTAAATAGTACTCCAGTGATTTTATAGCCTGCTTCATAATTGGCAAATCAGTTATGTGTGTGTGACTTCTACTGAGTATAATTCAGACACATTTCAGAAAAAAATAGACTCAATTCTTCTTCTTATTTTTTCTTTTTTTTAAATATTTAAAATATTCAGCAGGGTGCAGAACAGCAACAGTAAAATGTATGTTCTGTTTTCTTACAAATCCTATTGCAAGTATAACCACTTTCACATAACAATTTAGATATAATGTACATATGGTATATGGGGCGTGGTAGCTCAGTGGTCAGGGCGTTGGGTTGGGTTGTCAATCTGAAGGTTGGGGGTTCAAATCCCAGGTCCACTGAAGTTACCAATGTGGGTCCTTGAGCAAGACCCTTAACCCTCATTGCTCCAGGGATGTTGTGATTAACCCTGTGCTCACCTTGTAAGTTGCTTTGGATAAAAGCGTCCAATAAATGACCAAATGCAAATGCAATACATATCTTGCAGATCTTTAATTTCATGTTGAACTGATCATTCGGTTAACCCATCAACATTAGAGAACATGTAAATATATAGGATGTTACTATATGCAAATAAACAGTAACTGTACAGAAATGTGTTACCTGGATAGCAAATGTATAACAATTTGTACATTTTTCTGTTAAACTTAAGTTCCACTCCTGATTGTTAAATATGTATTTTTTATGAAAAACAAATGTAAAAACTGGATATTATGGTATTTTGCATGTTGGACTGGTTGGTGGATTCACAGACACATACATTTAGAACCATGACTTTTCAGCAGCGTTTATCAGTATGTTGTGCAACTAAGGCTCTCTCTCTGCGAGTCTGTCGACTGCGCAGACACACAAATATATATATCACAGATAAGCCACAGGTAAGATCTAATACCTCATCTGCTTCCCACTCTGCCTCTCATTCACAACATGCTTCTAAAATCAAAAAAATCAATTAAACATGACAAAATGTATGTTTGTAGATGCATTTTGTAAAATTCAGGTCCCCACAGGCCCAATTCATTGCAGGTATTATTTGGGTGTTGCATGATTTACAGAAGTGCAGTGACTGCAGTCACATGTTGTGATGTGTTAATGTGTGTTGCCAACCAAAAAGATCTAGCAGTTGGCATCCTATAGGCAGTGTCCCATGAGCACTGGTGAAGGCTAAGGCTCTAGAGAATGACTAAAACAACCTCCAAAAACAGATGAGCTAATGTCCCTGATTTTACATATATAAGGTGGTGCAAGAAGGTAGATGTTTCTAATAAAATGAACGTTAAGTGGAAATGTTAGTAGCATTACTGTGTCTTCCCCCCACTGTAACATAGTGATACAACCATGGCTGGAATGTTGCCTATGGATTTCATTATATTTTAAGGGTTAATGCATTTAAATGTAAATTCATAAAGTGAACATATACTGCACACAATGAGAATTATGCTAGAAGTTTTAAATAGTACAGTCTGTATAATATCTTACCACATATTTCTAAGATGGCACAACATCTATAATCTTAAATGCTACATTTCAGGTTCTCAGAAGTATTTGAGAAGAAAATGTGTTGTTTATTTTTAAGGTAATACTGTACAATGATTAATGATGATTAAAGTCACTACATACATCGCTGCACCCTCTAGGCTCGTATCATGTAATATGACAGTGCACCATAAAGGAAGCTTTTACAATTTGCCGCACATTTTTAACTCATCTTATTTTTGTAAATAACAAAAATACACAGAACACAACATGCAAAATGAACAAAAAGCATGGCAAATGACTTTACACCAATACAGCAACCCAGTATCTGACTGCTGACAACAGAGAATGAGGCTTATCCAATTGTCTGCTGTAAACACAATAGCTGACAGCTTTATTCCTAAAGTGTTAAATTCCAGCCAGTCCCAAGCTGACTGCTTTATCAACCCTGGATGTGAACACATGAAAACCTTTTGTAAGCATTTATAAGTCATATAAAAACAAGTATAAAAGTTCTAGATATTTACTATTATTTGTGTGTAGTCTTCACAAAGATTACACCTAAAACAGAAAAGACTAGTTGGAAAGCTTGTACATGGTTAGAAATAATAGCAATATATTTTTTAGTGTTTTTAGCACGTTGTTTTGTAGTTTATGGGTCATGTGTGAATTGAGGTAGAACATATGTCTATATCGTATATAATTTGTTTTCAGGGCTATTAAAGTGATGACCTGCATGATCAGGAAGTGTAAGCTAGAACTGCAGCTGTCCTATGGTTCCTACGGCAACAGCCAATCAGATATTAAAGCCCTACTGGGCCCACCTGTCACCTTGTGTATTTCCAAGTCTGCAATATATGCCAACACGTTCCTGTTTTCTATGTTTAAAAAAAGCTTTAGTGGTTGTATTTTTTTTGGAAGATACATACTACAGTATTACTTCTGATATCATGCATTACAGGTGCCTCCAGTTCACCAATCCAAATAAAAAAGTAAAGAAATACTGTATTAGTATTTATCATGTCCATTTAAGGTTATAATATCTGCACTTGTCACTATAATGCTGCTATTCTATAATGCTGTTACAGTAAAACCAATGATTAGCTTTCGCAGATACTTGCTGTTCGAACATCAGCAATGATTTACAACTTTTTTTAAATGGTCACACACTGCATAATCTGACAAGTCTATGTTTGTTTAATGTTGACACTGGTAGTCACCCAGTTAGCCAAATTAATCATTAATTAGATGAACTCAAGGGTAATGCTATAAAAATTATTTATTCTGCATGTGAGAATTTTAATGATTTTAAAGGCTTATTTTTTAGTCTTATGTAATAATGTAGTTATATATTTACTTATATAAGACTAAAAGCAATCTAACCTATAGAGAATCAGAAATGCTGAGATATAAATGTATTATAAATGATTCACATTCAAATAAATATCAAGCTCTTAATGTAAAGACAGATGATATTATTTTGAAAATTGCAGATTACAACCACAATAAGCCTAAATCAGAGCTTCCATTATTTAAGTGTATCCATGAACTATTTATAACTTCTAAAATTAATATTTAAATCATTTTAAATATAAAATAGACTGGTTGCCATGGTGATCCTATCGTCTTCATTATATAATGGGTCCTTTTTTTTTTATTCTCTTCACTGAATTTGTGCATTAAAAATACACTAAAAAGATAATACAGGGTCAAGCATATTCAGTTCATTACAGCCCATCTAGTATTTGCTTATTTCAATTTATTTATTTTGTTTTATTTATTTTGTCCACCTTGATTAAATCTGGTGGAAAAAGGCTCAGCAGGAAACTTATCCATAATTAAAGATTAATATTTTCCAATGTTTTTCCAATGTGTATAGTAAAATTATTTCCAATGTAGAGTACTGATATATATATTCTATACTGTCTACTGTTACTGCAAACTGCATAATATTGTACATCCATATACTACCACTACATCAGTACATACTGTAAGTGTATACTGCACCAGTACATACTGATACCACATAATACATTATTATATATTGTGTACTGTTACTTCATAATATACTATTATTTGTATTTGTAATTGTATTTGGTTACTACACACAATATATACAGTAAGAGGGCTCCTTGGAGTAGCAGCATTTCAGCGCCACAATAATAAGTAGCTAATTATTATTGACTATCCCATATCACCTACTCAACACAGTTAAAACCAAACTCCACATGTTTATTAATTAATTAAATGCTAGATAAATAAATGTGTTAAAAATCTACCTTAAAGATTGGTAGTGATTTAGAATCATGAAAAGTAACAGAAAGGCTATTCCAAAGTTGAGGAGCATTGTAGGAAAATGTTCTCCCATCAGCAAAAATTTAAATAATTTGAGGAGCTAAAAGTAACTCTGTCACTTGAGTTTACTCAGCAAATGTGGTGGCTGATGATGTGACATTTTATGTAATTAATACAATTTTATAATAATTGGGAACCATAACTGGGATCAAAGTTTGATAACCATCCTAATAAGGTTCTAGTCAAAAGCATACATTAGTTTCTCAGCATCATAGTAGGGGAGGATATTTCTAAACTTGGAAATACTTTAAATGCGGTGGAAAAATGAAATTCAACATTCATGGCATGGTTGAAAATGCTGACCCAGACAAATTTAACAAAAAACCACAGAAGACAAACAATAATAATAACATGTAAAACAAACATGATAAAAAAACTCAGGTTATGTGCAAATCCTACCACCGTTTATGGTGTAAAGCAATAAACAATGCACTTCACCCCTTCCAGAAGGCCAGTAGAGTGGTGGATTACTGCCTGCTATTCATCCATAAATACAGTGGCCAGCACAATCAGGATACAATTATCACAATGTGGTTAGGCTATTAAAGTTCATAAAATAATCTTGTAATTATTCTTATATTAAATATTTATACTTTTTTTAGTCTAGAATAAGCTGTAAGCCTCTTTTAGAACTGTTATCACCACCACTGAGCTACTGCGCCCATCCTCATATATTTATAATTCATTATAATTGTTACTATTTTTTTCAGACAATAATCGTACCAAGGCGGCACGGTGGCTTAGTGGTTAGCACATTCGCCTCTCAGCACTAGGGATTCCCGGTTCAAATCCCAACCTGGGTGAAGTTTCCATGTTCTCCCCGTGTCTGCGTGGGTTTCCTCTGGGTTCTCCGGTTTCCTCCCACAGTCCAAAAACATGGATCAAGTCAATTGAATTCTCCAAATTGCCCCATATACAGTGTGTTTGTGTGTGTGTCTGTGTGAGTGCCCAGCGATAGATTGGTGCCCTGTCCTGGGAGTATCTGCCCAGCACCCGAGACGTTCTCCTCTGGATGGGCATGGGGAACCCCCCCGCGACCCTAATAGAGGATAAAGCGGAAGAAAATGGATGGATGGATAATCGTACCATCAGAATCTGTAATCATCTCATCCCTAATAGTAACTACGGTTAGCTTTAGGTGTTGTTTAATAAATGTCGTTGTTGACATATTACAAAATGTTATTTAACAGAAGTGTCTGATGAGTCCCAAATTTATTCTCTAGCTTAAACGTGACCTTAAACACACAAATCACAAAATATATGTTTTCTGCAAGACTGGAGAGGAATCTGTAACAGATGGCATGGCCCCCACAGAGGACTGATCTCTAGATCATCAAGCCAGCACAAGATTACATGACGTAAGCGATATGGCCAAAGTCTGCAAAAGGATTGAGGCAAGTTTTTCAAGAAGCTTAGAACAACTTTATGAACCAATATTGAAAAAGAACATGAAAAAAAATTTTTTTTTAAAAAGTTGTACCATTAGGCTTTTTTAAAAATTTACTATATATGGAAGTGCAGTATACTCTCCTGCTGCCCATGCTGATTTACTGCAAGACAACATTAATAAAAAAAGTTAATATGATCCCAACATGGCTGAACCCTGTTATCACTTGTAATGATTACTCTCATTTATTGACTTTAGTCAAGCACACATGCTCACAATGCAAGTTCCCAGTCAGTAATTCAATACCAGATTACATTAGCATGATAAACAAAGCAAAAGAAAAGAAACACATGACTCTCTGTTTGACACCAATATTCATAATGTCTGTTGAGTTACTCAATAACCCAGGGCATTGTTTGAGTTAAAGCCTGCCATGCGTGTGTGTAAGAGTATGTCTCCAAGCATTTGTATGCTGTGTGCAGCTAAGTGTGCACAGGTGGACCAGGCTATAAAAGCCTATACTAAATATTGTTCAAAGTGGACAGAGAAGGAGCTAGCACAAAAAATCATTGAGAGCACTTCTAAAACATAAAAAAGTTAATGGAAATGCACTCTAAAAATCTTAAAATCTGCACAGTGTACAAATCCAGCAATAACTGTTGCATAATATTCTCATTAAATGTACAGTGTGGCAAAACATACCAGTGTAAAATGTAATAAAATTGAAAGTGAGGTCTCTAATAAGAATATTACTCCATTTTGTCATTTAAAATTAAAATATTTTGCATCAAACTAAAGCAAAAGCACATAGTGTTTGCATCATACACAAGGAAGTGTTTACCAGATTTTAAATGAATGTTAGAGTAAAGTCAATTCTTTTTCTATGTCTTCATGAAAGTAATCTGAAAACATTTTCATTTAAAGAACGTCCACTGAATCCCCTGAATTGACTTTATACCATATTGTATAATAATTGTGGTCATAAAAATAACAAAAAGTATTTTCTGTATTGAACATTTACATTTGGTCATTTAGCAGATGCTTTTATCCAAAGCTACTTACAATATCCCAATATCCCATCTTGGTCAGAGCGCAGGGTTAACCACAGCATCCCTGGAGCAATAAGGGTTAAGGGTCTTGCTCAAGGATCCACATGGGTAACTTCAGTGGACCTGGGATTTGAACCCACAACCTTCTGATTGAGAGCACAACCACTGAATTACCACACCTTCCTGTTCTCCTTATTTATGTAATTATCTAATCAGCCAATCTTGCGGCAATAGTACATTTTATTCAGTAAAGCATAAAATTCAGGTCATGTTCACATTAACTCTCAGAATGGGGAAAATCTGATCTCAAGTGATTTTGTCTGTGATGTACATGTTGATGTTTTTCCCTCAATCGTTGACACATGTCTGTAGAGTTTATTTAGCATAGTGCAGTAAAAACTGAGCGTCCTATTTTGTGAAACTTCTACTAAAAGTGAAAAAAGCTCCAAAACATATAATGCTTATATGTAAAAAAAAAAAATAATAATAGTACAATTACTGTTCCTTATCAGATTTTTTTCACAAATACATAAACAATTGGAGGGGGAAAAAACATCTTCTTATAAATAAGGGCGAATGTCTGTGTGTTCTTCATACAAATCCACACTGTTGCTTCGATTACCACAACATTCAATATACTTATTCCTTGGGAACCTACGAAGGTTTATATACTCTTTACAACCACCAAGAAGTGGCTCAAATGTCTCACCACCTCTATTTGGTTCAAGCAGCAACACCAGTGATGGCCCAGCGTGGTTAATATTATAAGCAGTGTGTATAAGCCAAAACCTATATTTAGGTGATGTGGAGAGGTTTTGGTTGGTGTTTTTTATAAAAATCTTCTCAGTTAATTAAATAAAATAAATGAAGGTTTACACTACTTGCAGAAAATGTCATTACAAGCCCGGGCTGAGATATGGCTGAGTTCAAACTATTCAACATGTGCTCACTCAATTTATACAGCTAACTGTAAAATTTATTTAACTTTGACCTACTAGAACAGTGAAACCAGATGTTTTTGAGCAAACCTGCATATTAAATTATGTAAGAACAGCAAACGAAGTGTTAAATGTGAATGGCTACATTGCTATTATGGGTAACTATCAGGCACCGCGGGCTTCAAGCATCTCCTTTGGCATTTCCTTCCAGGATGCTTTGTCTCTCTGTGATTAGGCCAAATTTTCTGCTCTACTTTCCCTTATTCTCATGTAGCACTCTTCCTTGCACTTGCTCTCTTTCTTTTGTAAATATTAAATAACTGTACACTAGACATATGCATCACACACTCACAGAATTACTCTATTGTCTTTGAATCAGCAATGAAGCTATTATTCATTTTCATTATTTATTATTCATATCAATGATGAAGCTATCAGAATTTAAAGATGACTGATTCATATCTTCACATATACATGGCTGCACATGCAAGTATCAGAATATAAATGTTTAACAAAGTCTTCTTTATCTTCATTTATCTTTCTCTATCTCTCTCTGTCACACACACACACACACAGACACACAGACACACACACACACACACGGTAAGAGATGACTGAGTAGACAAGACAAGCTTTCATTCTTCCTTACATTTCCTCCCTCTCTACTGTTTGTTTCTTCCTTGTCACTTCAGTGTCTCTGTCTGCCTCTGTACTTCCAGCTCTGAATTACTGTCTGCATTGTCATAGCTTTCTTTCTTTCATTCCTTGCTGTCTTGTTAGATTATAATTTCTTGTCGTCACCAGTACATTTTTACATATATTATTTTTACAAGATTTACATACATTTACAAATGCAAACTACTGATTTACACAGCATGTTTTCTTAACACATCATCATGACTGGGATGGCATGACGAATAAAGTATGGCACATGAATAATAAAGCTGATTAAACTGTTTCAACCAGAAACATGTTATTAGAGTTATTTTTATTAAACATTGGTATTATTCTTTGAAATTTTTCTTTTGGATTTAGACAATTTTAATTAAGTGATAATATATTAATAAAGCTTTTTATTAGGTTAATGTTTAATTAAGTCTATGATTACCTTTGGTTTTTGGGTAAAGCTTCTTTGTTGGCAATGAGCCTATATAAAGGGTGTGTACACACCAACTTCCTATAATGTTTCGTTTTATTTATTTATCATTATTGCATCTTATATTCATTCATTATCTTCCGCTTTATCCTCTATTAGGGTCGTGGTGGGGTTCCCCATGCCCATCCAGGAAAGAATGTCTCGGGCGCTGGGCAGATACACCCAGGACAGGGCACCAATCCATCGCTGGGCACACACTCACTCACACACACACACTCTATACGGGGCAATATTGAGAATTCAATTGACTTGATCCATGTTTTTGGACTGTGGGAGGAAACCGGAGAACCCGGAGGAAACCCACGCGGACACGGGGAGAACATGGAAACTCCACCCAGATGGGGATTCGAACCAGGAATCCCTAGCGCTGAGAGGCGAACGTGCTAACCACTAAGCCACCGTGCCGCCCTGTCTGATAAATATAATAATTTAATTTAATATTAGTCAAATTTAGGCTGCTTTTTATTTATCTATAATAGATAACAAAGTACGTTGCCATTCATATTAATGGAAATTTAGATGGACAGTCATTTTTGTAATATAAACATTGTTACATGATATGCAGTGTAATGTTCAAAAAAAAGTCAAATTTATGTAAATACATGTAAATTCTATATTTAAAATAGCCGTCATTTGTTTATTGGGTAGAGGCATATGATAAAAAAAAAACTGCTTATTGAGGAAAGCTGTCATATGTCAATATGAGTTCATTATTTTTGTAATTCGGGACATTTTGCCCTGCCCTGCACAGACTGTGTTTGGTCACTGGAATAGCAGACTATGCTTGCTTATGGTGACAATGGAGATCACCTCTTTTGTTTTCTGTAAGATATACGCACACACGTGCGCAGCAAAGAACAAAAAGCAAGTCATTATTGAAGTCACTATTGTGTGACATTGGAAGTATTGTGAATGTGTTTGCCTTGGTCATAAAGTTTGATGCAAACATTTAGACACCCCTAGACAAAAAACACAATATATGGCCTTTTCAATTACGTAAATACATTTAATACAGAAAACAAACATATACACATTTTAATGCATAGTTGTTTTTTATTAGATATTTCTGTATGTTAGTGAGTTCTGGTGAGGAAAATATTGTTTTGTAGGACAGGCAGAATTTGGTGAGATTTACCATGGTCTATTATCTTCCACACCCTAGATCTGTTAAATCTGGGCTGTTGGACTGTAATGTTGATTCTGTACAAAATTGATTTGGTGACATTAAACTGAATCTTAAAGCTATGTGCATATAAATAATGGCCAAACAAGCACTGTTGGGCAGTCATTTTTGACATGTCTTAATATTATTCTGCCTTGGGAGGCGACATTGGAAGGACATGGTACTACCCCAGCTTAAATAATCACCATCTCTAAATCACATTACCATTCCAATGGTTCACATAAACAATCTTGAAAACTAATTGTGCTAGTCTTTTATTTATTTTTCACATTTTTTGTATCACTAGATCAGCATCGCTCACAATGATAATATACGTGTTAACACTGAGATCAATGAGGAAATTTCTAATTCGTGTCAGACTACCAGATATATCTTAAATGCAACTTTGAACAATTTTTCATTTAACTTAGTTATATTAACTAAGTAGACCAAATAAGAGCATCTAAAAGAGTCTAGTACAAGTGGTGGCTCAAATTCTTTTTAAGAATTAATACACATCTGATTTTGTACTCGCCATTTATTGAAAAAAGAGACAGAGAGAGAGACATGCATCAGGTGCACAAATCATTCCTGTTGCTATGGCCGCCACTATTCGTTTGCCTGTTACTCTTCTCTTTAAATTTTCTAATGATGTTCAGTGACACGGTGTAACTCGGGAGTATTTAAAATGTGGATTTTCTGTCATTGAGGACAAGTTTCTCAGTTTCTCAAAAGAATTGCTCTTAAATACATGTTGCACACATATGTATGTTTAAATGTGTTTTTGAAGGCTATTTTTTACAATTAAATTTGTTTGGTTTGTTTCTATAAAAGTGGTTAATGACTTAATGACTATGAGAAAATGTGTTTCCCAGACCAATTTAGAACCTCTGATCTTTGTACATGTGATGTAAATCACTAAACAATCTCCAAATTAAATAGATAATTGAAAAATGCAGTATTTAAATGAGAACACCTGCTCATTACTACTTTTAATAATGCATCATATTACATTTGCTTCTTCCAGTGTTCCAGAAATCTAAGACATTATGGGAGGAAAACTCAGCAAAAAGAAGAAGGGATACAATGTTAATGACGAGAAGGCAAAAGACAAAGATGCCAAAACAGATGGCGCTGCGGCGGAGAACGAAACTCCTAAAGACAACAAAGATGAAGCTACCCCTCCCAAGGAAACCAACGAGACAGCAAATGACACTGCAGCAACCCCAAAAGATGCTGCACCTGTTGCAGATAACAATGCAACTGTTTCAAAGGAAGCAGAAAAGAGCACCACCCCAGTGGCTAAAGAGGAGAAATCAGTGGCTAGCACCACAGCAGCATCCAACACCAAGAATGCTGAACCAGCAAAGAGTCCAGAATCAGCACCATCCAAGGAAGAAGAAAATTCTTCAGCAAATGTGAAAGAACCAGCAAAAGATTCCAATCCAGCTCCCAAAGAGCCTGTTCCAGCAAAGGATCCCACCTCTGCAACTGAGACCAAGTCTGATGCTGAGGCTAAAAAGACTGAAGCCCCACCAACCAAAGGGCCTGCTTCAGCAGAACCTCAAACCGCTGAGAACAGCTCTGCACCAAGTAAGGAGCAGGCGGTTGCTGTGCAAGATTAATGGACATATGAAACAAAAAAAAAAGATTAAAAATACACGATCAAATGAATCAGTGGCTCGACACCCACCCATTTTTAATTGATATCTGTCATAATACTTAAACATCATGATAAGGCCTAATAATACTGACTTTGACAATGTCTTAGCAACTGATGGTAAACGTGGTGGCTTTCTAGAAGTATTGTGTTCTGATCATATGAATGAGAGTTATTATGGTATTAAATTTATAAATGAGTTGAAGACTTTGGTAGCGTTAATTTATTGTCAGAGTTATTATTGTTATTTTTTTATCATTAAAAATGTTAATCTAACACTATCCCCAGATCAAACTCTTTTTATGTCTCTTTATCTCTTTCTATTTTTCAACTTTTCATTCAGCACTCTGATGTATTGGGGACTAAAGAGTGCCACTGTGCTCAGTCCTCCTACTTTTCTTGCACCCTCTCGTTTTTAAATAACTGTGCTACTGTAAGTGCGTGTACATGTGTGCGAGTGAGCGAGTATAAGAGTGTGTATGTGTTGAGTCTTGCATTCATATCTTCTCTTTGCTCATGTGTGGCTTGTGATTGGTGATTTGCAGTGCTTGTGTTTTGGCCTCTGTTCTCTACAATTTCCTGACTTTGTAATGCCTTTCATTGATCTCCTTTTTATTGTTGTGATATGAAGTGTGTAAATCACAATGTAATTCACAAAAACACACACAGTAAGAGACTATGTTGTATTGAAAGGTCTTGAAGCATTTAAACATTTGTGTATTTTTGCAGTGTTTAATTGTTCATTAGTGATGTTAAAGAAAAAGCTAAAGACTGGGCTGCAGACCATTTTAACTCAAGCCAACTATAAGTTAAAAGAACTTTCCCAAATATTACGAGTGTATGGATGTGTGTGTGTGTGTGTGCGCGCGCGCGTGTGTGTGTGTGTGTGTGTGTGTGTGTGCGTGCGTGCATTGTAACTTGCATGTCACTTCCTACCGAGGCGCCCTGTAATGTATATTGGTTGCTATGAAAATTTTCAACAGATGCACGAAAAAGCACAGTCACTGTTTCTCTTTGTCTCTTTCTCTTGTAACCCATCTTGTATCATTGACACAGAACGTAAACTGGATGATTTAAGTTTTTATGTTCTTGTATAGATGGAAGAACAAAAATAAAATGTAAGAAAGTGACTGCAATTCCAGATTATTGTGTAGTCATGTCTTTGTTTGGTGTTGTGTCTGAATTTTCTGCTGCTTTTAGAAAATGTTGCATCCAGATTTTGTAATCAAAGTTTGTTTCCTGTTTTGAAAGACAGGAGCAATTAAAACATGGTGATGCTTGAAAGTTTGCGCACTATTTTAAACCTTCTGCAGTTGTTCTAAATTAGATCAAGAGAAACAAATTAATTAATTCATTCATTCATTATCTTCCACTTTATCCTCTATTAGGGTCGCGGTAGGGTTCCCCATGCCCATCCAGGGGAGAACGTTTCGGGCGCTGGGCAGATACACCCAGGACAGGGCGCCATTCCATCGCTGGGCACACATTCACTCACACAGACACGCATGCATACACACTCTATATGGGGCAATTTGGAGAACTCAATTGACTTGATCCATGTTTTTGGACTGTGGGAGGAAACCGGAGAACCCGGAGGAAACCCACGCAGACACGGGGAGAACATGGAAACTCCACCCAGATGGGGATTCGAACTGGGAATACCTAGTGCTGAGAGGCGAACGTGTAACCACTAAGCCACTGTGCCGCCTACAGAGAAACAAATTGAACAGGAAAAAATATTACACATGGTTACAAATTTATTTGACAAAATAATCCAATTTTATGTATCTGTAAGTGGCAAAAAAGTATAGAATCTTTGCTTTTGGTACCTGGGTCGATCCCCTTGTGCATTAATAACTGCAACTAAATGTTTTTAGTGATTATTGATTAGTTCTTAACTCGGTTATGTTGATGGGTTTCCTCCCTCATAAACTGCTTGTTTCAGGTTGCGTAGGGATGTTGTTCTGCAGCTTTCAGACAAACGGCATGACATTCTTTTAATAATTTATTCCATATTTATTTAATATCCTTTTTTTGCTTTATCAGTGATGTCAAACTGTCCTGATCCATATACAGAAAAACAGGCCCAAGACATAATATTTTCACCGCTGATTATCAATAACCATCTGGCTTCTCCATGTTGCCATGATGCGGTTCAACAGACATGTTTTATGTAGATCAGATTGTGATAAACCATTGTTTTTCAAATATATCAGAACACCCACTAATGCCTGATTGTCATCCCACTTATTCAAAATAGCTGAATAATTTTACCTACAAATGATCTGTTAATTCAAATAATTCTACTAATCCTGCTACGGTTTACATACTTTTGCCATTAACAGATATGTAATATTGAATAATATACCTTAATAAATGTTTTGAATAGTTTGATTTGTTCAATACTACTTGCTTGCCTACTTTTACAAATACAATAAATACAAAACGTTTAGGAAAAATATTGTAGTGTAAGAATTTATCGATGGAGTGCCACACTGTGTTAACTCTGATGTTCATGTCTATCACAGTAGCATGAGAGTGCTTGATGGTTATGCATATCTTGATGTCATCACATGTGATAAAGTGTCACACCACCTTCAGGTGAGTGAAGCAGAGACAAGCTAGATAGGCAGGTAAGCTTAATTTAAAGGATATTTTAATAAGCAAAACCAACAACAAGGAAGGTATGCATTCACACAATGACTGGACATAACTGACGATCTTTCGAACAACATAGGGATAAGGAGGCCTTATAAACCCAAAATGAATACACAAGAAGGGCAAACACAATAAACCATAATCAATCAAAGTCTAATTACTAATTAACTCAACACAAGCAACGATTAAGGCAATAAACCAATACTACTACAAAACACAGTTAATGAGGGAGGGCAGCGTGCAGTTTGGTATTACTTTACTTTTACTTTTTTCCTTAATTTTATTGGGTATATTGAAATTAAAATAGTCTAGAAATTAATGAAATACCGTCACATTGCTACTAATTACTGTATTTGACAATGAGTTTACACTGAAAGCTAGACTGCTCAGACTACAGTATTTAATGATATTGCCACCAGTTGTCTAACTTACTGACTCAACAGTGCTGTTCTCTTGCTTGAAGGTCACTTTCAATAAAAACACCTTCAAAATGTAATGTAATATTTTTAAGCTCTTTAACTTTAACATACTACAATTATGCACACACACATGCACACACACATACACACACACACACACACACACACACACACACACACACACACACACACACACACACACACACACACTTCTACTGCAACAACAAAGTGCTATAAAAAAATTAACTATTTGTTATTTTATAGTGCAACTAATTTAACTGCATTTAAAAACAATGAAAAGCATGCAGAAATAGAAGCTTGTAAAAAAAACCTTAACAAACCAGCATTAACACAAGCAATGAACACATTAAAAATAGAACACAAACAATAACGATAAAAATAGATTACTCTAAATCATATGTGATGTGATCTACAGTACAGTAGATATCCAAACAAGTGTCTGTATATGCATGTGTGCACGTGTGGTGAAAACTAAGTATTAGTGTTAGTATAGGGGAATTGGTGTAATTTACATTTTAGTATCACTAAAGATGTTTTTTTGGGGTAAAATCCACCCACCAAGCATCCATTCCTGCTGCTTCTAAAGAGTCCCTCTTTGGATGAATTCAGTGGCTGTCATTAGTAGTCTGCATTTCTATGGTAACAAAGCTATCACTGTGTACATGTGCTTGTGAGGCAGGTGTGCTTAATTTTAAAACAACTGTTTATTATACTAAACTGTCATTGAAAATATAAATGCAAATAGCTTAAACTTACATTTAACATGCATCATTAGCATAGGAATTATATTGCTTTATTATGTTTAAATTATTTGTAGATTTAATCATGCACTGATTTTTTGGAAAAAAATGTGTTGATTTTTTAAAAATTTAAATATGCAATCATGTGTTTCATTTGTACTGGCATAGCACAAAGTTTGTATTTTGCTAATATGAATGAAACAATAATATTGGCAAAAATATATTTTTGGCCTTAAAATTATTAAATTAATGTTGAAGCTGTGAGGAATTGCATAATAGTCTTTAACATTAGTATATAATCTATGTGAATTACATGGAGATATTCATTCATTCATTATCTCCCGCTTTATCCTCTATTAGGGTCGCGGTGGGGTTCCCCAAGCCCATCCAGGGGACAGGGCGCCAATCCATCGCTGGGTACACACTCACTCACACAGATACACTCTATATGGGGCAATTTGGAGAACTCAATTGACTTGATCCATGTTTTTGGACTGTGGGAGGAAACCGGAGAACCCGGAGGAAACCCACGCGGACACGGGGAGAACATGGAAACTGCACCCAGATGGGGATTCGAACCCGGAATCCCTAGCGCTGAGAGGCGAACGTGTTAACCACTAAACCACCCACCGCCCACATGGAGATATTGTCACAGGTATATAAAACCAAGCACCTTGCCACATAATTGTCTTTAAATTAGTGGAAACAGTTAATATGAAGCTTTTATTAGACTTTCCTCAAATATATAATGCAAGGTTGGGTAAGTTTGTAGAAGAACTAGAATAGAGATTTCAAGCGGGCGGCACGGTGGCTTAGCGGTTAGCACGTTCGCCTCTCAGCACTAGGGATTCCCGGTTCGAATCCCAATCAGGGTGGAGTTTCCATGTTCTCCCCGTGTCCGCGTGGGTTTCCTCCGTGTTCTCTGGTTTTCTCCCACAGTCCAAAAAACATGGATCAAGTTCAATTGAGTTCTCCAAATTGCCCCATATAGAGTGTGTTTGTGTGAGTGAGTGCGTGCCCAGCAATAGATTGGGAAACGTTCTTCCCATGGGCATGGGGAACCCCCCCTGGTAGAGGATAAACGGAAGATAATGAATGGATGGATGGAGATTACAAACCAGGCTCGTCCACAATTAGCATCTGACTTAACAAAGCTTTTTTTTTAATATGGACAAAGATTCCCACAGAAACATTGAAAACTTGTCATTACCTTCGTTAGGATGATACACTTTAAAGTCTACCTTAGTACATGCATTTGATGTCTACATAGCCATGTAGTTATAATTTATTAAGAATGAGCCCCGACATTGTTTTGCTGAAACAGAAATTAAGGTTTTGAGAAAATACATTGTCTTCATGGCAGCGCATTTCTCCGAAATACCAAAATACCGTATTAATTGTACCTTTACATATATGCAAATCACCTTATGCTATGGGCACTGATGCACCCCATAACAGATGCTGTTTTTTAATGCTTTTTTTTAACTATGGCATGTAAAATCCAATGTTTGTTAGAAAATAGAAAAAGTAATATAATATATAAAATTTTCTATTCTTCTAAAATTTCTATTCTTAAGGATGAGGAGCAGAACAGAGCTGGAACTGGTGTTAACCAAAAAGTGATGGAGTCAGTGTGTATTGAGCAGTTTTGACCTAAAGTCAACATAATGTGTATGGTACATAAGAGTGTGCTTGTATGGAGACTAGCAAAGCTAATTAATCTATTTGATACTTCTGTGCAGATTGAAGAAATCTCGGGGTTTGCTTAGTGTCATTTAGTGTTGATTGATTTAAAAAGCCAGGTTTCTTCAGGTATATTACAAATATATCCAGTTTTGTTTTAGTACAGGAGGTTTATGCAACACCCTGACAGTGGTCAGAAATAGGCATTATTATTCTAGGTTGTAGAATAGCACTATTAGCATTTACTATGACAATTAAGTTGATAAATAGGGATTCAAAGTCTATTGTGGGTGGGTAAAAGCCGGCAGAATGGTACTCAGCTTTCCCCATTTAAAGCATACATGAATGACAAGATGAGGTTGACAACTATCCTTTCATGTACCCGACTGCTCCATGAGAAATTGAATGATTGATGGTCTGTGATAAAGCCTGCTCACCTGTGAAGTGCATGCAAAATAGTGGATGGCTAAATATGAAAATAGAATGAAAAGTACTATACTATGCCACTGATTACATGTTAGATTTAACATCCTTTCCCGTATAATAAAATTTGATTACATATAGCCACTACTAGTTCCCACTACTAGACCAGCAATACTGAAGAATATCCACCACACAAATGAAACCTGCTCTGTACTACTTTAAAAAGTGCTATATGAATAAATTAACTTGAACTAGTTGTGGCAACAGTTGTTTATGAGGGATCAGTAGTTCTGGTCCTTAAATCTGATTGGCGGAGCCGTGATGTTATTGACAATAATGCACACCTCTGACTGCTTCATATTCATATCAATGCATGTTATACAATACATGATTTTCCTGATGAACACAAAGCCAGTTGTGGCTGTTTTTTTAATAAATTTATTATTCTGTAATTTGGCCACTAGATGGCAGTTTTTGATTGTTAGAGAAACCGAAATCCTGTTACTCAGTGATCAATGTTCACTTTAAAAACTATGCATTTATGTATCAAACCTTGTGTAGTGTGTGCGAAACTGCATTATAAAAGCATTAAGGCACTCGAGGTTGTGCATTATTGTGAAAAATAATTACAGGAAAGAGGTGTAACGGCACTCCGCTAGTAGTTGTGCTAACTGGTGTTTATTGACATAATACAACGATTATATCTGAATTCTGCCTGGAACACTGCACCTGTCATGACTGTGCTTGAATGAATCCCAGCTGAGAGTCAGTCCTGTCTATTGAATCATTAAGGGCCATATCTTACACCCTGCGCAAGGTGAGTCATTGCCACCCTTACATAGACCCTTACACCTTGCTCCTGCGCTGTTTAAATAGCAACAGTGCATGCATTTCGAAACACGTACAGTAAATATATATATATATATATATATATATATATATATATATATATATATATATATATATATATTTACTGTACGTGTCTCGAAATGTGGTGGGTTCATGTGAATTCTTGGCATATTATCTTATTTTCAGACTATTAGACTATTTTTAAATGAAATAATTTGTAACACTTGTTAAAATTGATGCTGTTTGCAATCTTCAATTATTGTTTGACTTAACTATGATGAGAACAGTTCTTTATTATTACTATACTTGAACAAACCACGGACTCCTTAACAATATTTTGTTATGTTGAAAGAGCAGCTATAAACATGTCAAGCTGTTACCTCTTTAACTATACTTTTGGAGCCCTTCAAAGATAGGCCCATAACTGCCTAAGCACTCGAATCATTAGAAAATACACATCCACTGATGTAAAATGTCAAATAATTAACTGCATTATGATGTTACATGTTTTTTTATATTGGCTTAAAACAGATAATAACATATTAAATAAAAATCATAAGATAAAACAATCCCACTCTCTCTGTCATTTTTTCTCGCTCTCTTTCTCTCTCTTTTTTTTTCTTTCACACACACACACACACACACACACACACACACACACACACACACACACACACACACACACACGCACACGCACCATGCAAATACAAATACAGCACAGTCTTGGATGCACACTAGGAGAGGCACCGGGGCAGTTGCCAAGCAACAGGATATATGGCAAGCTCAGGATTGCAGGATTGTCACTAGAAATGTGCTACATATTTTTTCTCTCTCTATCTTCAGTTCACACACACACACACACACACACACACACACACACACACACACACACACACACACACACACACACACACATATATACACTTGCACACAAACACACATACATGCCTGTACCCGCGTGCACACACGTACACACACGTACACACACTGCCAGTAGTGTCACAGCTGAGATCTTATTTAGGCCAGTTTTGTGCTGTTTGATTGCTGCTTCCTGCCTCACTGTGATGTTGACACTTACTATGTGTATCTTTTTACTGTTCTCTCTTCATTACTCCTCCTTTCCATCTCTCTTTAATTGTGGAATGTGTAAAATTATAGTAGCTACCAAGCACGATTTTCATGCACATTCCACCTGACCAATCAAATGACAAGAGGAAATAACTTAATCACATGAACACAAACACAAGATGCTATAATGTACTGAATATCCACACAGAAACATCTCTATACACAAGACATAGACATCAAACAATTCTTGTAGGATGACGGCGAAAGCAAATACGTGTTACCATGGATACATTTCATACTTAAGAAGCAAGTTCCTGCCATTTGGGGGCCGTAAGCTAGAACGTTTTGAACCTCTTTATTATAATCAAAACAAATTTGTGCTCATCCCCGACCATGTGACAACTACACTAATGAAATAAAAAATATTTAAAGCCATTATTAACCTAAGATAAAATATAATATGAAGAAAATTTTATTTTGTCCCTTTCAGTTACATCAGTTCTGTACAATTGATGGTATATGTTCTTATTGCTTGTGAAATATATACATATTTTTTGTACCTTTTTGCTAAAAAGCATTACAAATACATTGACGTAGCAAGTATATTTGTAATGATTTTTAGCAAAAAGGTATGACAGCTAACATATTTCACAATATACGATAGACGATACACGGCTGTATCATTTCTTAATGTGACTGTATTTTATGAAAACTAATTTCCTATTATCTTCCAGTGTCGGTTGCCTGAAACTCCTTCTCTGGGGCAACACCTCCTCATTTTCCACCCACTAAAAGTCTGGTATCACTAACTGTGTTTATGCCAGTTGGCATTTAAACAAAAAAAAGTAAAAAAAAAAAAAAACTAAAAAACTAAAACACCCGCACCTGAGAATTCAAATGTATTACACAGGGGTGGCTCAGTCAGTCTGAACAGCGGTTACTAGATCACGCCACAATCCTGCGCTGACTCACTTTGGCGCATTAAGCATTAACTATAAACAATTATAAAACAGCCATTGGTCCAGCCATGACATGATTGACGATAATGCACACCTCTGACTGCTTCACATTCGTATCAATTCGTGATATACAATAAAATATTTAAAGTAATGTACCATTAACGTAAATACAGATTAATATAAACAGCGATCTGATTTCCTATGAGCACTAAGCCTGGTGTGTACGGTGCCTTCTTTCCCATGCTATATTCACAATAATGTGATCCTATTCCTGAAAAAATTTACAATTGCTGAGATTTTTATCTCATAAATGGATATGAAATTGATATACACATTCTCCTTCTTTAATTCATAGTTTTTTGTATAATGTATCCTGTGGTTCTACTTAGTGTTCTATTGAAAAAATCAATTATAGGAATTATTGTCTTGTGTTATAGGTCATTTTTTGTTCTTAATGTTAGCTTTTTGAAAAACACTATGACATTCAGCTTTGGTGTTCTTAAAGCTTCAACCTCCATTTTATTTGTTGTTGTTAAATGTTTTTTTTAATATG
The DNA here is from genome assembly GCA_019802505.1 of Corydoras sp. C115. Lineage (NCBI taxonomy): Eukaryota > Metazoa > Chordata > Actinopteri > Siluriformes > Callichthyidae > Corydoras > Corydoras sp. C115. Next base: position 2,902,966 of record JAFMOC010000034.1, on the reverse strand, counting down.
ATTTCTATATTTTCTCCTACCTTGCAGTCATTGTATCTTCTCTTTTCACGTGGTTTTAATCACCTGTAAGCAAAGCCTTATGGGTTTTAAGCATTTAGAGAAAATTTTTAAGCATATAGAGAAATTTACTTTACTGTTTCTAGCACGTCATTTCCTTTTAAGTCACTGACCCTTCGTTTCCCTGGTGTCAGCAAATATTTCTAATGTTGCAACGCCATCTAACGGTGTTTCATCACAGTCTGAATTCCCACCATAATGAATATAATTGGTCGTTTTCTTTGTTTCACTGTTAATATTAAAGAACTGCCAAATGAGATCAGCTTGTAGAAGGTGTTTTTGAAAAGAGAAGACTGTCTAATAGAAAAATAATACCTCATTAATCATCAAAATATATATTTTTACATAAATCAGTCTTACATAATTATTCTGTTTAACAGAAAGCAATTGTCATCAAAGCCATCTGCATCTACATCACTACTTATATATATATATATATATATATATATATATATATATATATATATATATATATATTTCCAAAAAAAAAAAGGTATCTCCAAAAGAAAATATTCATTCATTCATTATCTCCCGCTTTAACCTCTATTAGGGTCGCGGTGGGGTTCCCCATGCCCATCCAGGTGAGAACGTCTCGGGCGCTGGGCAGATAGACCCAGGACAGGGCGCCAATCCATCGCTGGGTACACACTCACACACTCAAACACATTCTATATGGGGCAATTTAGAGAACTCAATTGACTTGATCCATGTTTTTGGACTGTGGGAGGAAACCGGAGAACCCGGAGGAAACCCACGCAGACACGGGGAGAACATGGAAACTCCACCCAGATGGGGATTCGAACCGGGAATCCCTAGCGCTGAGAGGCGAACGTGCTAACCACTAAGCCACCGTGCCGCCAAGAAAATATTTACCAGCAAATATTTTACATTTGGTTATCTATTATCAAAAGACTACATGGTATGATTCAGCTTTAAATGAATGTGTTTAGATGATAAGAATGATGCAATAATGTAATAAAAGTTACATCTACATAGATATACTATCTTTGTGAATTACCCTTGTAAATCGTGCACTCGATGAAGTCATATGTTTAATAAACCAGAAACCATCATGTCACAGGAATAAATAAAGCCATTAAAATATAAAATTGTTCAGCTAACAATGTATTGAGGAACGCAACCTGAAGCTTATCTCACATTATATGTTCTATAAGACAGTGGAAACTAGTGCTTTAGTCAAATGTGGAAATTTACTCAGCTTGTTTTTCAAAAATGTGAACATGATTATCATGCCATAGACAGAAGGGGCTAGAGCTTAAAAGCCAACATCTGTCATAGTATGGGGGTTCATATGTGCGAACAGAATGTGACTTATGTATTGAAATAATCCAAATTCCCATCATTATATATTTAATCAATAATGTACCAGGCCTCACTGTGCCCTTGATGAAAAGTTAATTATCAAAATATCAATCTATTATAGTTTCTAAACTTTTAATTGAAGTTTTTTTTGAGAATACTTATTTTATTATCTTCCGCTTAATCCTCTACTAGGGTCGAGTGAAGGTTCTCCATGCCCATTCAGAGGAGAAGGTTTCGGGAGCTTGGCAGGGTGCCAATAAATCACTGAGCATACCCAAGCAAACTCATGTTACTCCATTTCTCATCTCTCTCCATTGGCTCCCTGTAGCTGCTCACAATCAATACAAGAAACTGACTCTGGCCAACAGAACAATATCTGTATCTGCCCCTCTTACCTTTACTCTATCTTTCCAAAAATTCGCTCCGACCCCTTCACTGCACTCTAGTGATGAATGTGGCCTGTTCAGTCAACCTCAACCTCCAACTAATTCTCACTCTCTCAATCTTCACCACTGCTAAATGGTGGGACAATCTTCCCCACACTGTCTATAAGGTGGAGTCACTTAGTTAAAAAACATCACAAAACACATCTGTTCCATGAATATATAAAAATCTAAAGGTCAGATTGGATAATGATCAGGTTTGATTATTTTAGTGTTGCTGGTTTTCCTTAACTACTGGCTTGTGTTGCTATCTTGTTTGTATGTTGCCTTGGATTAAATCTTCTGTTTAATGTCCTAATTTCTACATTCATACTCCTAATTGTAAATATATTAGGAGGTTGTACTGCCATAGTGTTCATTGTTTACTGACATAATGGTCATGCTCATGTTCGCCTCAAATCAATGGGTATTCTCTTACCTGTTTAGTTTCAAATACTTTGTTGCTTCCTGCTGCAGTAAAATTCTTTACTCTGGGATTCTATGTCTCCATCCTGCATTCAAGATCCTACCTCTGTATTATTATTATTCATTCATTATCTTCCGCTTTTATCCTCTATTAGGGTCGCGGTGGGGTTCCCCATGCCCATCCAGGAGAGAATGTTTCGGGCGCTGGGCAGATAAACCCAGGACAGGGAGCCAATCTCTCGCTGAACACACACTCACTCACACAGACACACTCTATATGGGGCAATTTGGAGAACTCAATTGACTTGTTCCATGTTTTTGGACTGTGGGAGGAAACCAGAGAACCCGGAGGAAACCCACGCAGACGAGGGGAGAACATGGAAACTCCACCCAGATGGGGATTCGAACCGGGAATCCCTAGCGCTGAGAGGCGAACGTGCTAACCACTAAGCCACCGTGCCGCCATTATTATTATTATTATTATTATTATTATTATTATTATTATTATATTAGTGCTAATTATTAGACCTTTCTACATGAAAAAATAAATAGCGGACAAGGGAACATTTTTATTGAAAATTAGACAAAAAGTAAAGGTTCAAAACTTTTTGCCAAATTCTGTAAGCGAATGATCAGGCAGTTAAAATACTGTTTTTTTTAGAGCAAGATTGCAAAGAATTTAGGTCTTTCATATTAAGATTTATGCTGCAAGAGCAAAGAAATAAAATAAGACCTCAGCTAAATATGCCTGACCAACAAGCTCTCTTTTTTGAAGAAAAGAATTGTTTGATAAACCATTATGCCATCATTATGATGTTGCCACAAGGACTTGTAAGTATTTTTATCCACTCAAGATGAAAAAAAAGCATAAAGACTGTTAGTGTGGGCAATCTGATTAAACATAGCTGGTGTCAAATCGTGCAATTTGGATAATACTGAAATACATTACGATTATTCATTCATTATCTCCCGCTTTATCCTCTATTAGGGTCTCGGGCGCTGGGCAGATAGACCCAGGACAGGGCGCCAATCCATCACTGGGCACACACTCACTCACACAAACACACTCTACATGGAGCAATTTTGAGAATTCAATTGACTTGATCCATGTTTTTGGACTGTGGGAGGAAACCGGAGAACCCGGAGGAAACCCACGCAGACACGGGGAGAACATGGAAACTCCATCCAGATGGGGATTCGAACCGGGAATCCCTAGCGCTGAGAGGCGAACGTGCTAAACACTAAGCCACCGTATTCATAAGAAGGCTGGCATGGTGGCTTAGTGGTTAGCACGTTCACCTCTCAGCGCTAGGGATTCCAGGATACAATCCTAATCTGGGTGGAGTTTCCATGTTCTCCCTGTGTCCGTGTGGGTTTCCTCCGGGTTCTCTGGTTTCTTCCCACAGTCCAAAAATATGATAGATTGGTGCCCTGTCCTGGGTGTATCTGCCCAGTGCTCAAGACGTTCTCCCCTGGATGAGCATGGGGAACCCACCGCGACCCTAGTTGAGAATAAAGCGGAAGATAATGGATGGGGGCGGCACGGTGGCTTAGTGGTTAGCACGTTCGCCTCTCAGCGCTAGGGATTCCCGGTTCGAATCCCCATCTGGATGGAGTTTCCATGTTCTCCCCGTGTCTGCGTGGGTTTCCTCCGGGTTCTCCGGTTTCCTCCCACAGTCCAAAAACATGGATCAAGTCAATTGAATTCTCCAAATTGCCCCATATAGTGTGTCTGTGTGAGTGAGTGTGTGCCCAGCAATGGATTGGCGCCCTGTCCTGGGTCTATCTGCCCAGCGCCCGAGATGTTCTCCCCTGGATGAGTATGGGGAACCCCACCGCGACCCTAATAGAGGATAAAGCGGGAGATAATGAATGAATGAAAGGATAATGGATGGATATTCATTATACTGATTATGTACTTTAGACAGCACACTTGTCTGGTTACTTAAAAACAACAACATAATTTTCTTTTAAATGACACCAATATGTACTTTAAAGGAAATTTTTTTTTCACTTTGATTTAAAAGAAAATACTTTTTTCTATACTTTTTTTATAAGAAAATTATTCATTCATTCATTCATTATCTTCCGCTTTAACCTCTATTAGGGTTGCGGTGGGGTTCCCCATGCCCATCCAGGGGAGAAAGTTTCGGGCGCTGGGCAGATAGACCCAGGACAGGGCGCCAATCTATCGCTGGGCACACACTCATACACAGACACACTTTACATGGGGCAATTTGGAGAACTCCCACTTGACCTTGATCCATGTTTTTGGACTGTGGGAGGAAACCGGAGAACCCGGAGGACACCCACGTGGACACGGGGAGAACATGGAAACTCCAAACAGATGGGGATTCGAACCGGGAATCCCTAGTGCTGAGAGGCGACGTGCTAACCACTAAGCCACCGTGCCGCCCATAAGAAAATTATTTCATGTTATAAATAATAGTTTATGTCAATATCCAAAGCCTAGCAATGCATTTTTTGATATTACATAATAATTGTATAGTTGTGATTATTCCCTTGACAATAATTGTATCATAAAAATCTGTTATCGTCTCATCCCTATTACTAACATATATTTTACATTTGTTATATCTATGTATCTATCTATCATTTTAGAAGATTAAATTTTTAATTCAGAATATGTTTCCTAAAAAAAATAAAAACTGTACACAAAGACTGTGTTGTGCTGTTAGGCTACTCTAATTTATCTGGTGTACAAAATAAATAAATAATAAAAGAGAATTCTGCTGATTATTTAAAATGTCACATGATTGGTAGCTTCCAATAGCTATCAATAAAGAATCACATAGAGAAGATATAGAATCAGTTTTTAAGTTAAACGTTCTGTTCATTTACTGGTTTTAAATTCAAATGACAGTTTCCACTGATCCCTATTATTCAAAAAACTTTTAACACAATATTTAAAATCTTTAAATCAGGAAATCAAACATTATTTAAAATAAAAAATTAAATGTCTTTATTGTTTGAAATACAAAAGAAATACAAAAAAGAAAAATGGACAGTAAAACAGACACACAGGTAGTTTAATAGAGTCTTTGGGGCTTTTCTTGCACTGCCCAGTCTTTATTCTCATACATTCTCCTCATCTCAGGGGTCCCATTTTTTATGATAACTGTTAGCCAGTCACTAGGTAAGTTCATTTTTATCTGTGGTTATTTCAGCATGGCCAGTGTCCTGACCAGCAGATGCCAGGAGGGTTCTGCGGTTATAGTGGCCCTTCATTATGCCAGAGTTGTTGTTTTCATTTAAAATTTGCTTTTGCTTTTGTCGATTAAGAGACTGGACAAGACCAAGCACAACAGCTGCAAGTGAGTACTGGCCAGTGATCTTGCGTGGTTGTAAAATAAGTGGGTTGGGCTGTACACGGCCCTGTAAGAAGTGCGTTTTGATTTTACCCTCCTGCTCACTGATGCCCTTAACATAGATCTCCCCACGATACTCGAAAGCAAAGCCACGCTCTGTCAAGATGACGTATGTCTCCTCCGGAACCTGGATTTTTCCACTTATGCCTGTGCTGTCCATGCGGCTGGCCAGGTTCACTGTCTTTCCCCATATATCATACTGAGGCTTCTTAGCCCCAATCACACCAGCTACCACAGAGCCATGGGCCATTCCTAAGACAAAATGGAGAGAGACATAAAAAAGAATTCAATGGCAATTACAAAACTATACAAATCCCATTTCCAAAAAAGCTGTGCCACTTTTTTATAAATGTAATGAGAATTGAAAAACAAACAAAAGGACAAGGAAAAGACAACAAACAAATTTAGAAATTAACACCTGGATCAGGCGTTTCACAAAAAAATAAGCATGTTTACAGCTGGCCTACATTATTTTGACTTTAATTGTATTTTGTAATATAGTGCGAGTTAAAGATATTAATTGTTTTGGAATTGTAATTGTTTCAGACTGCATTTCTTGAAGTTATGACTTGTGTGACAATGATTTTTAAGTTGCCCTCAGCCTGTGTGGTCGTGTTCATCACAATAACATGGTACCTTCTCACATACTACCACCTTAGGGTGTGATGGTCATTTAAATTAATTAACCTCCTAAATCTTTTTATGATGTTATGAACTATGTATGAAAGGCCCAGAGAAACACTGTACAACTGACAATTATTACAAAAGTATGACGTATTTTCACTGTCAAGTTTTTATAATATGAAATGTCTTAAATCCTGGTGCATAAAATCCAGCATTTAAATGTCCTTACCATAGTTTGTACCTGAATAAAGAAATGTAATTAAAAACGTATAATCTAGAATAGATTAGAATAGTAATCTAATATCGATCAATCTAATATGGACCAAAATAAAAGCGGAGATTTGGACTTTAGGAGATGTTTGGTCCATTTTCCACTCGTTCTTGAAAAAAGTTTCCATGTGTCAAAGATGCAAAAGACAAGCCAGACTGTTACCAATACATAGTGATTAAACAAGCACCTGAGATGGCATTGGGTGCATTAAATCCTAAATCATTGATATGTTGTTGTAATTAACTATGTAATGTAGTCAAGTCAATGTCTTTGTCCAGGAAATTTGGACCTGTTTTAGCAGGACAATGCCAAGTCTCATTCTGCATAAATTACAAAAGGCATTGCAGACATATAATGCTTGATTGTTCTGCCTGCATTTGGGATCTGTGTTCTATTAAAGATTCATGGCACATCATGAAGAGGAAAACAACAGCAACCTCTGAATGCTGTGCACATCAATTCCCGTATACACCAGAAACAGGCAAAAATTCTATTTATAAAACTGTAACAATTAATACATTTGAATTCTTAAACAACTGAATTGTATAATAAAAGGACTAGTTAATGCGAACCAACATGCATCCTCTTCAAAACTAAGACAACTGTTATTTCAGCACTGAGCAATTTGTGTTATTTCACACTTATGTTAACTATTTAGTTGTGCACATTTTCTCAATTTATTATGTCTTGTCACATATTGTATAACAGCGATAGATTGGCGCCCTGTCCTGGGTGTATCTCCCCTGGATGGGCATGGGGAACCCCCCTGCGACCCTAGCAGAAGATAAAGTGAAAGATAATGGATAGATGGACATATTGTATAAAATAATTTGTAGATTTTAGGAAATGAGTCTGTGCAAGTGGCATTTTACCAATGCGGAGCTGGAAGTTATTGAAGGAATGCTTGTTGATTTCCTGAATGCTCTCATTCAGAGCAATTGCAAAGTCAGCCAGAGCACACAGGTGACCCCACTTATCTTCACATTGCTGCAGCAGAATACAAAAACAGGCATTACCAACAAATACACATTCATGTTACATAATCCAATTTGTGGGATCCTCACTGTAATAATATAATAGAAACAGGTTATCGCAAGCATGTTTTAAAAGTTTTATTCTTTTTTATTTACATGCTATCAGAAAAACCTGCATTCTAAAATCTAAATTAATTACATTTTAATGCATTTGTTTAAAAATGTAAATTTTATTTATTTATTTTTTTAATATTGTGCATTTTACCTGTTTTTCTGGTGACAGGCCAGACACTGCCATATAGGTACTGCCAATGGTTTTAATCTTCTCAATGTCCTGAAAACGATCTTCTCCAAGCAGCTACAAAAAACCAATATAAAACAACAGAAAAACAGAAGTGAGGAAAAGGAATATTTGCTGTAAAAAATAGCAATGGCAGAATTAACACAGAATTAATACATAAATACTTAATTAAGCCTAAATGAAATCCACATAAATTAAATCCCACTTCGAATTAATGCATTAAACAGTTTATACACAGCCTCACACTAATGATAATTAGAACTTTTAGGATGCATAGAACACTTGGCTGCACTAATAGTTAAAAACAAAGCAACTCAGTTTCTGCTGGAGGAAGATATTCTATGCAAAACAAACAAGATATTGGACACAGAACCTTCGTGTTGTGAAATGACTAAAAGAGATTAAAACGTGCTATATTAAAAGAACAACAATATGAACCAGTTTTTAGTATTACAGATGTTTTCCTTTCAATGTCTACATTATTACCTTTAAAGCAACAACCACAACTTTATAATTCATACCAGCTAAATGAACTAGAATTGAATTTCATATGTAGTTTTGTTTGAAATTTTATTTGTTAAAATAAAAATGCAAAATAAAATTTATATTCCTGTTTATTTATGCGTAGCCTGTCTTCCCCAATTCTATCACAATTATTTTATCATCTGTGAAAAATTCTGTTAATGTCTGTCTTGATAAATAGATTTATTGTTTGGGCTTCAAAGCTTTCAAATATCCCCACCTTAAAGATGTACATACAGTTCACTGTCATAAAGGAATAGCAAAACAATAAAATGTTACATTTGAACATATTGGAATGGGATATTTTATCTTTGCTACTTCACACTAAAATCAATAAATTGTAAAAAACTAAAATATTATTAGTAGGCAATGAATTAATACACTGTTAGCACACTACAGATTAATGACAGTTGCTATATGAGCAATTGACTCATCTAGCTTGTCCTCATCTCATCCTACCTCATCAAAGTCGGCAATGATCTCATTTAGTAGCCGTAAACATTCAACACCTTGATTGTTCATTTCAGTTTGAGAATAAAAGTCAGCAAAGCCTGGAATAGAAGCAAACATCACTCCAACTGCATCATAAGATTGGGAATATAATTCCTAAGAGAGAGAGGAGAGAAATAAAGAAAATTTAATTTGAATGACAGATTATTTTAATTAATTCATAAAAATATACATTGACTTAAATATATATATATATATATATATATATATATATATATATATATATATATATATATATATATATATATATTCATTCATTCATTATCTCCCGCTTTATCCTCTATTAGGGTCGTGGCTGGGCAGATAGACCCCAGGACAGGGCGCCAATCCATCGCTGGGCACACACTCACTCACACAGACACACTCTATATGGGGCAATTTTGAGAATTCAATTGACTTGATCCATATTTTTGGACTGTGGGAGGAAACCGGAGAACCCGGAGGAAACCCACGCAGACACGGGGAGAACATGGAAACTCCACCCAGATGGGGATTCAAACCGGGAATCCCTAGCGCTGAGAGCCACTAAGCCACCGTGCCGCATATATATATATATATCCTTATACCGTGCCGCATATAAGTCACAAGCAGTGATCATCAGATCTCTTATTATATCACCTTTTACTTGTTAGTATGTTAATAACCATTGCTGCAGCACAGTTTAAGGTTCAAGCATGTGTCAGGCTAAGTATCTTGCTCTGACTCACCAGTAGAGGGATGCGTTGCACTTTAAATCTCACTTACAGGATAAATATTAATGAACTCATTCACACTTTATTTGGAACAGTTTATGTTTTTAAAGCTCAAAAGCTAACTAGCTAGGTCTCTGTAAGTGTGTAAGTCTATGTGTGCAGGGCAAGGTGTGTCATCCGCTTGAGTAATACATTAGTGCTGAATCACTGAGCTAACAAAAGATGAGTGACGCATGTTGCCTTAATAGCCACTTGCATATCAATAGCTTAGTTAATTAAAGACATATGATGCACAATTACCTAGCTACATACCCCTTGTCACTTGAGTTTTTCCATGCACAACATATTGCTATATCTATCTGCTGGATTCAACATATTACTTGATATTTCATATTATACATTAATAAAATATTAACCTAAAAAGCCATTTAAACTGTGAAATTGTGTGTTTTTAAATTCAAATGATAACTCTTTTATTGATTGCATTATTTCTATAAAAAATGTACCATAGATGTAAAGCACAACCTCTCTGGACTGGTAATGCTATAGCGACTTCATACCTAAGTATTCATTTACTGTAGTTTTGGGCAAGAAATGCCAATTATTACAAAAAAAATAACAGGCATATAAGAGAAATTCAGGCGGCACGGTGGCTTAGTGGTTAACACGTTCGCCTCTCAGCGCTAGGGATTCCCGGTTCGAATCCCCATCTGGGTGGAGTTTCCATGTTCTCCCCGTGTCCGCGTGGGTTTCCTCCGGGTTCTCCGGTTTCCTCCCACAGTCCAAAAACATGGATCAAGTCAACTGAATTCTCAAAAAATTGCCCCATATAGAGTGTGTCTGTGTGAGTGAGTGTGTTCCCAGCGATGGATTGGCACCCTGTCCTGGGTGTATCTGCCCAGCGCCCGAGACGTTCTCCCCTGGATGGGCATGGGGAACCCCACCGCGACCCTAATAGAGGATAAAGCGGGAGATAATGAATGAATGAATAATAGAAATTCCACAATGAATGTAGACACTTAAGAAGACTCTTAGTAAGCATGTTTCTCCACTGTTTATGGGTGTGCTCTTTGTCATCATACATGGTTGTATAATGTACATTCAAAATTCATTTGAATACTATTATTATTTCAGCCAACCTTATGAAACCAGTAATGACCAAACAGAATATACATGCACTCATTTTAGTTTTTTTCTAAATCGCTGTATTTGTTTGTAAGTTGTGTTTTATGTAAGTGTGCAATGAGTTGATGTTTGTAGAAACCTCATTGTCTCTGTCCTTTTCCAAGAAGTGCCGAGCGACATGGCTGGGAAGAATATTACGTAACATATTTTCATTGTGCTCTCGTAGTTCACGCATTTCATTGATCTCTTCCTTCGCCTGCACTCGCCATAGGAAGTCTAGTCGTGCTGTGTACTCCAGCTATGTAAAGACAGAAAGAGGCAGACGTACAAATATCTGTCTGTTAATATAGTGCTCTAAATAAACATCAGAAATGTAATTAAGACACACACACACACACACACACACACACACACACACGCACACACACACGGTTAAGTAAAACTTTAATTTGAAAAAGAATGCACATAACTGCACACTACAGTGTCTAGATAACCCCTTTTCATCATTTGTTGCAGAAATATTTAAAGTAAAAAATAATGTATTTTTTTATATGAAGAATTAACATTGACAATTTCAGTTTTTTAAATTAGATGCAATTGGCTGCAACTTAAATTAAATGGGTCAAACTAAATCCAAAATGTAAAACATACAGCCAAATAAATGAATAACATTGCAATATAGCCCGAATAAAACAAATAGTTCAATTAATTTATTTTAATTTAATCATTTTAATTAAATTATCAAGTCTTGTCTGTGTATCCATTCAAACAGTGGTATAAAACTGTATGTATTACTGTATTTGAAACCCAAATCACTGACGTTATCAGAAAATGCACTTCCTCTCCCAGACTGCATATGACTATATATATATATATATATATATATATATATATATATATTTGTGATGGAACACAATAAAGCAGAAAATGTCAACTCAAAACTACTAACTTACATCAAAAGCCATATTTTCCTATAAATATTACAAAGGTATATTCCAAAAGCTCTAATTTGGTCTTACTTCTCCACAGAACTTTTTCGCAGAGGAATTCTCTCTTTAAGTCGTTTACTATAGAGTCCCATTATATTTATAAGGCAAAGGTGGGAGTTGACACTGTTGTACTTCAAAATGTGTTTAAAATGGGATTGTTGTTCTTTGACCACATTTTAACCAATTCTTCATTCTTCATTCATCTGTTTAATCCAGTTTTCTCTCTATATGCTGGCAGGTTAGTTACATTAGCATGCGCTGCAAACTTGTGAAAAGAGGAACTTTAAAATCTCATAAATCTCAAAATCTCAGAGACATGTGAATGCGCATAATGCCTGGGTCAACTTTTTTCGGTTTTTCTATATTTCAAATGTTTTTTTGAAGTGCCAATATTTTCCCCATCTGTTTTTGTGATTCTTTGTATCACTACAGAACTGCAATAACAAATAAGAATATCATATGCAGCTTCACAATGCACATACTTCCATAATAATAATTAATCTCTTGACAGCCTGTTCAAAACGTAAGTGTGATTGTGTGTGTGTTTGCAAGTGTGTGTGTGTGTGAGAGAGAGAGAGAGCACAAGAGAGAGAGAACGTGAGATTAGATTTGATGCAGTGTGAAACATGGTTTAATTAAATAAGCATTAAGCTGTATGTACTTATATTTATTGTTTTTGTGTAAAAGCTACATATTGCTATATACTCTGTTTATTCATATAAATATTCTGTAAAACAATTTCTACAATTGTGTGTGTGTGTGTGTGTGTGTTTATGTGCAGCTTTGTAACCATTTGTGGATTTCCTAATCTGTTAAAACACACACATTTTGGGAACAAACATTTTGCTCCACAGTGTAAATCAGCTAATTTAAAGGTTATTTTGAAAATATGCTATTAAATTCAGTGGAAGTTAAGGTTAGGTTAGTAGTAATTATGATTAAGGTTTGTCTTTCCGAAATAAAAATGGTTCTATTGATGTATAAATTTAATTTACTCAGTGTGTGAGTCTGTGTGTGTGGGTGTGTTCAAATGCATGTGTGTATGTTTACCTGTTGTCCATGATAGAATACTGCTAAAAGAAACATTGCCATTAGAAGCAGAGATGTTCTCTTGGTTCCTAGAAAGCTTTCACTGCTGTTGTCATGAAAGTGAAAAGAACAGGAAGGGAAATCAATTCTAATATAGGAACATGCTAAAGAAGATTTATCCAATTTATTTATCTTTTTTAGGCTTTACTTATTACTATAATTGTTAATATAAAAAACCCTTTCACTATACACAAATGCCTTTACCTTCAGTTACCCTTTAGCAAAAATTCTGAAATTCAAAAGGGTTGTTCACTATGTGGTCTGCAGGAGCAGTTCCCATTTAGTCAAAAGCAGCTAAAAAAGTGGAGATGGCAATAAATGCCCCTAATCCTGTTACCACTCACCATTCTGGACAGAACTGTAATGGTTGTGGAGTCTTACAAGTTCCTGGGTAAAATCACCAGAAATCTGAAGTTGGACACCAACATCATCTCTATCATCAAGAGGGTCCAGCAGAGGATGTACTTCTTGTGTTAACTGAGAAAGTTCGACCTGCCTCAGTAGCTGATGGTGCAGTTCTAGACAGCCATCATAGAATCTATCACAACCATGTTGATCACAGTGTGGGACGGTCCCCAAACAGGACATTCAGAGACTGAAGTGTTTTATCAGAACCGCAGCGAGGATGTATTTGTCTCATGAGATGTTTACATAAAGCTGCCAACTATGCTGGATCTGCACAATTTCTAGACTAGGAACTGAGAAAATCACCACAGACCCATCACATACTTGGACATCACCAGTCTCAGCGGATTCTCTCCATTCAAGGAAATAGAGAATTAAATATAAAAAAAAAGTCGCTTTTGAGGAATATCTAAACATATTACACAAGACATTCCAACCTCTCGACTTCATTGACATTTCTTTCTCTTTATTTATCTAACATGGGATCAGGCTTATCACACGTTTCCCCTATTTCTATACTGCAGGGTTTTTTTTTACATTAGTACACAGTTAACTCATTAACTTTAAATGTTATTTCTGTCCATGGATTAATCCATTTTCAAACCCTGGACCTGTAATTTTCTGCTTTAGTAGTAATGAAAATAATGACAATTGTTCCTATATAAATAAAAAGTTCCTATTATATTTAAATTCTGCTGTACATGAATATGTAAGTAACACACTGCTAGTGCCATATTATATATATATATATATATATATATATATATATATATATATATATATATATATATATATATATATATATATATATATATATGTATATATATATATATAAATAAAAAATTAGTTCATTGAGACTATAGCAGAAATACATTTTAATGATTGCAACATGTGTAGGTAAACTTTTGAATTCAACTGTATGTTGTAATATTAACTTGTCTTTAAATATCTATTTTTGCATGAACATTTGCATCACATATTGTTTATTGTACCTAAATACCAAAAACTTGTACCAAAATATTGTTCCTAAAACTTGTACCAAAGTCAAAAAATATGTTAGAAATGCATTATTTGATGAAGTACATAGCAAAATACTGTTGACAGAGGAGAGAGAGATATAGCGAGGGAAAGAGAACAAGAGAGAGAAAAGGGTAGAGAGATTAAAAGAGAAAAAATGCCTGTGTTTCTGTGCTGACCTCTGGTTGAAGCTATCATAGCTGGAGATGGTGTCATAGCGGGTGAACAGTGAGTGGTAGAATGCTTCAGTAAGTAGTGAATAGATGGCAATCATCAGCAGCAGGATGGCCAACTTTAGCACAGAGTTTAAGCGCAGGAACACGGCACATGTCACCATAGCCAACACACCGGTAAACACAAAGTACTGGAGAAAATAAATAGGGAGACGGATACAAAATGGTGAAAAAGTCTTTACATGCAAAGATATATTACTACAAACTACCTATAAACATAAAAGGCATTGCAAAACATACACTATGTGTAATTTCATCTTTCCCTACAAGTATAAAAATAACTTTTAGTCCTGTCACTAAAAAAACTACAGGGAGATTAACAAAATGAATGGCTGATATGTTTGGCTTTCGTTTTTTTCCACACGGAGAGACCAGGTATCCTACATGCATAATACTTTGTTTATCATACATTTTATCAGTTAATCTTTGTGTGAGGTCTTGTGAAATACATTGTTGAGTATACTTTTGAAATGTGTTCTATTTACTAAAAATGTCATACATTTTAATTTACATGTATATATTCAATTTGAAATTAAACCAAAAATATAAACTATTAAGCCGTGTTTGGTGTTTTGACTCAACATGTATCTCAGCCTATTCACATTCTGCCAAGGACTTTTCAAAATGTGCTTCATGTTTTGTTATCACATAGCATTAGTCACAGAATAAGCAAATGAAGTCATTTACATTATTGTCCAAACAAATTCAGTTCGGGTATATCAGTAAATAAATGTATGATGTTACATTAACTAATGTATAAATGTTATTTTATTCTGTAATAAATAAAAATTTGACTTCTCTTTTTCTCTATCTAAACAGGATACTTATTGGACATTTAGTCTTCTGCCTGAACATCTTTTATTAGTAGAAATGAAAATAAAAATGCAAATGGACATGTTTCAAATGGTGGTGATTTTAATTATCATTAAGATCAACCAGTGTGTTAATGAGCAATGGGAAAACTGCTGCATCAGTTAGTATTTTTAATATTGCACATACTTCTTGCTGGAGGAAAGCACAGGAATAAGGTAATGCCAAAAACTTTCTGCCGTCTACATTTACAAACCAGAAATACTGTTAAAAAATGTGTGACTTTTAAAAGCATGTTGCCAACAAATTAATAACGTTTATTAAATTCAGTAATATGCTTCATGTATAAAATAGGTTGCTAAGTATTATAAGTAGACTGAGGCAGTTTAAACAGTTTGAGAAAAGGAGAAATCTATTTGTCCCAAAGATCAGAAAAAAAAACAACTAGTAAAAAGTAGTACATAATTTTTTATTCTATAATTCTATTATTCTATATTTATTCTATAATTTAGCAACCTAGGGATTCCCGGTTCGAATCCCCATCTGAGTGGAGTTTCCATGTTCTCCCCGTGTCCGTGTGGGTTTCCTCCAGATTCTCCAGGTTTCCTCCCACAGTCCAAAAACATGGATCAAATCAATTGAATTCTCCCAATTGCCCCATATAGAGTGTGTGTGTGTGTGTGTGAGTGAGTGTGTGCCCAGCGAGGGATTGGCACCCTGTCCTGGGTCTATCTGCCCAGCGCCCGAAACGTTCTCCCCTGGATGGGCATGGGGAACCCCACCGCGACCCTAATTGAGGATAAAGCGGGAGATAATGAATGAATGAATTTAGCAACCTAGGATTTATACAAATATTCTACCAACAAAAATGTCTATCCATCCAGTACCTTCCGCTTTATCCTCTACTAGGGTTCCCCATGCCTATCCAAGGGAGAACGTTTCGGGCGCTAGGCAAATACACCCAGGACAGGGTGCCAATCTATCGCTGGGCACACACTCACTCAGACACACTCTATATGGGGCAATTTAGAGAATTGAATTGACCTCAATCCATGTTTTTGGACTGTGGGAGAAAACCGGAGAACACGGAGGAAACCCACGCGGACACGGAGAGAACATGGAAACTCCACCCAGATGGGGATTCGAACCGGGAATCCCTAGCTCTAAGAGGCATACATGCTAACCACTAAGCCACCGTGCTGGCCAACAAAAATGTCAGAACATTTTTAGAATGATGACACTGCCTTACAGTAACACTGCTTTTAATGTGTTTTTCAGCAGAAAGATTCTGGCGTTCACTCACAAAATGTTCTCTGTCCTCTAAAACATGGAATAGAGTTCACAGAGCTACAAACCTCTGGATAAAGACAGCCAGGGATAGAAGCTGAAGCATCAAATGTACCGTTCCTGAATACATCCCAGATTGATTTGTCAACATTACACCATAACTAGAAAACACAAAATACACAATATAAAAAAACAGACGTACTGTATGCATGATGCATTTTTGAATAGCAACAGAGCCACTGTAAAAAAAACTCAGGTTCAAAGTTGAACTCAAAAATACAAGAAACAAATTCTTTAAAACTCTTTAAAAAAAAGAAAATTTTGCATTTCTACAATAACTCTTTTTAGTAATTTCCAGTCTTTGTTAAATCTGAACTTTCATACTTATTATTCATTAGCAATATTACTTGGTTTCATTCTTTATTCTGCACAATATTTTAAGCTAATAATTATTAAAGCAACAAGGCACGAGAGGGAATGCATTATTGTGAATAAGTGATGGGAAAAAGGAGTGCCATTAGACCTCTTTTCCATGATCTATTCACAATAATGCACAGCCTCGAGTGCCTTGTTGCTTTTATAAAAAATTTAAATGCACACTATATACTATATACTATAAAAAACAAGGTTTGATTCATGAATGTGTTTATTGATGGCAAAAACGTTAAGAAACTGGTCTTCCACGACTCTAGTCTGATTTTTACTGTCTGAAGCACTAAATGCTGACTAAGATGATTCTTGTTTCTCTAACAATTAAAAACTCCAATCTAGTGGCCAAATTACAGAACACAATTTATACAAAACAGCCGCAACAGTTGGTGCTCATTGAAAATCGGCTCGCTGTTTATATTAATCTGTATTTTATGATTTCTAATAATGTATTGTATATCATGCATTGATACAAATTTGAAGTGATAAGAGGTGTAGATTTTTTTTAATATTGTTACAACTGGACAAACGGCTCTGCCAATCAGATTTAAGGATGGGAACTACCCGATTTAAAATATGTCCTTAATCACACAGAGACTATGCATGCTTTAATAACATCATGATCATAAATGCAATTGACTTCTGACATAATAAATCACTACATTTTAACTAGAGCGAAATGCAGCAGCTAAAGTTCTGATCAGAACAAAAATAATTGATTTAATATTTATCAATCAAGCATTAGAATGTAGTTTAATTTGCACTGATTACAAAGCTTTTTACTGATGATTTAAATGCTACATGGTCTGAAAATCAAACGTCTGTGTGATCTCTGTGAGTTTAATTCAACATTCAAGTTCTTACAAATATCTCAAATTCTTCTATAGTGCTGCTTGGCTTTTAAACAGCCTTCTTATCTTTATTTTATAATCACACTTGTTCCAATATTTAAAACTACATTTAAAATGTAATAACTTTCTTGTGTTCCTGAATAAATAATGACTGTTGGACTGAGCTACTGTAACATTATACTTATTAATCCTATGTTTTTATGGATTGTTCCACATTATCAGGCTCTAGTTACTCTGTAATATTCTTTCTCTGGTGACTTAAAATGTATGTATATACACTTATCATATAAGTATTACATGAGTTTGGATATACCTCTTACGTTTTTTAAATTGTTAGTTGTTATATTAAGTCCTGTAAGACCATGGGTGAGCAAAATTAAGCACCTAGCCATGCATTTTATACAAATGTATGCTTTCAAATTTGTGGAAACAGTTTAAGGAAGGCCCCTTTGTTCAGCATGTCTGACTTAGTGAACAATAAATGGTACGTGAAGGCATGATTGGGTAAGTTTGAAAGACACTGAACTCTCCCATACCAAGTTTTGACCTTACCACCATCAAACACCTTTGAGATCAGAGAACAGTTATTGTGAATCTGGCTTTCTTTTCCAACATCATTGTATAACCTCACAAATGCTCTTCTGGAATAGGCAAATGGGCCAATTTCACAAAGATGCACTCGACAATTTTACAAAAAGCCTTTCTAGAAAATTTTAAAAGCAAAAAGATCACCAATGTTTTAAAAATCTTGTCCTTCAACTTATAAGATGTAATGTCATTAAAACTAGATTTAATGGGCGGTCGTCCCATTACTTTTGTTCATGTAGTGTTATTTAGTTTTTTTTGTTTTGTAATTTATCTGGTTTCGATAATTTCTATATTATATAAAGCCTTATTTTAAAAAAGATTAAGGTTGTCAAAATATTACTGTAACAGTTAATTTTTTCTATGAAATAATATAAATACTTGTACTTTATATAATACAATTTTTTAAAATCCATTAGTTTTGACAAACGAGTTAATGTCTCAAAATGTAGCCCTCCAAAATGCAATTTTTTATTTGGGTAGCTGATAGAATTGCAGTGATTATTAAGATTATTGGAAGACCTAATTACAATAACATTATCAGACTGGTTTGCCTAATACAAACAGCTTTAATACTACTTTAATGCTATTCAGACTTAGCTTGGTTCTGCTGGGAATGATTTCCTGGAAGTGCACAATGTTCGTCACAACAGCCTACAGCACTACATCTCATATCTATTTTACCATGTTTACCGTATTGGCAGATTTAGCATTGTAATATATGGCCAATTTTTTATAAGTGTGTGTGTGTGTGTGTGTATATGTGTGTGTGTGTGTGTGTAATACTTACAATGTTGATTATGGCCGCCAGAAAGTTAATAAGGATGGAAAGTAGAATAACAACATTTCGGGCTGTATACGTCTCATTTACCCAGCAACATGCCTTTCTCAGAACCAAAGGCAGACATTTGTAGTCCTCTGCTGTTGTCA
Organism: Corydoras sp. C115; assembly: GCA_019802505.1. NCBI lineage: Eukaryota > Metazoa > Chordata > Actinopteri > Siluriformes > Callichthyidae > Corydoras > Corydoras sp. C115. The sequence continues at coordinate 2,883,705 of JAFMOC010000034.1, read as the reverse complement.
TAACAACCAGGCAGCAATGCAGTAAGATAAGCACAGAAAACTGAATCGCCATAGTCACCATCCTATAAAGAACAACAAAGAAAGACACCAACGAGTTACGGTTGTATCCTAGCGTTTTTGGTGAAGAGCAAACTTCTTTATTATTTAGACCTAACAGAGATTATCTTTTTTTTGTCCGCTTAATCCTATTGTAAAGACTATGGTTACAGGGGTGTTCCCCATGCCTATACAGGGGAGAACATTTCTGGGCACCCAGAACAGGGTACCAATCTATCGCTGGGCACACAATTACTCACCCAGACACACACTCTATACAGGGGTCATTTAAAAAAGACAATCTACCTCAATCCATGTTTTAGAACTGTGGGAGGAAACTGGAGAACCCGCAGGAAACTTAGGCGGACACACGGAGAACATGGATACTCCTCCCAGTTTGGGAGTTATAATTCTAATTGTACACGACAGTATTTAAGATAGTTACAAGAAATAAGCCATTATTCAAAAAATCTGTTAATTTACTTCCTAAGCTATTTGTCCTAATTAGGGCCACTGGTGCTCTTTTGATACTGAACAAAAGGCATGGTTAACGTTTTTGACAGATCACTGGCCTGTCACAGGGTAGACACACATACAAACACATTCACACCTAGGGGTAAATTATTAATGTCAGTTCACTGACTTATATGTCCTGGGACTGTGGGAGGTAAGCGGATCTTTCAGGGTAAACTCACACAGACATGGAAAGAAAATAAAAACTTCACATCAAAAGGAGCCCTTGAGCTCATGACCTATGCTGTGAGGTGACAGTCCCACCTGCTGTGCCACCACTGAAAATAATGCTTTTTTCAACATTTAACTATGTGGGATTACTATCCCTTTGGTATTTATAATGCTATAACATCTGACATAAGCCTCTGTTAATGTGCATAGATATGCATAACCACACTTAAGTGTGCGTGTGTGTGTGTGAGTGTGTGTGTATGTTATACCTCGCAGATGGCAGAAGGCTCTGTATTGATGTGATGAAGAGGAGCACAATAAAGGCACACACCAGATTAGACTTGAACACTTCGTCTCTCATCTGGGAGTACTGTACAAGGAAAGATAAGCCCGCACACACACACACACACACACACACACACACAAACACACCTTATAAGTAAAATAAATATTTGGGGCTGTGGGAAAGGTAGACTACACCAGTCAAGCTTAGAGGGACAGACAAAGCAGGGGCAGCTCAAGGTCAGCTCAGACAGATCGAGATAATGTGGTAATGCTAAAGTGAGAGATGATGCAATGGATAACAGCACACAGTGATCGATCAGTCCTGCTCTCATGAGTTCATTGTCTCACAGACGAAAGGCCCACGTTTATAAAATCTCTCTACATTGACAATTTATAGGGGGGAGTTTAATCCTGTGCTATTACTGTAAATCTTTTTAAGGTTTCAGTAGCCAATTCGATTTTGAAGAAGACTTAAATGACCCTCTATGCCTCAGTAAGATTTACTTTTTGGTTTGTGGACATATAACTAAGTACAAAATATTGCTACAGCTTTCTTCTTAGTGAACTTTGTAAGGCTAAGCCAAGTCTATTAAAATAATTAGCAGTTAATGTCTTCCAATTTTTTTCCCCAGTTATTATTACAGTCTAAAATCCAATTGTTGTGTGCTTTCTGAAGCAATGAAAAAGAGAACAGCAGGAATGATGAAGATCAAGTAAATGATGATGAGGAATATTATGATATAAGCAAGATGATGAAGATGATGAGCTGGGTAGCTGGCTACCTTGTGCTCCAGGACGCCTTCTCTAAACGTGAGAGAGAAAGGGGTGATGTGCTGTCGTCGGAGTTTGTCTCCGCTGCGCAGTGCGATGGTGCTCTGCATGCGTACATTAATTTCCTGTGAGCCGGTGTGCACATGCAACGCTTGGGCCAGATGGTTGGGAAGCAGGTTTATGGAGTGACGAGTGAGAGCAGCCAACGTCTACAGAGGGAAAGCACATGCAGCCTCTATGAGTGAGTGGGTTGGGGGATGTATGTTTGCATACTCATATATGTGTTTTGACTCTTGTATTATGTGTCTGTATGTATGTAAATTTTGGCCCAATAACCATGAATTACAAGAAATAATTGCACAGGATGATTGCTGTCTATACTCTTTTGGATTTCCATTCAAATAGTAACCCACAACTTTCTTTTTTCCATGATATGACATAAAGCAACTCACAGATCAAATTCATCTGACAATGGCTATAAAACTTCTACATGCCTAAATATCCCATGAGCCAAGCTACATCAGGGATGAACTCTTATCTTAGTATTGCCAAGACAAAGTTAAGCCCAATCAATAACAGAATAAAATGGAGCTAAACTGATTCACAGACCTTCCTCTGTACATTGCCATACAATATTGTAGTTCCAGAACACACAATGTGAAGCTTTCATGACCACAATCCAGTTTTTTCAAGTTTAAATGACATTTTCTCTAAACTGAAACAAACTCTTTCCACAAATACTTCAGTATAAAATCTTTACTATAATGATGATACTTTTTTTTAGGATTCGGGTCTTGATGTCTTAATGATAAATTGTGAATTACATCCAACTACAGGAACTTTTATAACATCTGTGGTACCCCTGAGCTCTATCAGTGTCCATCTTTTAGGAAAGGTTTTTCACTATTTTTCTCTATTTGAAATGTTGCCCAACTGACCATTTCAAAAAAGCATTTATGAGGTTAGACACTGATGTTGATGACAGACTTTGATGACAGATATTTTAGTTTATCCTTAAAATATGGGCTACATATTTTAGTGAGTCCAGGGCTCTGCGTGGTCTTGACAAATGTATACCACCATGCTTTCATGTACCTTCTTTTGTGCATTGAGCCAGATGGGGCCATCCCCAAACTGTTTCCACATTTCAAGATACATGGCTAGGTGTTTTTACACACCTATGGCAATGGGACTGCATAAAACACCCAAATTTAATACGTATGACATGTAAACAATCCTTTATTTCCAATATGTATTCAATTTGTGCCAGTGGTATTAAGCACTAGAAAATTGGGGATTGGGGATTTGGTAGAACTGCAAAAAGTAAATATTCGAGTGATTCTTGAAACACTTTTTGTTATTAATTTTAGAATTTGGTATTTAATTTAGCATTTATATTTTAAATATTTTATGAAATAATCAATATATATTAGTACTTTATAAGCTAAAAAACAAGCAAGATACAAAAATTACTTTTATCTACATAATTGCAATAAAATGTACATAACTGGATAAAATTTCTGGACAAATACTGTACTGTACCTGGTACATTGTATATTACTCTTGTAATGTATGTTAATAAAACTCTAATCACTTTAGAAAGATACAGTGATGTGGGGCTGTGATTATTTGAAACTATGCCTTGTTTAGTTGTGGCCAGAGGCATACACTGCAGATCCATTTTTAAGTTAATAACAATGCAAACTTTCCAGTTTGTAGGTTGTTTTGAATGTTTTGTAGAAGTTTTCCATATTTTTGAACTTGCATTGATTATTGAGAGCTTTTTGTAATGTGAATGCTGCCCCATGTCCCTGGAGGAATGATTTGTCTTTCATAGCCTCAGGTCCAGCTAGCTACAGAAACTGTGAAAATGCTTTGTGTTCCATTTATGACCATGCATAAAATATTATAAGTATGTAATAGAGAAAAATGCCAGTCATCCCAAAGTAGATTCAAACTCAGTGTGCCATATTTGCTGTCAGTTTAAGTAGAAGGTTGAAGGATAGGCAGTGTAAGCTATAGTTTTGGAGGTATTATATACTTTCCTAAAGCACCTTTTAAAGTGCAATATAGAAAATGTAAAAGTTTATTTTGTTTCAGCAAAATGTGTAAGGTATGTGATGTTTTGTGAACTTGCAGCTTTTATAGTGGATATAAAACAAGGTCTAACTCTAATGGCTCATATCACTACCTCTGCATTGTGGAGGTGCTGATGCAAGCAGCATGCACAGCGCTTTAGGACAAACAAAAAAGTTGTCTGTCACATACCAAAAAAACAGAAAGGTTAGCTAAACAGTGAACTGAGATATTTAGTAAATCAGATGATAAAACAATACAAAATGGCAACAAACAAATGATAATACAACAAAACTTAGAATTAAATGCTCAGTCTATTCAGAAAAGATCACAGGACAGTATAGGAAAGCTTGTATAGGTTGTACAGTATAGGTTGCTTGTTTTTTTTTTTTTTAAGTTCCTTTAGATGTTAGTTTTTGGCTGCTTCATCCTGTTGGATCATTGTGAAAAAATCCCCTCATAGCAAATCAGAAATTTGGCAACTCCTTTGACTTTACTTGGTATGTTTTTATTACAATTTAATAATAATAAGCTCCTCTACATGCATTAACACTTGTTTTGGCCACACATTAAGAATTCTAGGGTCAATTACTTCAAAAGATCTTGTTTTTTGTGTGGAAATATGTAAGTTTTCTCTGTGAGTATTCCAAAAGTATTCTAGAATACTGTCCACTATGTGTGTGGCTGGTGATTAGCCTATCCATTTGTTTTTCTACTATTTGTTCTTTAGAACAACTAGATTTTTAATATTGTACAATTAAGGATATTATTATACTATTAATATTATTATATTTTTTTATAACTTAAATATTAACTTTATATTTCATTTTGACAAATGACCAATATATTATGACATAAAAGAACCATTTATCCAGCTGGGCACTGAATACTTTTTTGGTGTAATAAAGTCATTACTGTTTGAAATAACGAGCCATATTTAAGTCAGCTGCACTTGTTTAATGAAACTTCATCATTGAACCATCATGAGCGCAGTGTCTTGCTGGGTTCAGATTCTTATTGACTGCTGTTCTCTGCGAGCCTCACTAGGATGACTAATATTTTTCACAGGTTCTTTTATGAAAGAGGGCTTTAGATTAAATATAAAGCAGAACAAAATATACATTGAAAATCAAAACATGGAAAAACAAAAGAGGGAAAATAAGTGTAATAGAAAATGGTCTGTAAACATCACATCATGCTTAGCAGGTTTTCTATGTGACTGGAGAATTATATATATAACTAATAAACATATTACAATTATATATGTATTACTAAGTATTATGTTTAAAGTTAAGATTTTAAACAGAAGACAGGAACAATACAAACAACAAATATGATGCAATCAAAACGCACATACGTACATACATACATACACACATACATACATACATACACACATACACAAACATCCAAATGATATTTCTTAACATGTCTATGTGTATGTGATAGTTGTGAGTTGATGTGCATCAATGCTGTGGGATTAGGTTCTGTTAATCTGTAGTTAACGGCTGGGATTTATAGCAAGATAATCCCAGTTTTAAACTGCTTTCATACTACACACTTCATGCTGTGTTAGCACATTTTAATACACAGAATAGAGTATTTTCCAAACCTGACCCTACCTAATCATAAAATTCTATTGAATCATTTTTACATTTTCTTAATTTATATAACACTATAAACATTCAATAAGCATGATTTGCTGTTTTTTGAAAAAAACAAAAACAAAAAAAAAAACAGTTATTATAAAACTACCTGCACCATTGAAATAGCCAAAGTCAGACCTCCCCTCTTAAAGACAATGGCAAGAGACACGTTGTTTAGAATTTTACATGACACCCAAAATGCACCCATGAATCACCTCACCACAATAGCAAAGACACACTGACACACTCACAGATTCAAAGCTTTTTAAAGATTGCTAAAATAGGGCCCTTTGAGCTGCTTCTTGGTGGTTATAAGGAGTAGATAAACTTTTGCAGGTTCCCAAAGAATATGTATGTCAAATGTTTTGGTAATCGATGCAACAGTGTGGATTTGCATAGAGACACACACACAGAGAATTTCAAACGAGAATTTCAAACACTGTGTGTGTGTGTGTGTCACTATATATATATATATATATATATATATATATATATATATATATATATATATATATATATATATATATATATATATACTGTATATACATATATATATATATATATATATATATATATATATATATAGATAGATAGATAGATAGAGAGAGAGAGAGAGAGAGAGCAGGAGCGAAACAGAGACAGAGTTAAGGCTCTAGATCCAAACACACAGTGTGGGTGACCTTGCTTGCTGTGCACAGTGGTGTGACTACAGTGTTTCCACATCCCCTATCCATAACGGTTTCTGTTTTCACTTTTAAGAGGCAAAGCCAATTCCCAAATATACTGTACCACTACACAGCATTGTAATTTTATTTATGAAATTTACTGCAGCTTGGTCTGTTTTTAATGTCCTCCCTGGCAGGTGCACGCCATTAGGGATTATCAGACTACTGCATTCTGCAACATTGAATTCCCGCTGTTGGGCTCCATCCACATGACAACATGCATTTTCAAAACATTGTACAGCTACATGAAAATGATTTCGACAACTTATTCCAGTCACCACAGCTCATATACCAAGAGTGGCTTTTGATTTTATCCTATGTAAAAAAAAAAATTGGGATTTGTGGATGCAATTAATACATATTTCCCTATCATAGTAGACCAATAAGAAACTTCTGCAAGATCAATATTAAACTAAGGAGGGTCTGCATCTCCAAAAGGGGTCATCAGAAAAAAAGCATCACTTTTTTCAACCAAGATCTGGTTGTCAAAGCTAGTGTGGCAATTGGGGCAAAGCTTATTACAAGGGGCAAAGCTCATTATGCTACTTCCCAGCAATACTGTGGTTATATTTATAGTAATTTGTTGTGGTTTATGTGCTGTAATTAATGTCTAATATCTATTTTATTGTTCTGCTTGTGTCTCTGTTATCCTGTGTATTTGTGGTGTTTATTACATGTGTTGTGTGTTGGTCACAATGATCATGTAGCGTGAACAAGTATAGTGGTGTTCCTGTACCTCATTTATGAAAGAGCAATAAAATTTGAAAATGGAACCTTATGAAATGGAACCATGTCATGTATGTTCTACACACTATGCTCTTTGTTAGCATTGCTGCATATATATATATATATATATATATATATATATATATATATATATATATATATATATATATATATATATATATTATCTCTGTCAACTTACAGGTCTCTACCAGTCCTGTTTACAAGAATAAGTCTTTTAAGGAGAGGGAGTGAGCTGAGCAACAAACTAGCATAAGTATAGCAACCGGTCAGCGCAAGATTGGCAACTAGCCAGCAACTAGCCATCTAAAACGAAAGGCAATAAATAATACAAATTTATACCTGACAAAAATGTGGGAAAAATGTCTGTGGTGGGGGATGAGACAAACACCTGAGAAAGGCTTCATCTATATAGGGAGGCCTTACATAGTATATAGTGAAACTATGGCAAAGCTAATAGAGCTACCTAGCTGGGGGAAAGTAATCCAAACAATCGTTACTTGAGTGGCTATATGGAGAAAGAGTGAATAAAAAAAGAAACACAGAAAACATTCATTCATTCATTCATTATCTTCCGCTTTGTCCTATATGAGGGTCACGTTTCGGGCGCTGGGCAGATAGACCCAGGACAGGACGCCAATCTATCACCGGGCACACACTCACACAGACATGCACACATACACACACTATATGGGGCAATTTGGAGAACTCAATTGACTTGAACCATGTTTTTGGACTGTGGGAGGAAACCGGAGAACCCAGAGGAAACCCACGCGAACACGGGGAGAACATGGGAACTCCACCCAGATGGGGATTCGAACCGGGAATCCCTAGCGCTGAGAGGTGAACGTGCTAACCACTAAGCCACCGTGCCGCCCACAGAAAACATAATAATATATAATAAATCAACAGATTGAAATAAAAATTAATAAACAGATATGTGGAACTGAAATAGGAAATAAGTTGACACGGTGAACTGTATCTCGAAACAAGTAAAAAATATTGGGACAAATTAATAGTTAGGAATTAAATTAAGCCTCTACAAAAGTTATAATTATGTCAACAAACCACATCTTAGTGGTCATAGTAAAGTGAAAAGTCTGTAGAGATCTTCCGCTTTATCCCGTACTAGGGTCGGGGGGGTTCCCCATGCCCATCCAGGGAAGAACATCTTGGGCGCTGGGCAGATACACCCAGGACAGGGCGCTTTTTTACCTTCCATTGCTGTGTACAACATTATACTAAATATTTAATACTTATTTAGAGTCAAACTGATTTACAATTTTTATTTTACAAGTGAACTTTTATTCAGAACAAAATGTAATTTCTGTTCCTGTATACTGCCCTCTAGAACCTTATATAGAGTTTATTAAACAACATCATAGATTGATCTCATGTATTACGGTTTAATCAGACACATCAATAACTATTGGTGCCTTTATTGTTGGTGTTTGTCTACCTGTGCACCCCTGCTGCTCTCTGCTGGCTGACGGCAGGACAGGCTTAACTCTTACACCAAGAACATAAACAGCTTCCATTATTCGATCCTACAATTAATTGACTTTATGACTGCATATACTAATACACATAACTTCTTATAACATGCCAACACATCATCAGAGAGAGGAGCAGCATGTCACATGTTAACAATGCTAAACTGTAACAGTGAAGGAACAAGGGAACCAAAGTGTAATGAAGAGAGATAGAGTGACATGAAGACAATGATAGAAAGGCTGTGGAAAAAAATCCTGTAAATGCTTTATAGACATTCTTGTTGCTATGGAGACTGGTAAGAGGATCTCTCGCATGCTTACTTGCACACACTAGCCTTATCACTTCAGTGCATATACACTCCATCAGCTTTTTAATACAGAGAAGCAGTGTAGCATAAGGTAATGCACTACACACAAAACAGCCCAAACGCATAGTCTGAGGCCAGGGGAGGGGTTTGTGTTTTGTACTGGAGTGTGATTGGTTAAAGAAAATTTATGTGTTTTGCAAGAGGCTTTTGGTGTGTTACACTGCTCTTTATTACTGACTGCATGACAAAAACAACAAAAGCACAGCTCTAATCAATGACTACATTCCCTTGTATTAAACATATCTCCATAGAAACAGTCTGGTATCTAAGCTCTCAACAAGTGATATATAGTTAAGCTACCACAAACTAAAAAATATATGTTAATATCCAACTATTCAAAAATAATCTGAATAAATTTATCTCTAAAAGTATCCACCTATTCTTTTTATCCTTAATTAAAGCTTGTTTACAAAAACTCTTGTTGCTTTTACATTGTCACTTTAGTCATGGGATAGTTTGTTGATATCTTTGGTATTATAAAATCCATTTATGATATTACAAGTTCATACTTCATCCCACACACATTTTGGACCTTTTCAATCTTGCACCACACTTGCACTTTACAGTAAGGCATGTTTATAAGGCAACAGCTTATCACTCACCATTAAAGATATAGTGCACTGTGTGGTTTGTCAGTTTTGTTGTTCTCAATTGTTATTCTAGGTACTCTATAGTGCAATAATCCCACAATGCACCGAAATTTGTAGTGTACATAATATGTATACTACAAAGCACCATATGGATCACAATGCAATATGGCAGACACAGTAACTCGGTAAACATCGATTTAGGAAATAACATTTTTTAAGGAAGTGGAAAACAAATTTTGATGTTTGTCCGATGTAGTGTCTGAAAAGTCTTGAAAGTCTCGGCTGTTGAAGTTTCACAAATTGAATTCCCTATGTATGAAATGCATTGTGAAGTGTGGTGAATGAGGGAATAACTAAATCATTCATGCCGCTGCACAGTGCCCCATGCTTTACCTTTGATAATGTCTTATTTGACTTTCTAAACAACTCCAAATATGCCCCTAAAGTAAGCCAGCATGTGTGGCATAGTGATTAGCACACTTGCCACACTGCATCAAGGCCCTGTGGCTGATTTCCAGGTAGGGTAAACAAAGTTTTTTCTGTGTGCAATTTGCACATTACCCACTTGGATATCTTCTGGCAGCCCTGATTTCCATTTATTGTCACAAAATATTGTAATAAGCAAATTGACAATGCAATTTTATGTGTAAATTTGTAAAAATAAAATACATGAGTTGATGATGTGAAACATTTTGAGCTATATTTTACACCCTGTGCAATGTGTGTTGCGATGCTCATTGCTATCTTATACTCCACCAACAATTATTTTTGCCTGCGACATTAAAATAGCAATGGTGCAATGGTAAATATAGTCTTGAAATGTGGTCTGGAAATAAATGAGGTGTGTTTGTGTAAATATCTGGTGTATTGCAATATTGGCGAGGAAAAACAGCAATGTCTCTGACTGAAAACATCCGTCAGAAGTTCATTGCTATCTTGGCTGTAAATTGTCAAAAAAATAAAAAACCTCTTGGACTTGCAGCACAAACCCATACCGTGTGCCAGGTGGCAGCTATACAAACTTTTACATCAACAAATAACAGAACACAAAACATAATAACATTATTCTACATCAACACAAAATTAAGCTGTTGCGCACTGCACTGTTCAAATAGCAATCCACCGAAGTCAGACTGCACCAAGCTTTTAAAGGAAATAGCAAGTGACACAATTGGTTTATTGCTTGTGATGCTCAAAACACACTTATAAATAATGAAGAGAATTAGTACATGTTATTTGCCTGTCCTCACGATAGCAAACACACACTGACACACCCTAAATCAAGCTAGGTGTTGCGCGGTTGATGGCCCTATGTGATGTTTGTACATAATTTATGCTCTTTTTTGGTTTTAAGGTGACTGTGATGCAAAGCATATATTTTTTAATTATTGTAAGTTCTAGTTGTGATGGATTTATGTAAAAGATATAAAAATGTGAATCATCCATTCCATTTTAGAGTCCACAAAGTACTATACTTTAGCCATTAAAATTGAAGTAGAAGAACAAGCCAAAGATCACTAAAAAGTCACAAATAACTCCATTATTGCAAAAAGGCAGTGTCAGGAATTTTAAATATATTTAGTGAAAGAGAGAAAGACAGAGTGAGAGTAGAATCCACAAATACTGGCTCCCTAATAGACAATCAAATATGATGGCAAACATATTTTATTGCAAATCCTTTTGATCTTAAAATATTTGTTGACTAGAAAATACATAAACTTTAAGTAAATTATTATAAGCTTAATAAAGTGATGCCAAAAAAACCCAAAATGACTTAAGTAGAGGTATTTTCCAGAGGAATTTTAATGTATACATTTAACATATTGTTATAACATATTGTTTTAACATATTGTTATACATATTTTGAAGAAAAGATTAAGAAGGAAAATCCGTACACTACAATATTTGTATATGTTTACCAGTAGAGCCAGTATTGGAGGATGCAATAGGTTTGTAGTTGTATATAGTTTGTTATACTTGTAGATTAGACACATTAACCACATATATGAGCTTTGTGCTTGTTATCATATGTAATGAACTACACTGATCAGGAGTGTTTAACACCAGTCCTGGGGACCCACTGTGTTGTATGCTTGCATTATCCTGGACTGATACACCTAATTTCACTAATTAATCACTTAAATTAACCATCAAGCCTCTTTAGATGCTTTGCTTAATTAACTATGCTAAAAAAGAATGAAAGCAAAGTCATGCATAGCAGGTTCCCAGGTCTGGAGTTTAGCATCAAAGCTGTAGATTGCATGTAGTTACGTGGACTTTCACTTACATTCTGCTTTCCAACTATATTGTGAAACGGTAGTTCTGGACTCCATGTGCCTTCAGTGAATGTGGTAGTGGATGCTCTGTGATCAGACTGGTTCGTGGCCTCTTTCATGATATCCTCTGGTAATGTGAGAAGGCTGTCCTCAGGCTGCTTGATCAAAAAAGTCTCAATGTTGTGCCTACGTAAAAAATCATTTCGGTCCTTGCCATGACCCGCTTCAACCTCGTAGTCCCCGTTTAGACAGTCCAGAGCTGCTTTAGAAATGTGGATTCGCCTAAATTACAAAATTAAATATACATTGAGTAAAGACAAAACAAAATCTGTTTTAATGTATGAAACGTAATTTCAAAACATATTTTAAATATTACGGTATTTCGAACTTTAAAATATCCATTATCAATGATACTTTTTCACAAAAACAGGTGGAGATTCAAATTAGACATAATTTCATAAAATTTGTAAGAAATTAGAAAATGTATGGTTGGCAGTGAAGGTGCACAGCATAAAAGGACATTGTTTGTGTATGTGTGGATATCACTTCTGTTATAGTTGGTGGGGACCAACAAGAAACATGTGGGTGAAGCCTGAGCTGACTTGTTGGTGTGGCTTGGTGATATACACAGGCATTTTAAGAAACATTGCCCCACATTGGCACATGGGATGTTGGTTCAGGATATCACCATGTGATCTGCAACCCTGGTTGCAATTGTCCATTGTTGGAATAGTATTGAAGAGTACTGGTGTGCTTTCTGGTGTGCTGCATGGCCCAGAAAGCTAAAAAGCACTGTGTGGGTGGGGCTGTTGATAGTTGGCAGAGGCAGACTGGATTGTGATTAGTGCAGATTCAGAGTTTTCCAGTGACAATAAAGTTTTGTGCATTGGTAATCCAACGAGCCACAAATTACCAGCCTGTCAAATAGAGTTTTTAACTAAAATCTGTACATCCTGTTATAAATCCTGTTTCCAAGTTATGTGCACAGTATACAGTATTAATTTAGATTTGATTATTTCAATTAGATAAAAATAGTGATTTTGTGAGACAGGTTTTCTAAAATATCACTAAATAACAACAAACTAAATAACAACTAAATAACACTGAATAACAGTACTATGTTAATAAACTGTACCACTACTAGCTAATAGCTATTTCTATTTCTATTTACTGTTTAATTTTTCACATTTACTGTTTAACTGCTAACTATTCAAAAAACAATCACAAAACATTTTCAAATTCAATATTTGTAAATATAGAATTGTTTGTATGTATTTGTATACACAAATTAATGCATTATGTGCCAATAAATGAGAAAAAAAAATTACATTATTGTGTATTATTTTATATTAATATTAGTAACAAAAACTTTCACTGGCTTTATAAAGGTAACCATAAATCATTACAATTAAAATGTGTGAGTCTTACCCTGGTATGCCTCCAGATTCAAGTTTATTAGCAATGTCAACGTCCCAAGACCAGACATCAAACTGCCACTTCCTCAGCCCTAGTACCCCACACAAGACTGATCCAGAGTGAATACCAATACGCATGTCAATGTCATGCTTCGTACGTGAGCGCACATATCTGTACATAATGCAAGGCTTTAATAAGCAAAAAAAGCAAGTATCATTTCTTAAACATTAATTATTCATTTTTGTTTTTATGGATTTTAAAGTCTAATAGCAGTGTTAACAGGAAAACATCATAGACAGCCAGACATACACATTTGCTCACATTTTTATACCTACATAAAATTTATACTTAACTGGATAATCAATTAGCTAGATTGTTGAATGTGCAAACTCTACACTAAACAAACCTTATCCACCGATAAGCACTATGCTGCATGTTTATTATTATCATTGGTATTATAATATTAATAATTATTATTATCAATATTATGCTTATATAAATTATACATTGCAGTATTAGTCATTTGCTGATATTGGATTTTTAATGATCAATGCTGGTATTAAGAAAAACAGTGTTATCAAGGTCGCAGCACGGTTTAGTGGTTAGCACGTTCGCCTCTCAGCGCTAGGGATTCCCGGTTCGAATCCCCATCTGGGTGGAGTTTCCATGTTCTCCCCGTGTCCGCATGGGTTTCCTCCGGGTTCTCCGGTTTCCTCCCACAGTCCAAAAACAGGGATTCAAGGTAAATTAAATAATCCATATTGCCCCATATACAGTGTATCTGTGTAAATGAGTGTGTGCCCAGCGATAGATTGGCGCCCTGTCCTGGGTGTATCTTCCCAGCGCCTGAAACGTTCTCCCCTGGATGGGCATGAGGAACCCCCCCCGTGACCCTAATAGATCATTATATATAATTATATAAATATATAATTATATAAATATATATAAAATTTAATATATCTGAATTCAATATATTTAAACTTTATAGGTCAATCAAGATCAAGATATTCCGCTTTATCCTACACTAGGGTCGGGGGGGGGGGGTGTTCCCCATGCCCATCCAGGGGAGAACGTTTCGGGCACTGGGCAGATACACCCAGGACAGGGCGCCAATCTATCGCTGGGCACACACTCACACAGACATACACACTCCATATGAGGAAATTTGGAGAACTCAGTTGACTTGATCCATGTTTTTGGACTGTGGGAGGAAACCGGAGAACCCGGAGGAAACCCACGCAGACACGGGGAGAACATGGAAACTCCACCCAGATGGGGACCGGGATGGGGACCGGGAATCCCTAGTGCTGAGAGGCAAACGTGCTAACCACTAAGCCACTGTGCCGCCCAAGATACAAACTTACCAAACATAATTAAAACAGTGTGCCAAAAATTGTAGAAAATGCATGTTTGCTAAAACCCATAAAGTTTGTTTTTCAAAACACTGAGGGCAAGTTGATAATGATAATGATACCTTTTGGTCTTCTGAATAAAATCTGTAGAGCTCATTATATACTCACTTAGCTAGTTCTTAAAGTATTCACATGGCAGTAACCAGTCCATACAAAATTATAAAATTATAGGGTTTTAATAGAGGCCATTTACTCTGATTATTTAACTAATTCATCACTGTTTTACTACAAATCACTGCCAGGGATTACCTTGATTATAGTTTAAAGGTTATTATTAAAAATGTTTGATGTAGTTCCACATATTTAAGTGGTTGGGTATTGAGTCATTTTACATTACCTGATAGTTTTAATCATGCTGAGACCCATTTCAACACAGCAGTGTGCATGATCAGGTCTAGGTTCAGGTAGGCCTGAAACGCAGTAATAACAATCACCCAAAATCTTTATTCTCAAGCAGTGGTGCTCCTGAGAGAGAAGAAATATATAGACAGACATACATATGATCAGAGACATTGAATCATGTCCTAACCTACCTTTATAAATACAACTGTCTGTTTAAACATTGTTAAGCTGTTTCTTCCAAAGGACTGAAAATCACTGTGGTAAAAGATGTAAAGAAAGTCAATAAAGAAACGACTTAACTCTAACCCACTGCCACTTCCTGCCACTCTGACTAATGAACTATGGCACACACACACACACACACGCACACGCACGCACGCACACACATACACACACACACACACACACACTTTTACGCACACAATTTATTTAATAACATATTGAACTATGCTCAACACATCACACATACCACACTTAATTTGCTGCTGTCACGTTACTATTTGCAACGATGCACATTTTCTCTTGGAAATGCATAACAGTGAGCATGGAACACAAAATAATAATAGCCAACCACAGATTCTCTTAATTTTTATTTTATCTTTGTCTCTAATTTATATATTTGATAACATTTTTTTGTAAACTTAGTTACATCTTAGTTCTGATATTTCCGTATAGCTTGTAAATTTTGGGATAACTAGCAAAGTAGGAATTTCATTGTACACTATACCTGCTTGTCTATGTGACAAAGGGTTTTTAAATATTAAATCTTACTGCAACTATCATTCTCAAACAATGCAATCCTGTGACATTCCAAGATCATTTGGTGAATTCATTACGTTTTGTTTTTTGCAATGTTAATTGCAAAGTTCATTTCTGCACCCATAAAAATCTTAAATGATTTTTCTGCTCAATTTAATTTAGACAAACTAATCTGCTATTTTGCTGAACTATAATTTGAAGATAATTTAGTTATCGCACAGAAAGCCTCATAAATTTAAACAGCAGTTTAATGTGTGTTTAACAACTGACTTTATATATAGATATCTGCCTCACAGGTACAAGCAAACACATGAACGTGCTAACAGGATTTTGCGAGAAGATTGCGAGAAGTTGAGACTACATTATGTCAAATTTCTGCACCCTATTGAGAAATTAAATAGATAGTCAAGGTGTTAGTGAGTACAATTTCCTAAAAGACTTGTACTAGCACATGGAAACTGACAGGAAACACTCGGGTATACCAAAAGCAACAAAAATTAAATAATTAAAAAAAAAAAAATCGACTGCATAATCCATGGCTTACATTTTTATATACAGCTTAATGCAGGTTGAAATAAACAAGATTTTATTTAAACTGTAAATAGAAGTTGCAGGTTCGACAGGTTAAGTAGAGGTAAGAAAGCCACTGCTATGATTGCAAAATAAAATTGACTGAAGACTGGAAGAAACTTTTATGGACTGTTTTTGTACACAGGGGAGTAGGTGAAAAGGTTCCTCACGCCAACTATAAAACATTTAGGAAGTAGAATGATGGTCTGGGCCGCTGGTCTACACCTAGTTGGGCAGAGGTTCTTATTACAGCAAGACAATGATTTAAAACATACTCCTCCTTAGAGGACAAGACCAAGGTGGCAGGCTTCAGAAAATGAAATGGTCTACACAAACTGACATTCTTCAGTTCTTTTTGTGTTTATTTGAAATATTATGTGTAGTAGGTGGCTTAGTGGTTAGCACTAAATTGCCCCTTATTAAATTGCACCTATATACAGTATAGTGTATTTGTGTTTGTGTGAGTGTGTGCCCAGCAAAGGATTGGCGCCTTGCCCCCCCCCCCCCCCCCCCCATGAAATAAGATAAGGTAGTAGATGATTGTATATTAGTCCCTAAAACTTAAAAATCCCTCAAAGTTTATACTTTTTGTCAGTTAAATAAAGGTTTTTATTAATGATCAAATCTAAGACTTATTATTATTGCATTTTACAAAATGTCTAAACTTTTTGTGATCTTGTATTATGTTTCCTAAGATGTGTTAAATGAATTAAGTCACAATTTTACGGTGGTGTTTCTGTGAATAAGCAAATATCTAAACATGTAATTAACATATTACTTTGTTTGTTTAATTTATATATTTCATTATGTGTCTATACACATATGTTTGTTTTCAAGAGGTGTTAAATAATGTTGCAGTAATGTCCTGTTTTATTTGATGTTGTAACTGCATGTGTTACTCACGTGTGCAAGACGATCAAAACGAGCAAAGAGCTCATTAAGCATCCGAACTAACTCTTGAGCTGAGAGGGTCGTCGATAAATTTGTAAAACCCTTTACATCAGCAAAGAGAATACTGTAAGAGAAAACACACACACACACACACACACAAACATACACACACACACACACACACACACACACACACACACACACAAACATACACAAACATGGGCAGTTTAGTTACAGTTTAATGTAAAGTTTAGCATGAATATTTCGGTCTAATCTAATCCAATCACTATCCTGATGAAACCACTCATATTTTATTCATTTTTCCTTTACACTGCATGTGCTAGTGTAATCTCCACTGACAAGCAGACTCAGTTCTCAAGAACATCTGTGAGATATTTGCAAGATGTCTTGTGTTAGGGTAAATAAACTCTGGAGCTATTTTAAAAAGAGATACTGTACTTTTTTTTCACAGATTGTTGCATTTGGGGCGGCACGGTGGCTTAGTGTTTAGCACATTCGCCTCTCAGCACTAGGGATTCCCGGTTCGAATCCCCATCTGGGTGGAGTTTCCATGTTCTCCCTGTGTCTGCGTGGGTTTCCTCCAGGTTCTCCGGTTTCCTCCCACAGTCCAAAAACATGGATCAAGTCAACTGAATTCTCAAAATTGCCCCATATAGAAGTGTGTCTGTGTGAGTGAGTGTGTGCCCAGCGATGGATTGGCGCCCTGTCCTGGGTCTATCTGCCCAGCGCCCGAGACGTTCTCCCCTGGATGGGCATGGGGAACCCCACCGCGACCCTAATAGAGGATAGAGCGGGAGATAATGAATGAATGAACGTTGCATTTGTTTTATTTATGCGTGTGTCATTTAAGCAAAGCATGCAAATACATTGATGTTATGATACAATAATTTATATTGTATAAAACATTTACCTATACATATTAATAATTTTGCGTTAATAAAGGGTTTTATTCCAATCAATATGTATAACACAGACATTTATTGTCAATACAAATTGACAGTAATGATTTATGTATAAAAGTTTCAAACAAAAGTACAATATATATTGGAAAAAAATAGTGAGGTTAGTTTTATTAAATGTTTAATTTAGTAATTCATTACATATAATTAACTTTTGACAAACACTACAATACATTATAATAATATTATAGGGGAACTAATTAAAATAGATTTTCTATGTAAGTTATACATATACTGTAGAACTTTCTTATGAACAGTGAAAGATATCATTGATGAAGAATGGCAACAGTACAATACAGTATTGAAGCAAAATCTCATGGACAATTACCTGACATTTTCGTAACGGTGGATGTAAATGCGGTGAAACTGATGCTGTAGATTCTCATCTTCCACATTACTCATATCATTAATCATCTCTAGCACCACAAACCGTGGCAACACTGACAGCACCAGCCGCTCCTGGCACATGAAAAACATTGGCAATTTAGTTTAACTGGCATCATTATTCACATATTATGTGTATGATACGTATGCAACTCATATTTTTATCAAGTTTATCATTTGCGAGATACAGGCCAAAACCACTGGCATCCATGAGCATCATAATTAACTTTTTCCCTGAAAAGTGTTGCAATTACAAATGCGTTTGGAGTTTACTCGTTTTTTTTATTTATTTTTTTATTTATTTATAACAACACATAAAAACAGACTGATATACCACACTCCTAAAAAAGACTATACAATTTATTGGCACATTCACATCATTGTGAGAAATAAGTAGATTTAATTCACATGATGAATTAATTTGTTGAACATATAGAAATGACATAATGTTATCTATGTTTCTGCCACATTTAACCCATCACTGAAGTGAAACATATTGCACACGGCACACAGAGGAGCAATTGGGGTTAGGTGCATTTCAGGCATAGTACTTTGTGGGACCGGGAATCAAACAGAACCATCAGAACCATTTGCTACCCTTGAAGGGGATTAAGCGGAAGGTAATGGATGAATAAATTATAAATGAATGTATTTTTTACAACATATTTTAGATCTGACAAAAATTATATCTGCCAACAATATTTATTTTAAAAAACATTTAGTAAAATGGTTTAGGGTTTCGGGTGGCTAAGTGGTTAGCACAGTTCGCCTCTCAGCGCTATGGATTCCCAGTTCGAATCCCAATCTGGGTGGAGATTCCATGTTCTCGCCGTGTCCGCGTGGGATTCCTCTGGGTTCTCCGGTTTCCTCCCACAGTCCAAAAACATGGATCAAGTCAATTGAGTTCTCCAAATTGCCCCATATAGTGTGTATGTGTGCGTGTCTGTGTGAGTGAGTGTGTGCCCAGTGATAGATTGGCGCCCTGTCCTGGGTGTATCTGCCCAGCGCCCGAAATGTTCTCCCCTGGATGTGCATGGGGAACCCCCCCGCGACCCTAATATAGGATAAAGCGGAAGATAATGGATGGATGGGTTTAGGGTTTCATGTTTAAGCCAAAAAGATTTCATGGTTAAGCCAGTTATGGTGTCTTTTAGGTACGCACACACACACAAACACACACTCACACAAACACAAACATTGACTGTTCCTTTCCCAAAAATTCTTAATTCATTGGTAAATAAGACCATACTTCATTTAGGGATCAGATGGGCAATCTCATGGGCCTCTCAAATGCATTGAGCTAAAATTCTCCCTCTCTTTTCCCCCCATATTTCTTTTCCTATTCACCCTCTCTTGCACTCTTATAGAGAGCTTTCAGGTGCTTTGTTGAAGAGGGTATCATTTTCCAGTCAAGTGGGGTTCACGTCACAGCCACAATTGTGTGGTGTGTATATGTGTGCTGTGTGTTTTCTGCTTTTATATTATGATAATATTGGTTACATTGTGTATGGCAGGGAACAAACAGAATCCAAGTGATTCTTCAAAATGGTGACCCACATGGTCCATTATCTGTCAATTTACTACACCGAGCACAGATCCATACACACTAAAAAACACGAAGACATGTGGACAGATAGATAGACATATACACAGACCCACCTGTCTCTGATTCTCAGTTTCCAGGCGGAGACGGGCCTCAATGCACCTACGTGTCTCCAAGAAGGCCTGACGTTGGGCACGGTCTGCCAGGTAACTGATAAACACACCAGCAGTATTCATACAGAGGAACAATAACACCTGTGCACAGAGCTACAAAAGAGAAGAAAAAGACAAAGGTCAGACAAGAGGGAGAGAAAGCAGGAAGGGATATTGCATATTTTTGAAGATCAGAAAAAAAAGAAACCTTATAAGAAAATTAATGCAATATAAATTTCATGGTTAACAAAAAAAACCCCAAAGCTACAAACTATTATATTTTACTGAAGTAAGATAACAGCGGCACGGTGGCTTAGTGGTTAGCACGTTCTCCTCTCAGCACTAGGGATTCCTGGTTCAAATCCCCATCTGGTTGGAGTTTCCATGTTCTCCTGTGTCCGAGTGGGTTTTCTCCGGGTTCTCCGGTTTCCTCCCACAGTCCAAAAACATGGATCAAATCAATTGAGTTCTCCAAATTGCCCCATATAGAGTGTGTGTGTTTAGAGTGTGTGCCCAGTGATGGATTGGCGCCCTGTCCTGGGTCTATCTGCCCAGCGCCCAAAACGTTCTCCCCTGGATGGGCATGGGGAACCCCACAGCGACCCTACTAAAGATTAATGCAGGAGATAATGAATGAAAATGAATGAAGGATAACAGCAGCATGTTGGCGTAGTGGTTAGCATGTTCGCCTTTCAGCGCTGAGAATCCTTGTTCAAATGCTGGTCTGATTGGGGTTTTCATGTACTCCTCGTGTCTGCGTGGGGGTTTCTCCAGGTTCTCCAGTTTCCTCCCACAGTCCAAAAACTTAGACTCAATGTTTATTGGCTGCTTTAACTTGCTTTTGTTGCTGTGTGAGTGATTATGTGCCCAGCGATGGATTGGAGCCATGTCCTGGGTGTCAGCCCAGTACCCAAGCACCAGCCCAGCACCCAAAACGATCTTCCATGGATGGGCATGGGGAACCCAGGGCACAAAGGCTTCATAGACAAAAGATTTCTCCCAATATACAGATAAGATGCACAAATGACGGAATTCACATTGAACAACAAAAGACCCCATCAACACTTCTTAGAGAAGGATAATTACGTATTAAATAAAGCGATCATTAAAAAATGTTAAATAACTTTTTTGTAAGTTCATTTACTGTGGAGAAACCTCTTTCAATAATTCATGGCACCTTTAAATCTTTACTTTAGAAAGTTGAAAGGATCTTCAAAGTTCTTGAAAAGGTTCCATAACAGTTTTAAACTGGTTAGGATGGTTTGGGATAGAAATCTGAAGGTTTTGGTATCAAATCCTAGGTCCACTGAAGTTACCAATGTGGGTTCTTGAGAAAGTCCCTTACCCATCATTGCTTCATGAATGCTGTACGGCCGACTCTGTGTTCTGACCCCAACTGAGTTCAGATACCTTTAAGTCGCTTTGGATAAAAGTAAATGACCTAATTATAATCAGTCAAAAGGGCTCTTATTAATGTTAGCATTTTAGCACTACCCTTTCTGCTACTAGTAAAGTTGGTAAAGTGGTAATTTGACAACACTAACTGTCCCACATCACCAACTCAAGTTTAAATGCTGTGACCTGACTGTGGGTTGTAAATAAATGCTTGATTATTTTATATTACATTTATTCATTTAGCAGACGCTTTTATCCAAAGCGACTTATAAAGCGAGTACAGACTTGGCCACAGCATCCCTGGAGCAATAAGGGTAAAGGGACTTGCTGAACGACTCACATGGTTAACTTCAATGGACCTGGGATTTGAACCCAAAACCCTAACCACTAAGCTACCACACCCAAGAGACCTCTTAAAGAATGATAATCTTTCCGAAACACTAAGAGACCGAGAGGCATTTAACAGTAGCAACTCTCAACCACTCTTTTTTGTCATCCATCCATTATCTCCCGCTTTATCCTCTACTAGGGTCAAGGGGGGGTTTCCCCATACCCATCCAGGGGAGAACGTTTTGGGTGCTGGGCAGATACACCTAAGACAGGGTGCCAATCTATCGCTGGGCACACACTCAGGCAGACACACAAACAAACACACTAAATATGGGGATTTTAGAGAATTTAGTTTACTTGATTCATGATTTTGGACTTTGGGAGGAAACCGGAGAACCCGGATGTAACCCACGCGGACACGGGGAGAACGTGGAAACTCCACCCAGATCGGGATTCGAACCGGGAATCCCTAGATCTGAGAGGCGACCGTGCTAACCACTCAGCCACCGTGCCGCCCTCTTTTTTTGTCATATGTTTCTCAAAATGTAATGTTTTTTCCTCTTTAATTAATTTTAATAGAGCTGCTTGGTTAAGACTAGAGAATGCTTCAAAAACAATACCACTACTAAATAAGACCTGGGTTATTTCTGGCACTGTAACAAGTGAGCATATCCTTGCTGTTAGTATCAAATGCTAAAAATAATTTGAAACATAATCTATAATCACAGTGCTTGGTTACATTTCCACTGCTCACTTTGCTGACACAGACAGAGCATTAGTGGTACAACAGTAGTAGAGAAAGCACTTGTGGACAAATTACTTATGAAAAGTGTGTCTGGATAAAATGCATTTAATAGTATATTAGTTTCAATGCATAAACAATGCAGATGAATAAGATTTTAATTTTTTTAATTAGTGGTTGGCGGCACGGTGGCTTAGTGGTTAGCACGTTCGCCTCTCAGCTCTAGGGATTCCCGGTTCGAATCCCCATCTGGGTGGAGTTTCCATGTTCTCCCCGTGTCTGCGTGGGTTTCCTCCGGGTTCTCCGGTTTCCTCCCACAGTCTAAAAACATGGATCAAGTCAATTGAATTCTCAAAATTGCCCCCTATAGAGTGTGTCTGTGTGAGTGAGTGTGTGCCCAGCGATGGATTGGCGCCCTGTCCTGGGTCTTTCTGCCCAGCGCCCGAGACGTTCTCCCCTGGATGGGCATGGGGAACCCCACCGCGACCCTAATAGAGGATAAAGCGGGTGATAATGAATGAATGAATGAATAATTAGTGGTTAGCACGTTCGCCTCTCAGCTCTAGGGATTCCCGGTTCGAATCCCAATCTGGGTGGAGTTTCCATGTTCTCCCCGTGTCCGCGTGGGTTTCCTCCGGGTACTCCGGTTTCCTCCCACAGTCCAAAAACATGGTTCAAGTCAATTGAGTTCTCCAAATTGCCCCATATAGAGTGTGTATGTGTGCGTGTCTGTGTGAGTGTGTGCCCAGCGATATATTGGCGCCCTGTCCTGGGTGTATCTGCCCAGCGCCCGAAATGTTCTCCTCTGGATGGGCATGGGGAACCCCACCGTGACCCTAATATAGGACAAAGCGGAAGATAATGAATGAATGAATTATTCTGGAGCACAGGATTCATTTCTCTGATGAATGAAAACATACTATATAATGCACTTTCTCTACAACATAATATAGATTCTTTAACATTCTATTTTATATTTATACTTATTATTAAGGTTGGTGCAGTAAGGTTGATTAAGAAATAGCATGATGAAAATCCTTGCACAAGTATTGCACACAAACTAAACCCAAAAACAATTCTATAATAGACACAAGGCAAAACATTTACATGTTCTCCTTGGGGTATTCTGGAACCAGCTGCAACCATTACCTTCTAAAACAGTTATTGCTTTTACAGCATTACACATGGGCAATGTATTCACCTAGGATACTTTTTTTGCTTCTGCATAAACTAGTCCAGGCTTGTTTCAGCACCTGCTTTTCCAAAGGCCCCACAGGATTTACACCTTATGGGTAGAAGAGGGATTTAAAAGTATTAATTAAATGAACAGTGCTGAAGAAAATATGGTTCTTATTGTTTTCATCTTTATACCTAGACTTACCCAGCAGCCAAAAACAGGATGCATGTACTATAACTGATGAGCTTAGTCATTGTTTCTATTTTCGAAGAGACCATCCTAAATGCTTTGTATAGCAGCTATTTTATTTCACTTTCCGTTATAATACAACACCAGAATTCTGCCTAATGGGGCAGTGGAGATCATCTGAACCAAATGTCATTTGATGTCAAAAAGTATAAAAACCACTGCTGTGGTCATCACTAGCCTCTTGGATTTACTGGCTGATGACTACAGAATGTGTCAAGTTACATCCACCCAAGACAGTGGTTTATAAAAACAAGGTCATGCAGTAAAGATTGTGAAAATCATTCTACAGGCTGGCAGAAGGCGAGAAGAATATATTAAATGGTCCCTTAATTTGACATACACTATTACACACCCAAAATATCTTCTGTATTATTAAATGCACATGTT
This sequence comes from Corydoras sp. C115, assembly GCA_019802505.1. NCBI lineage: Eukaryota > Metazoa > Chordata > Actinopteri > Siluriformes > Callichthyidae > Corydoras > Corydoras sp. C115. The sequence goes on along the minus strand of JAFMOC010000034.1, from coordinate 2,859,282 downwards.
TTATACAGTCTCATTATTAATTTTGGATAAATGGATGCTTTCAGCATATGGGAAGAGTCTGAGGAAGTTCCTTTTCTGTTTCGCAGTGCATTAAGCATGGTATATAATGGCATATAAATTCATAGTTGGGTGAATTTGACTGACTCAAACAAAAACACAGCCCTGTCCTTAACCTTATCAAACACAACTAAGGTGAATTAACATACAGATTGTAAGCCAGATCCTAATGTCAGTCAGTTGCAGGTCTATAATGTAATTAAAACATATGTCTTACTGGAAAGGTTTCCTAACTTATAACCTTCATATGCAGTTTTTTAATTCAATTTAATTGTTAGAGTGCTAAGTAGCTACCCAGAATCCATAACTATCAACTGTTAAGTAAATGTTTAAAGAGTCAGATTTTTAATTATTTATCTGCCCATTACTAACATTCATTCATTCATTAATTATCTTCTGCTTTATCCTACATTAGGGTCGCGGTGGGGTTCCCCATGCCCATCCAGGGGAGAACGTTTCGGGCGCTGGGCAGATACACCCAGGACAGGGCGCCAATCTATCGCTGGGCACACACTCATGCACACATACACACTCTATTTGGGGCAATTTGGAGAACTCAATTGACTTGATCCATGTTTTTGGACCGTGGGAGGAAACCGGAGAACCCGGAGGAAACCCACGCGGACATGGGGAGAACATGGAAACTCCACCCAGATGGGGATACAAACCGGGAATCCCTAGTGCTGAGAGGCGAATGTGCTAACCACTAAGCCACCATGCTGCCCCATTACTAACAATGATTGTAAAAAGCCATAAATATAACAAAATATTTTATAGACTTCTGTTTAAAAACATATATTGTTTGCCAGACTTTTGAAAGAGGTTTAGTATTTCATTAAGAAAAGTTAATAAAAAGTACATAATGCAAGGTCATTGTATGTCAGTAGATGATTCACACTGACAGCGTTTTTGGTGGATTTGAAGCATCAACCCCCCAATATCTGGCTCATCACCCTAACCGCTGAGCTACCACACCCCCACAGTGTATACAGTGTAAATATCACATGTTCTGTTCAAATGATACAAAAAACTGATTTTTCTGGGATGCCAGCAATATATTACAAACATGTACATATTTTATTAGATTCAGTAAGGTAGTACAACTCCTCTAAATTCTAAGGTAACGTCCTAGAGCTGACCTAAATGCATTTCTAAATACCAGAACTGCTCTAAAGACAACTGTAGCAACACACTTAAGCCATTTGCTCTCGATCTTTAAATGTGACTGATTAATTGTTGGATTAATCCATTCTGATGTGTGCATCCTGGATGAAGGGATCAGAAATATGGCAGTTCTGATTGCTGATCCATAAGTGGCATTTAATCGCTTCTACAGCAAATTTAATCACTTTTTTCATTAAATAGAAGTCACTCTATTCCATGAAACAAATTAATAGGAATTCACATCCAAAAATAGTCCTTTAATTGGTTTAATGCAACTGAACACTAACAGTTTTAATAACTGCCGTTTAACTCTAGATGGAAAAAATCCCTTTGAGGGACAGTTTCATTACGAATTGCTCCCGACACAGGCATGAAAGGCGTGAAATTTAAAAGTGGGTAATCCTAATTAAGCTGTGTAGATTAATGCTTTTCTGAAATTTTGCTACATCTAAAATAGTCCTTATTGCCATGTACTTTTGGAACTTGCCATGTCTTTAATAAGCTAATCTAATAAGTGTATAATTGCTTGCTCATAGCTATGGTAGCCGCAAACAGCATAAGCCATGCCCACAAGCTGTATACTGCAATGCTTTAAAATGAGATGCTATAGGATGGTGCTTAATAAGACAATATATGAACAATATATTTCATTTAAAGGGTCCAAATAATTTATTCATATAGTGCTTTTTACAATAGTACATTGTCACAAAGCATCTTTGCAGTGTGGTAAGCCTTTAAACCCCCAAAGAGCAAGCTGAAGTGACAGTGGCAAGAAAAATCTCCCTGTTATGATGTTTTTTTTAGAAAGAAACCTTGGGAGGACAAAGTGTCAGTGGGGGACTCATCCTCCTAAAGAGGCTGGGCAGTGTTAACAGTGTAGGACTTCCATGTACAGGTTGTGCAGTGATCAGGTGTCCATATTTAACAATTCAAACATCCTGCAGGACCACCAGTCCAATACAAATATAAGCAATTTAGCAATGTAAACTGATCAGAACTATCAGTTAAAAGATTTTAAATATATAAACATTGTATAGATGAATAATGAGATAATGCATTCAATTTATTAATGGTAATTTGTTATTACGAATTTAATAACACACTGTGTGATGATGGCAGCACAACTGGAATTTGAACTTGAAATGTGATGACTAATAATAAAAAAATAGCAAGTAGTTTTTTTGTTCGCAGCATGAGATCTCCACTCAAACCATTGGCAGAACTGCAACAATTATTCATTACTATAGTATAACAATACACTGTTTGCCCCAAACACCTAAAATTGTATAAACATGAATCCCTTAATGATTCTACAAAATGTTTTTAATATGCACTGATCTTACTTAATTATTTAATGTCTGTCCACCTTTGCCAAACGTTACTGGTGATGATTGGTCAAGACCCCGATGGAGTTTTAAAGCATTTGTTCTAAAACAAAAGGCATATGATCATAAACTGCATTTTGGCAAAGCAACAAATATGTCAGTGGGGACCGAATATTTTTAATCGAATCTTTGCTCATAAAATGTCGATTGACTGTAAAACCATGTACATGTGTACTTGACTCTGTTGGGGTAACAAAGAAGTGGGAGGGGGAGTAAAGGAATGAAGGAAAGACGAAAACCATGAGAAATTCAGGCAGCAGGCTGGCAGGAGTGTGAGTCAGAGGAACCTTTTTCATATAATCTTCCCACGCATGCTATTTTTTATTGTCTTATGACCCAAGAAAGAAAGAGAGAGAGATAGAGAGAGAGTGCGAAAGACAGATATAGAGAGTGATAGGGAGAAATATAGCTTAAAAAGAAAGATACAGTAGATAGAAATAAAAAAAGAAAGCTGAAGCAGAAATACACATTCAAATCCAAATGCTGGTGCAAAATCATGGCAAACAAAACTCCACTGTGCTTGAGATGTTGCAATAGTTGTCTAATTTATCTAAATTATTATCTTTATAGTTTTGATTAATTGCTTGCTGTTTAATAGATGCTCGCTAAATCAAGCTGTCACGTTATCTATACCTGCAATATTTTCTGTTGTTTAATGCTACAGATAACATTCTAACCACACAATTACTCCCATTTATACCCCTTAAGAAAGTATGCTTATTTTATTCTTCATTAGTTTGCCTGACAAATACACTTTTTTGATGGTCAGCTTTTTAATCAATTATTATTTACTATGTCTGTTACAGGTACCATTTAACATTTATTTATTATTACAAAATTACAATTAGTCATTTATGGTTTATCTTTTAACTAATAATCTAATAATACATATTAAATAGGTAGCATATTTTCTATGTGCTTAATAGTCATATTTTAAAAGCTAGCTAGCTCTGCAGCTAGTGTCAAATTGTCTAGAACAGGATAAACATATCTGAAAACCCACAGTACACTCATAATTTGGTAAACACAGGAAATTTCTTAAAGGGACTAAAATGATCCTGACATTAACATCATAATAAACAGCATCAGTGGTTATTTCCTGACAATAAGAGTTACGAGTGATACAGCCATAAGGGTGGGACAGTTCTTCCAGTTATAGGAAGGACATACAGACTTCTTAAAGAAAGGTTGTTTATCCATCCGACCTAGGATGGCAGCACTACAACGGAACAGCTACAACAATAATAAAAACACAAATTTTTATACATATACATACACACACTTATATATATAATACAAAGTTAAATTATTATTATTAGTAATCATAATTATTATCTCAATTATAATTGTTAAATGGTTAGCATGGTAAACTGCACTGTACAATGTTAATACAGTTGTAATTGATTCACATTTATTATCATATAAATGTATCAAACACAAGTCAAAATACGGCTTTTTTCATCAGAATGAAATCTCACTGTTAAGAATTCAAGGTCAAACGCTACTTTACATTTCACCAAAGCATCTCATCACCATAAAAGGTCCAGCAGGGTCCATTATAAATTTATAAGGAGTTTTTCATGCTTTCAAATTATTTTCAACTGATATGTTTGCATGGAAATAATACAGGCATATTACTGATGCTTAAATGCTAATGTTTGTTGCAAATAGATTGTATTTAAAACTTGTTGCTTTGCACATTATATTATAGAGTTATACAATTTCGATTTGTTTTGCTTCCTGCAAATATTTGAGCACTCAAGAGATTTAAGCTCTCAGGTTTCTTTCTCCACGATCTTTGCTTTTAGGGGTGCGGTCATTCATACAGTTATTAATTGAAAACATTGGGATATTTCAAAAAAAATTTGAAATCCATTGACTCTTCAAACCTTATCCCAGCATTCAACAACTGTTGAACAGCATTCAATTCCTGTTGAATTGCATTTAATTACTATGTAAATTCCTTTCTATTTCAATATAAGACTACAAAAATGTATATTGTTTCTTATTTTCAAATAGGTCAGAAAACTGGAGGTAATTCCCCTTACAGCATGGACATGTAAACACAAATAAAACTGAATACTGAAAACTGAAAACTAATGTTAAATAATACATAATTGCTTAACCAGCAAATCCTGACCACATGATTTAGCCATCATCCTTTATGTCTCTTACTGTAATATACACAGGGATAAAAAAATGTCTGCTCCTCATATCCATATAAACTATAAATATTTTGCCCTTTCCAATGGATTAGGCAAAGGTTAATGATGAGAAGAAAACATAATCACCTTGGGGTAGTCCATCTGAATGAATACATAACTAGTGTTGTTTTAGTTCACAGCTTTCATTATTTACTATTATGCCTCAAATTTAAACAGCACTATTTAGACACTTTATCAAAAATGAAATGTAGTAAAGTCTTATTTTGTCTCATTAATATTAATACGTCTAAATTGTATTTATATAGTAGCTAGATTCTTAGATATGGGTTGAGTACATTGACCTTAAACTTAGGCAGAAATAGTCATCGTGTACCATTAATTTAGGAGAATTACCCCTGAAAACATTCTACATACTGCATTAATTCTTAACACCACTTTGCAACGAATGAACTACATTAGTTGATTACAGCCCTAAACACTGCATCACACACACAATGACACACCAAACACAAACGAATTTGTCCAACAAGCAACACTGATTAAGCCAAAACTCATCCAAATGTCTGCCACTATTTTAACACTATTTTCATATAACTCTTCCTCAACAATCACTGCATCAGCCCTGCAAAAAAATCAAGAGAACACTTTTACATAATAATCCAACAGCCCTCCTCACAATCCACTGCATCAGTTCAACAATATTTTACAAAACAATACCACCAGCAAATATTTCAGTACAGTTTAAACAATATAACAAATACAAATACAAGACCATAGTCAACAAATATGTCATGACTCTATCATGAACCTAACAAACACGTTTAGGTTCAACACATTGCTTGAATTTGTAACAGCACTTTTCAAGTAATGTGTTAGTTCACCTTATGCAGCTTTGAACAGAATAAAATTGTAATGTTAAAGAACACACCCAAACACATATCTGATGGACATTCATTACAACATCAACTTGATTAACTAAGTAAGAACGTTAAAACAGTAATCTGGCACCGTTTTCATGAGGGCCAGTGCATTTCAGAACTTGGACAGCGACCGCAGTCCAGTTATTGGGGCAATCAGACCTCGGATTTGTTGATTTGTCTGTACAAATCACAACTTTCACAAAATAGGAGTTTAATTCCTACCTGGTTCGTGGAAAGTTTGGTGTGGGGAGCCACGAGCAGTTGAAGGGAAATGTGCAACGCGGAGGTCACCAGCCCCGCAACGATGGCCCAGGTGAGTGGCAGTGGCAACATGCTGTAGGTGGCGAAGAGCGTGAAGAGCACATAACCCACGCCGTCCCCCAGCAGGCCGTATCCGAGCCCCGTGGCCAGGATCTGGGTGGCCATGGCCGCCCACGTCACGGCGCCGCTGTACTGCAGGTAGCCGTGCGAGCTGGCGTCCTTGCGCACCACCACGAGCGCGCAGATCACCACCTCGACGCCGGCGAAGAAGCCCAGCAGCGCGCCCTTGATCGGGTCCACGGGCGTGGCGCCGAGTGTCAGGTGCAGCACGAGCAGCGTCAGCTTGGTCACCACATCCAGCACGTTCATCACCGCCACGGACTTGCGCCGCTGCCCGAGGAAGTAGCGCTGGTACAGGCGCTCGAGTTCGCGCGACTTGAAGGCGTAGCGCAGCGTGGGGAAGATGACGCCGCGGTACGCGCAGCCCCAGCTTACGAAGAAGTCCGAGTTGCTGGGCGCGCAGTCGAGCTGCAAGAAGCCCAGGTCGCTGCTCGAGCGCTCGGGGAACACTTTGGTGCCGCAGCTGTTGTGGCGCTCGCCCAGCGACGGTCGCCCGGCGGCGGACTGTTTGCGCGCGTCCTGCCCCGCCGCCGGCTCGTCGGCCTTGGGGCTGCTGTGCTCGTGGATGAAGCGCTGCTCGGTGATGTGGCGCACTGCGTTCTGCCACAGCAGCCGCTTCGCTCGGCCGCCGCTGTTATTCGCGGGGGTTTTGTTGATCGTGTACAGCTCCTCGCCCGCGCTCGAACACCGCACTTCGGACAATTCCATCGTCTCGAGATCCGAGCCGAGCCGAGCCGAGCCGACCCGAGTGCTCCTGCGTACGTCTGTGGAAGTATGCTGCAGGTATGGGGGGGAGCACTAACTCAACATGGTCGGGAGGCTTTCACCACGCCGCTGATCCCGGCTCGCGCTGGCCCCCTGGTCTGGAACGGAAAGGTTCGCCTTAGAACTCTTCTGCATGCTTACTGGGCTCTTTCTCGCGGGAACGAAGGGCTCTGTCCCGGCGACCCTGCCATGCGCTGAAGGGTGTGTAGCGCGCCGTTTCTTTAGCCCGACACCCATCAAGCCAGCACCGCTCCCCCGCAGCTGGAGTCTCGTTCGGCGGCGTGTGCGCTCGCTCTCATCCGCAACGGGATGCCGGGGCGCCTTAGTTCCCGCCGCGCGTCCGAGGCGTGCAGCCGAGAACCTGCACCAGTCGTTCCAGTGGCGCCATTCTGCCCCCCGCGCTCCCGGAGAGCGAGAGCACTCGATCACACTTCGTCACGCGTGGCTGCGTTTGTCCCGGGAAGTCGAGATGCGTCGATTCTGAGAAATGGCAGCCGATCACAAACTCCACCAAAGCGTGGCGTGCGGGTCCATCTTCAGCTGCAGTGCGGGAGAGAGGCTCGATGTCGCCGGCGCAGTAACCTCAGAGCACGACGGTGCCACCCTCCCGCTCCCTCAGAGGTCTGGGGCAGAGCGCGAGGTGCAGGCTGGAGAATGCGCCAAATCTGCGCCAATTACACAGAGACGACTACAGGCTGGCGCACAGCAGCGCGCCGCAGGGACGGAGGGACGGACGGACGGACCGGATCGGACGGATCGGCCACCTTAACCGGATCGGGAGGTCGTTCCTCTAAAACGGCGGCGTGTCGGGCTGCGCGCGTGTGTTCTGGCATGGGGCGAGCTGCGTGTCAGCTGAGGAGCGATGACGTCACGGAGGCCTTGCCTCTGCCCGCCTGCCTCGCTGTTCCATTGTCTGCGCTCGTACAGACGGCGCTCGCGGGCGCGCGCCTGTGTATCTGTGATAACGACTAGAGCTGTGCGATACCAAGAATTTTGGTATCGATCCGATACCAAGTAAATACAGGGCCAATATCGCGATATTCGATACCGATACTTTTTTATATTTAAGCTTCATTGATCCAAAAGACCTAGTATAGAATTTCGCCAAACATTGTAGGTGACAACAAAATAATGTATCCCAATCAACATCTTTGTTTAGAAACAATGGAACAGTAATAAAACAAAGTTTGCTTTAACGTGAGGAAAATATATATTTTTGAGGTACAAAAGGAGAAACGACAATACAAATATAAAGTCAAAATACTCCCCTCACTAGACAGTTTTTCTTTCTTTGTTTCTTTTTTTCAAATGGAATTGTTCTTAGGCAAAACAATAAAAAAGGAATTTTCACACACAAAAAACTTGAGTATCGATATTTTTACGCAAGTATTGTTCAATACCAATACCAGCGTTGGTATCGATATTATCGATATTTGTATCGATCCGCACAGCTCTAATAACGACGAGCCGATCAAAGATCCCAGCACGGCCGTTTTTAGGGTTTAGGATCATCAAGTTCAAGTAAGTTCAAGTAATTTATTTCTATAGCGCTTTTTACAACAGTACATTGTCACAAAGCAGCTTTACAGAATGAAAAGCCTTTAAACCCCCAAAGAGCAAGCCGAAGCGACGGTGGCAAGAAAAAACTCCCTTTTATGTTGTTATTCAAGGAAGAAACCTTGGGAGGACCAAGACTCAATGGGGGACTCATCCTCCTTGAGCGTCCAGCAGCAACAACAGTGTAGGACAGCCATGTACAGATATTAAACAAATGGAAAAACTAACAACTGGAAAACTATATGTGAGTCCATTAGGGGGCGTCCTGCAGGACCGCCTTGTAAGGTTCCATACAGTATTAGTCAGCAGAGCCATGGATGAGGTTCTCCAGGAAGCCGGGGGACACCTCAAAAGAAACAGACAAGGAAGGCAGTTAAAGCTAATAATAAAGCACGGCATTTAATTAATAAGTAATTAATTGACACAGTGCAGCATGTGACTCCGGCATCACTGACTAGAGCAGCAGAACTAAAAGAGGCAGATACTGCAGACTCTACATAGTTGGGATGGCGCCCCGGAACAGCATCATTTCAGCGCCACACCCCCCCATTAATGATGAGGTGGGTGAAGAGGTGAAACGACAACATCAGGGGCTTTAGCCCAGATCCCTTATTCCCCCCTCTGTCCTCTTTAAAAACTGCCCTTTCATGACTGTGTTGATCCTTTTTTCAAACTGTTGTTACATTCGTTTTGTTTCATCATTTATTAGTCAGTTCTCCCCGTGTCCCCGGGTTTCCTCCGGGTTCTCCACTTTCCTCCCACAGTCCAAAAACATGGATCAAGTTAATCGAATTCTCAAAATTGCCCCATATACAATGTGTCTGTGTGAGTGAGTGTGTGCCCAGCGATGGATTGGCGCCCTGTCCTGGGTGTGTCTGCCCAGCGCCTGAGACGTTCTCCCCTGGATGGGCATGGGGAACCCCACCGCGACCCTAATAGAGGATAAAGCGGGAGATAATGAATGATTTATTAGTTATTCATTCATTCATTATCATCCACTTTATCCTCTATTATGGTCGCGGTGGGGTGCTGGGCAGGCAGACCCAGGACAGGGCGCCAATCCATCGCTGGGCACACACTCACTCACACAGACACACTCCATATGGGGCAATTTGGCAAATTAACCACTAAGCCACCGTGCCGCCATTTATTAGTTATATTGGATAAAATTAAACTTTTGAATAAACGAACCTGAGCTTTGGCAGAAAAGCAGGAATCCGTTTTACGAGTCAGTCGCAGATGAGACAGTTTTAACAAGGTTTTGCTTTGAAATACCGTAACTTTGCGACAGTTTGCGCCTTCAGAAAAAATTCTGATGGTTTGTGAAAGCTGAGAAGCTGCTCTTTACAGCCATTCATTCATTAATTCATTCATTATCTCCCGCTTTATCCTCTATTAGGGTCGCGGTGGGGTTCCCCATGCCCATCCAGGGGAGAACATCTCGGGCGCTGGGCAGATACACCAGGACAGGGCGCCAATCCATCGCTGGGCACACACTCACTCACACATACACACTCTATATGGGGCAATTTGGAGAACTCAATTGACTTAATCCATGTTTTTTGGACTGTGGGAGGAAACCGGAGAACCCGGAGGAAACCCACGCAGACACGGGGAGAACATGGAAACTCCACCCAGATGGGGATTCGAACCGGAATCCCTAGCGCTGAGAGGCGAACGTGCTAACCACTAAGCCACCGTGCCGCCTCTTTACAGCCAACATACAGTTATTACGGTAACTTTACTCCCGATACTGGCGACACACACACACACACACACACACACACACACACACACACACACACACACACACACACACACACACACACACACACACACACACACACACACACACACACACACACACACACACACACACACACACAGAAGCACAATCAGCTGACGGTGACTCCATGGTTCGGTCCCGCTGCTGGAGGAGAGACTTGTCTCATTTGATCCGGGGCTACTGACAAAACACCCGGGGCTACAGCCCCCAAAGCCCAGGTCTAAAGACGCCCCTGGATCACAGAGACGACTAACAATGCGAGTCGCACCGCCCGTTACATATAACACACCCCAGAATTCATTAGTGAAGTTGAGCACAGGCTACTAAATAATGAATCACTGTGTCAGTGTGAGGCAGGTAAGTCAGGTGGAACTTTTCCGGCGCTGTTCTACACTGACTCACCGACATTCATCGTCACATACCTATTTCCAGGGTGTACTCAAGCCGATCGCAGCTAATCAGCAAGTCTTTAGTGAGTCATCAAGGCCCTGGTTTGTGGTGAATGCATGGCAAGCTTTAAAGTATAGGTGCCAGCAAATAATAATGTTATTTTGAGCCAAAGACGTAGTCTTAACATTTGTGGTTCTGTAAAATCTTCTGATAAATAGCCCTCTAAGCATGATGTCAGTGCCAGACTGACGAATAATATGTTTATTATTATTATTATTATTATTTTATTTTATCAAAGTGGTCTAAGGTGAACACAAGCAATGACGTAAAACAAAAATCCCCTTTCACTAGTTTAATGAGTTTCTATATCAGTACAGATTTAAGCAGACTTTGGGCCATATGGTCAGATTCCAAGTTTCATTAAGGTTCAGAAGTTAGCACATCTCCGACAGGCAACAAACCTCGGCACATTACTATAAAATTACTATAAATTACTATTCAGTTCCTGAATGTCACACATGGAAAAATAAATCATGAAATTTTTCAGTTCTACAAAATACAAATGTACTGGCATGTACTGTATATTTTGTGAAATTAATGTTAAAAGGTGGCACGATGACTTTGATGGCTAGCACATTCGCTTCTCAGCACATGGGATCCAGGTTCGAATCCTGATCTGGGTGGAGTTTCCAGGTTCTCCCTGTGTCTGGGGGTTTTCTCCAGGCTCTCCGGTTTCCTCTCACTGTCTAAAAATTTGGAGTTAAGATAAACTGGCTTCTCTAAAATGCCATGTATAGTGTGTCTATGTGTCTGTCTGTTTCAGTGAGTGTGTGCCCAGGGATGGAGTGGCACCCTGGTCTGGTTGTATCTGCGCAGCTCTCAAATTGTTTACCCCTGGATAGTCATGGGCAAACCTTTGTGAACCTAGTCCCTAGTATAGGATTAAGCAGAAGATGATGAGATGAGATGAGATGATATAAGAATATTGTGACATGCCTCCCCAGTTGTATGTTTCCAACATTGTGGAATATTTGGGAAAAGTTCTGTATCTGTTTTACCATGATCTCATAACCATTGTACCCCAATTAAAAAAGTAAGGTCCATAATGGCATGGTTGAATCATTTTAATGTGGAAGAATTTCAAGTCATTTGAACACTTACAGAATGAACTTGAACAGAGACTGCAAGACAGATTATCTTGTCCAATATTAGCATCTGATCCCACAATTGTTCATCTAGACAAATGGGCATCTAATCAGACAGATACACCACACAATCTTGTAGAAAGCCTTCCCAGAAGAGTGAAAGATGTTCCAAAAGGATCTCAGAAAGGCTTTAAGATGTGTAAAGTGTAGGCATTCTAATACTTATGTAGTTTGCCCCGCCCCCCTTCACTCTCAACACTGTCAGTTTAAGAAGAATAGTGCGATTGAAAAAAAAACGACCTCAGACGAAAGGGGTCAGAGGAAGTTGTCAAGAACAGTTCTAATAAACAGACTGTGCACAGTCAAGCAATTTGCACCAAACACGCATGTACTCCAACTAATGTGTCCAAATGCACAACCCCATTCTCAGCTCAGATGAATCATAACAACAGACGGGCAGTTAAAGTGTCATTGCTGTCGAACGAAAACAGAGAGGCAAGATTCTAGTTGGCAAAAGGGTGCAAATATGAGTGAGCAGTAGATGACATGAGAAGTGTTCAGATCCCTGTTGCACCAAAATTGACCAAGCAGCAAAAAATGATAAACCATATTTGTTTGGTTTCATGGTTATCCAAAGGCCAGATAAGTGTTGCGAGAAAGACTTATAAACCAGACAGCGGGTAGCACAAACAGGAGATTTTTAATTTACATCCATATAACAAAAACACAATAGCAGAGAACAAAAAGACACATACTGAAGTTCTCTAAAGCTGAAGGGAGAGCAGGGCTAGCATAAATAACAAAAACTGGTCAAGCGACCAAAGGTAAACAGACTAAATCAGCACAGCTGAGAACAAATGAAAAAGAACCACCAAACAGACAAAGGACCTTAAACCAAAACAACCCAAACCAAAATACAGTCCAGACTGAAAAGTGCTTGTAGACCCTGGTTGATATCTTTGGATGGATGTTTAAATATTACAAACTAAGTTCATCCCTTCATAATAACTTCCAGCAAGACAGTACACCAATACACAGGGCATGATAGTTCAGTGGTTAGGGTGTTAGGTTAATAATCTAAAATTTGAAGGTTCAAATCCAAGGTCCACTGAAGTTACAAGTGTGGCCCCTTTAGTAAAACCCTTAACCCTTATTGATTTAGAGGTGCTGTATCATTACTATCCCTGCATTCTGACCCTAACCATTAAGTGTTTTTTAAGTGATTGATTTTGCCTACAGTGCTTACACCCAGAGGAGTTGGTCCCTCACATTTATCCCATCAGTGCAGTGAAACTCACACCTATACACACACTGAGTGAAGTGAGCACATGTGCTCAAGGTGATCAACCTTGTACACGGCCGGCCGGGGAGCAATTGGGGTTAGGTACCTTGCCCAAGGGCAATTCAGCCATAGTATTTGGTGAACCAGGAATGAAAACGGGAACCTTCAAACGCAAGGTTGGTTTCTTAACCACAAGTTGGGATACTTGTAATAGCTTTGTAAAAGCATCTGCTTTTTGACCCAATCTAATATGATGTATATAGATTTGAATTGATCCATTAACATGACAGTGACGGTTCCCAGATCCTAATTCTGATCATAAATCTGCCTGTTTAGAGCAAATATAAAATAAAATGAATAAAATAAAATAACAACCTATATAAAATGTTTAGCAACTGCTAAAAACTGTTCTGTCCAAATGGGCTGTACATCTAGAATTATTTTGGCACCTATCTGTCCTACACTAAACTTCACAATACTAAAGGCCAAAAGAGTCCCAAAAGCATTCCTAGATGTGTCACCATATTTACAATAAATGTGCAAACGTATTGTAACACAACGCTTAATCACTGAATTCCAATGTTTCATTCAGTCCCAGGTCACATTGTCACAGGTGTTTAAAAACAAGCACCTAACCATGGATTCTGGACAAATGCCCCTATGGATGAATGAACAACAGTTTTTACAGAGATAGTCCCAGAAGAGGAAAACTGTTATCAACCTTCAAGTGTCAGGTACTAACTTAAAACAAAATGTCATAGAAGCAGGTGTTATGTGTAGATGTTCAAAACCTTTTGTCTATATAGTATCTACACACAATTAACACATTATTAAATGTTATATAAATATCTATATATATATGTTTTATATTTTTATATTTTTTGATACTTATTTTAAGTTACATGTTGCCTGTGTTAGGAGTGCTCAAATCTTCTTGTACAATGACAATAAAAAACATACTTTCATTCATAAGTTGCTACATAAGTCCTCTTTTATACATCTTTGTGCATTTTATCAGTTTCACTTAACATATAGGGTGCGGGGCACGGTAACTCAGTGGTTAGGGCATTGGGCTATCAATCTGAAGGTTGGGGGTTCAAATCCCAGGTCCACTGATTGTTACCAATGTGGATCCTTGAGCAAGGCCCTTAACCCTTATTGCTCCAGGGATGTTGTGATTAACCCTGTGCTCACCTTGTAAGTTGCTTTGGATAAATGTGTCTGCTAAATGATTAAATGTATGTAATGTAAATGTAGAAAAACAATGTGGATCTACGTACTATATCTTCCTCTTCTATAAGCTAATTCTTCTTTCTTCCTCCTTCCTTGTTCCTATTAGGGGTTGCTACAGTGGAGAAGATTTGCATGTTTGACTTGGCACAGTTTTAGGACACCCTGCGTGACTCAACCTTCCTATTTACCCAGGCTTGGGACCAGCTAGCACTGTGAGTGAACTATGTATGCCCCTATGTCTAGGACAAGTTACCCATCAGCATGTCTTCAGGCATGGAAAGAAACCAGAATAAAAAAAAAATGTGCAGGCACAGGAAGGACATGCAGATTAAATACAGAAACAACTGTGTTTCCCCAATGAGAAAACATCTCGCTTTGAGGCACCACACTGCTGCCTTTAAGACACTGTTTAACATACGCTTTTTATTTTGTGATTGTGCTTATCCAATTGATCTAGTGTCGGTGTAAGATTTAAATATAACAATATTATAACTAGGCGGCACGGTGGCTTAGTTTCCATGTTCTCCCCGTGTCCGCGTGGGTTTCCTCCGGGTTCTCCGGTTTCCTCCCACAGTCCAAAAACATGGATCAAGTTAATGGAGTTCTCCAAATTGCCCCATATAGAGTGTGTCTGTGTGAGTGAGTGTGTGCCCAGCGATGGATTGGCGCCCTGTCCTGGGTCTATCTGCCCAGCGCCCGAGACATTCTCCCCTGGATGGGCATGGGGAACCCCACCGCGACCCTAATAGAGGATAAAGCGGGAGATAATGAATGAATGAATTATAACTAGCCCAGCGATGGGTTGGCGCCCTGTCCTGGGTGTATCTGCCCGGGGCCCGAGACGTTCTCCCCTGGATGGGCATGGGGAACCCCACCGCGACCCTAATAGAGGATAAAGCGGAAGATAAAGAAAGAATGAATGAATGAATGAATGAATGAATATTATAAATACATACAGTTATAATATGGATAATTATTAATAAAAATAAAAACACACTGTTATTCTTGTAGAAAAAATGCTGATTTATTTTAAGACCATAGCCACCTACAACATTTAAATTTAGTCATTTAGCAGACAATTTTATCCAAACCTACATAAAACAGCTATTTTTCTTTTAATACAAAATTTCTTCACCTCCCACAGTCCAAAAACATGGATCAAGGTCAATTGAATTCTCCAAATTACCCAATATAGAGTGTGTGTGTCTGTGGGAGTGAGTGTGTGCCCAGAGATAGATTGGCATCTTGTCCTGGGTGTATCTACCCAGCACCCAAAACGTTCTCCCCTGGATGGGCATGGGGAACCTCCACCAGTCCCTAGAGGATAAAGCGGAAGATAATGGATGGATGGATGGAAATTTCTTCATATCAGAACCCTTGCAACTAGTTAATCAAGATATGACAATTATATTACAATATTTAATTGTAATTCAAGCACCAAACCTGGGATGATAGAACCTTTTCTGTTGCTGCCCCTTTACTTTGGAACACTCTCTCTAAAAAATTACGTGACACTTCCGACCTGTCTACTTTTAAGTCACTTCTCAAAACTTGTTTCGGATTGCTTTTAACCTCTAATCTGATATTTTATTTCTGTTTCTTCATTTAAATTGAGCTTTTTCTTACTTTTATATCTGCATTAATGTTCTATATGTCTTACATGTTTTAATGTTATATTGTTTTATTTGTTTTGTAAAGCGTCTTTGAGGTCCCTAAAAATTGACTGAATTGTTGAAGGTAAATGTTGGCCTCTCTGTTGTTTCCTGTAGAACCTGAACTACCAATCAGGACAAGGCCATCTCAGCGTAATTACACCAACCAATCAGTATGAAGGACACAGAATATTGGGAAAGGAGGCAGAGTGATAACCAGCACTATCACTAGGTAGGATCAGTGAGTTAAAGGCCTTTATTCAATAGTCAATGTGTAATGACAGGGTGGGAAAAAGGTATCTAGACCAAACACCCAGTGGGTCTATTGATATGTGGTGCTAAACAAAGTTCTCACAATAAATATATTTCTGTACTACTTTGAGTATTTATTTTGATGCCATGGCCATTTTTCCTACCAGTTTAACTTGCTCCAGTGATATATGGTTTCAATCTCTAATAAATCTGTATGTTTTCTCTTTTTAATGTCACTAATTAATACTGTCCATAAAACATGACCTTTACAGTGGTGTTCATTCATTTATAAAATCTTCTTGATCCACATTTTTATAAGGAAATCATCTGAAATTATCACTCTTATGAATGAAAAGTAAATAAAGCAACAAAAGCAATCATTTATTCCTAAGGAATAAATAAGGAGTTCCATGAAACAGCTATTGTTTAAGTCCAAATACTCTCTCTCTCCTTTTTTTCCTCTCTCACACTCTCTTTCTATAAGTTTGTGTGTGTGTGCGTGTGTGTGTGTGTGTGTGTGTGTGTGTGTGTGTGAGTGTTTGTGCTTGTGTATGTGTTTGCTCCTTCGTGCATCTTGGCTCTCTTCCAAAGCCCTGGGTGAAGTGTGTGAAGTGTATTTGAGGAGAGCTAGTGGGTTTTGAGATAAGAGGATAACACAGAGCTTGATGATTTTTTCTAGCTTTTAAATGAAGTGCAGCCATAAAAGAGTAAAAGAAAGGGACAGATACCAGAGAAGGGAAAAGATGAGACACTTTTACCCTTATGGCTCCTTCTCAAATGCCACTTTAATTGGAAGACCCTCATATGCAATTGCACTTAGTGCAGCTGGTTGTGGATAGTTTCTAAAATAAATACAGTTGAAACTGGGACACACATAGAAATAGCGCAAGAGATGTAGGGTAAAGCCGGAGCGAGCGAGAGTTTTTTATCACCACTAAAATATACCTTAAGACATTGGCACTGCAGTAGGCTTTTCTTTTTTGGTGGTAAATGCCTACATACAAATTTGCCTATCACAAAAGAGAGCCCTGACTAAATTACACATTGTGTGTAATTTAATCCTACAACCTTTGTAGGGTTAATATTCAAATAGATGGCATATACTAGAATATACATGCTACCTTCAAATAATAATATGTAAACAGTTATTTAAGTCATAATCTTTTACCCGATTACCAGCGGATATCTGTAGTGATGATGAGAATTGTCATCAATTGAAATCAAATTGTGATTTTTTATATAAAAGAGCTTAATATTAGTATTTAGTATATTTAATTGAGTTTAAGCAACTTTAATTCATAAAGAAATTAAATGATGATTAGTAGAACACTCATCTCATCATTAAAATTTAGTACTGATAACATTGTTACCTGTCCAGCACCTGAAATGTTCTCCCCTGGATGGGTATGGGGAACCCACCCACGAACCTAGTAAAAGATTCAGTGGAAGATAATGAATGAATGAATCATTGATCGAATGAACATTGTTACCCACTCACTGTATTTAATATTAAGTTAAATATTGTTTACTGGGCGGCACGGTGGCTTAGTGGTTAGCATGTTCGCCTCTCAGCGCTAGGGATTCCCGGTTCAAATCCCCATCTGGGTGGAGTTTCCATGTGCTCCCCGTATAGGACGGCACAGTGGCTTAGTGGTTAGTACAATCGCCCCTCAGGGCAAGGGATTCCCGGTTCGAATCCCAATCTGGGTGGAGTTTCCATGTGCTCCCTATGTCCATGTGGGTTTCCTCCGGGTTCTCTGGTTTCCTCCCACAGTCCAAAAACATGGATCAAGGTCAAGGTCAAATCTCCAAATTACACCATATAGAGTGTGCTTGTGTGTGTGTATATAAGTCAGTGTGAGTGACCAGTTGTAGCTGTCCTGGGTATTTTCCCAACACCCAAAACGTTCTCCCCTGGATGGGCATGGGCATGGGGAACCCTGAGACCCTAGTAGAGGGTAAAGAAGAAGATAATGGATGGATGGATTGTTGTTTTATGTGCAATTCTGTATACTGGGCTTTATACAGCAATTTCATTCATTGTTACTGTGCAATACCCACTCTCTGTTTATTGTCATTTTTTTTTACCTTTTGTGAATGTATGTATATAGTGCTCCAGAAACTCTGCACCCTACCCTTTTAAATGTTTATGTTGTTATATTATATGAACATGTTTGCATTGAAAATGAGTTTTTAAACTTATTGTACTTGTGTATAGTCACAATAAAGGAATTTTACTCTATTCTATTTTGTCACATCTCTGGCTAAATCTTTTACTGGGGTAACTATGGCAAATTAGAACAGCCAATTTTCTTTGAATCTATGCTTTTGGACTGTTTGAGGAAAACGAAGAACCCATAGAACACCAACGTGGACACGAGAAGAACATGGAAACACCACCCAGATTGGGAATCAAACCTGGATTTCTGGCGCTAGAGGAGGATGTATTAACCACTATACAGATGTACTAAACACATACAGAAGTGCAAATAATTAGTGCTGATTCCGGCCATCGACCGTTCTTGAACTTTTATGCTGAAGAACAATGTATCCTGGTACAGAGCTGCAGTGCTTGTTTCAGTTTTCATTTTCATAGATAGTTTATTTCAGCTGTTTTGCCCTGTTACTTGTGTTTATATTGGGTCTTTTTCATTACTTTAGCTAAGGCTTATTTTGTTGAAAATTACTGCCAAGAGCTTGTTTACTAATTTGGCCCTGCAATAGCTCTTCATCCTTGCCCTCAAAGAACATCTCCATACAGCCTTACCCTGCAATGAACAACTCCGCAGAAACTTGTCATTCAGTCAATGTCCTGGCACAAACCGGCTCAACAGACGATGTCTTGCTGCCTGCTGTATCACCTGAGTGCATGACTGAGTAATTATGTGCCATTAAATAAATGTAATTTACTCTCTTTTTAGTTCAAAGAGTGTGTCTGTGTGTCTGACATCTATAATATGTGTTCACCGTATTATATCTGGTCATCACATTTATATTTGTTTGTAAAGTTTATTGAATCTGTTTATATAGAGTACCATAGTAAAGTGTCCCATCGGTGGTTAAAAGCTGTTGCTGCTCCAGTATAGGAAAGGAACTTCAAAGCTGTTCCGAGGGAAGACATACAGTACATAGTTTCATTTGCCAAATAATAGAGTTATTTTTATGATGTGTGTTCTTCAATATGAGTTCTTTTGAAATGTATTTTGACAGGTCAATAGGCAGGGATGTTTTTTCATGACAAAATGTGCAATACTTTAGAATCATTGGAGAAACAATGTGAAGAGAAATAAAAAGAAACAGACAGATGGAGATAGAGTTGGCCAGATGGAAGTCATTTCATGTTTTTATTCAAAACTGTTTTACTTTAGTTTTTTTCCCTCTTAATCATCCCACTCCCCTTCTGGTGTGTAAGTGTGTATATGGATAAGGTTTATATTATGTTGTAGGGACCAAAATAGGTTTAGGCACACTGCGGTAAAATATATCATCAGAATGAACAACAGGTCCCCTTAATGAAAATTACTGTATAAAGTAAATTGAAGACTCTGTGACGTGTGTGTGTGTGTGTGTGTGTGTGTGTGTGAGAGAGAGAGAAACATTTTGATACTTTGGTTGTTTGGCAATACAAAAGGAATATAAAAATTAGATATAAAGCAAGATGGGATTATATTATTTATTCATTCATTCATTATCTCCCGCTTTATCCTCTATTAGGGTCGCGGTGGGGTTCCCCATGCCCATCCAGGGGAGAACGTCTCGGGCGCCGGGCAGACACACCCAGGACAGGGCGTCAACCTATCGCTGTATATTATTTATAATTTACAAATTTATGTAACATCAAAATCCAGAAAGTATATAAAACAGAATACACTAAAATTCACCCAAGCTGAGGATTTTATTTACACACATGCTGCACATGGGAGTCACATCAGGTACTAATAGCAAACGTTTACATACTTTTGACACTCACAGATATTACAAACTTTTCTTAATAAATAAAAAAACAAATCTAACATTCTTGTTCTATTTGTTAGAATATTCATTCATTCATTCATTATCTCCCGCTTTATCCTCTATTAGGGTCGCGGTGGGGTTCCCCATGCCCATCCAGGGGAGAACGTCTCGGGCGCTGGGCAGATAGACCCAGGACAGGGCGCCAATCCATCGCTGGGCACACACTCACTCACACACACACTCTATATGGGGCAATTTGTAGAATTCAATTGACTTGATTCACGTTTTTGGACTGTGGGAGGAAACCGGAGAACCCGGAGGAAACCCACGCAGACACGGGGAGAACATGGAAACTCCACCCAGATGGGGATTCGAACCGGGAATCCCTAGTGCCGAGAGGCGAATGTGCTAACCACTAAGCCACCGTGCCGCCTTGTTAGAACATATATTTTTTAATTAGATGTATCTATTTGGTTCTATAGATTTACATCACTCTATCTATCCATCCATCCAACCACCTACCTCCCTTCCCACCCGTTGACCTATTATGTTTTATAACACTGCTCTTTTTTTTACAGGTAGACAGACAGATTATTAGTGTGGCATATCTGATTGTTTAATATTCGTAATGGTGCAATTCTTCAGACTTTTGGTTGCAAATCATGTTACCAACGAGTCCAGTTTGGAGGCTTTATATTATCAAATCTTCAGCCCCATGCGCTCCTCCAAGCAATTGTCTAAGGAGCTAAAATCAGATGTAATCCAGGCCAACATGACAGGAGAAGGCTATAAGAAGATAGCAGTAGGGATTCATTTAGCAGGTTTTAAAGTGCAGAATGCTTTTAAAATGGCAGTTCAAGGTAACTGTGACAGTCAAGATGAGCCCTAAAAGAGCAAAAAGGGATTTCAGCTAGAACTGCTTGTCAAATTAAAACCCACGTATAAATGCCAAGCACTTGCAGTAAAGTTTAGCTGAGTCAGGAGTGGTGTTGCTCTGTTTCACTATGCAATGCTACTTTTAAAATGATCTTATCACCTAATTTACATTATATTAGAATACATTCAAATTATGCAATATAACATTTAGATAGGTTAGATGAGTTATGTAAACAAATGCTGACTTGAACTTTTTTAAATTTTTTTTTTTATTTAAGCAGCACTCTGCCTATAATCAAGTATATTTTCATTCATTCATTATCTCCCGCTTTATCCTCTATTAGGGTCGCGGTGGGGTTCCCCATGCCCATCCAGGGGAGAACGTCTCGGGCGCTGGGCAGATAGACCCAGGACAGGGCGCCAATCCATCGCTGGGCACACACTCACTCACTCAAACACACTCTATATGGGGCAATTTTTTTGAGAATTCAATTGACTTGATCCATGTTTTTGGACTGTGGGAGGAAACCGGAGAACCCGGAGGAAACCTACGCAGACACGGGGAGAACATGGAAACTCCACCCAGATGGGGATTCGAACCGGGAATCCCTGGTGCTGAGAGGCGAACGTGCTAACCACTAAGCCACCGTGCCGCCCCAAGTATATTTTTGTAAATAAAATATTAACAATAGTATTTTACTAAAATAAAAATTACACTTGTGTAGAACTCTGTTGGATCTGCATGTGTATGGGTTACATGACTGACAATGGTACTGGAAATTTTGCAGGGGAGGAGAAAAGTATGGATTCCACCAAATCCTGGAAGCAAATGACAAACCATTAAAGAGTGAAGCTGTATATAGAATTATGATTCAATACATCAAAACATCTCTAAAATATATATTTAACCATGAGTCACATTCGATTTTGTTTACTTACTCAAATTTTACTTACAATTATTTACTATGTATAGAACCTGTAATAATAATAATTGATAATAAAGCTATTCATACAAAAATTATGACTTAAAACCAAATGAGGTATAACCTGAGGTGGCTGTACCGAGGTACTGTTATAATGATCTTACATTTTGAACTTAAAAAACCCTAATAGTAAATGAGATCTGTGTTAATTCTCTGTCTGTGCAGTGCTTAAGAAGAGAACAGTGGAGGCTCGGTAGGAGAGAAAGTCTCAGCTGTAGAACAGAGGGTGCTGAAAAGTCATGTGTGTTTGATGTCTGTGGGCTCCCATACCAGCCCAAAAGGAAATTTTATTTAGGTCTGGCTAATTCTGTCTCTATTCTTTTTTATGACAGGTCTTGCTACAGAATGAGAGTTCAACACTGCAAAAAAAAAAAAAAAAAAAAAAAAAAAATTAAGCTATTAAGCTATTAATTTTAAATTAATCAGTTTGGACTGCATCAATAAATGTCATGTTATCGACTCTAATACCTTTACCATTTTAATAGTTAATTATACATTTTTTATTTGTCTTTAGGCCTCATTTTTTAATTTTATCATTCTTTTATCTTATTCCCTCAGTCATTTATTTGTTTATTTTTTTTTAGCTGGTTTATTTAAGGTCCCAATCTGGGTGGATTATATATATTATATATATATATATATATATATATATATATATATATATATATATATATATATATATATATATATATATATATATATATGTAAAATCTTTATGTATACATATGTAAAATCTTTGAATATGTCTAATTTGTGTAAATAGTAAAACAGTAAAAAAAATATCTTTAGGGACATTTAATAGTATTTAATTGTAAAAATATATAGTCTGTTTAAATCATCTTTTACAATATATGGTTATTCTTCAAAAGCAGTGGTTAGATGTTTTATTTTATTAGCACAGATACAAACTTGTGGTCCGTTATGAGTCGGCAGTGGGCCCACAGTGCACGTGGAAATGTGTTTAATTTTGTTTTGTGAGAACTTTCAGGGGTGGCACGGTGGCTTAGTGGTTAGCATGTTCGCCTCTCCGCACTTGGGATTCCCAGTTCGAATCCCACTCTGGGTGGAGTTTCCATGTTCTCCCTGTGTCCGTGTGGGTTTCCTCCGGGTTCTCCGAATTGCCCCATATAGAGTGTGATTGTGTGTGTGAGTGTGTGTGTCTAGTGATAGATTGGCACCCTGTCCTGGGTGTATCTGCCCAGCGCTCAAAATGTTCTCCCCTGGATGGGCATGGGGAACCATATTAGAGGATAAAGCGGAAGATAATTGATGGATGGATGGAGAACTTTCAGATATGTTTTTTATGCATTGTAGTTTTTTTGTTTGTTAAAATGTGTCATTGGTTTTAAGAGTCTACACACATAAACAAATAATAAATAAGTAAGTTGCGACAAATGAATGTTTATTACTGGACATTCTCACTATTTCTTTAACTTATACTTTGAATCATTTGGGAACTATAGAAATTAATCTCTGCACTTTTGCCACTAGAATCTTTTGCCCTATTATGCTGTATACAAGAAACATTGTATATGTTGAAGAATGAGAAATTCATGAGAAATTCCTGATGGAGATCCTAAACATCCTACCAAAAGAATGGTTGTATTATTCATTTATTCATTCATTCATTCATTCATTATATCCCGCTTTATCCTCTATTAGGGTCGCGGTGGGGTCCCCCATGCCCATCCAGGGGAGAATGTCTCGGGCGCTGGGCAGATAGACCCAGGACAGGGCGCCAATCCATCGCTGGGCACACACTCACTCACACAGACACACTCTATATGGGGCAATTTTGAGAATTCAATTGACTTGATCCATGTTTTTGGACTGTGGGTGGAAACCGGAGAACCCAGAGAAAACCCACGCAGTCACGGGGAGAACATGGAAACTCCACCCAGATGGGGATTCAAACCGGGAATCCCTAGCGCTGAGAGGAGAACGTGCTAACCACTAAGCCACCGTGCCGCCTTGGATGTATTATAAATATGTAACTTTTACTTTAATACAGTCTAATTTTTGAGACTTTGCAAAGCAAGAAACTGTATATGGAATAATGTGTGTATACATATGACTGCAGTCCCATCCACCCAGAAAACATCATCGTGAAATTTGCTGATGGCACAACGGTTGTGGGACAGATAACCGGGGGTGATGAGGCGGCATACAGGGATGAGGTCCGGAAACTTGGTGAGTGGAGTGCAGCTAACAACTTGCCACTGAATACCACCAAGACAAAAGAACTCATCCTTGACTTCCGACGAAACAAGGTTGCCCCTACACCCCTTTACATCAATGGTGAATTCAACGTGCTGCCTTCTGGCAGACGCTACAGGTCCATACGGACCCAAACAAACAGACTCAGGGACAGCTTCTTTCCCAAAGCCATTTCAATGCTAAACGGGAACCTGCACTAATTGGCATATCATGTGACACACTACACTTCTATTTGCACAGTACATTTTTGTACATGTCTTTTCTATTGTTTTTTCTATTTATATATAATGCCATGTGCACTTTAAGGAGGAGCTTAAATCTCGTTATATGATGTATACTCTGTATGCGTTTTATAATGACAATAAAGGCTTTCTATTCTATTTATATACATGTATATACTACAGTACACTAATTATAGGCATATGCTGCAATTAAAATTAAAACTTTTAAAAGGGAACTGGCCAAAGATTTTTCAAATCCTTTGCATAGGTATGACTAATCACAACACAGCTTCCATTCCCTGCAAGTAGTCATGTCTTTATGTGTTTGAATAATGACATCAATGACTCATTCCAGGTTTTTAGTTATGAGTCAGACAAGCTATGCAATGACTATGTGTAAAATACGGTGCAAATAAGATCATCATCATTCCATTTGGGTCAAAAAAGTTACTCAGCTGTCATCGAAAGGAATTTTGAATATTTAGTTGGCAATGCACTTTACACTATAAAAACCTGTGTGTGCATGTGTACTGTACACAATGAGTCCAGCATGCTCTATGTTGCAGGAGCTGTTATGATGTCAGTGCATTAAGAATGATTTCCACAATAAACTTTTCATAGATCTTTGTTGTAAAGCGCAGATAGATGGGTTGTGTGAAAGCACCTAGCTTCACCACATGTTGGTCCTCACCCCCCTTAAAGGTGTGCAGTTTGGATTTACATGTACATTACATTTAGTCATTTAGCAGACGCTTTTATCCAAAGCGACTTACAAATGAGAACACCACAAGTCAGAAGCCATGGAGAAAACCAACTATACTGTAAATTCCTCAAACCTGATTGTTATTTGATGCTGCGCCCCCCCCCCCCTTTTTTTTTTTTTTTTTTTTTTTTACTACAACAGGTTAAAGAGATGCGTCTTCAGTAGTTTCTTAAAACTGTTTAGTGATTCCGCCAGAGTTGGGAAGATCGTTCCACCATTTTGCAGTGGTGAACGCCACAGAGTGAGAATTAGCTCCTCGGTGAGGTGAAATCGCCAGGCGGCAATCGTCACTGGAGCGAAGTGAACGAGTCGGAGTGTATTTTGAAAACATAGAGTGAAGGTAGGAGGGGGCAGATCCAGAAATGGTTCTGTATGCCAGATTCAGTGACTTGTACTGGATGTTGCTTTAACATTGTGTTGTTAAATAGCTTTGACAAAAGAGATGAATACAGTGGTGTCAGGTGAATGAACCAATGTCTCAAGCTATCTACAGTCATTTAATGTTAAAGCAACAGTTAAATCCACATCCTTGTCTACATATTGCCATTAGCCCTTCTACTGAAATGAATAAAAGTGTCTTATTAGTGTTTGTTTCTCATTTAAATAAGGTTGCAGTTAAATTTAGAGCCAATTGTTCGTGTTTGTATTCAGATTTGCGATGAGTCATCAGAATTGGATGTGACTCAGCTGCCATAAATATGAGGGTTTAATTCATAGACTGGTAACAGTTTTTGCACCAAATGAAATATTCAGCTGTAAATTAAAGACAGCTACTAATTAAATGTGCAGTGTGCACAGTGCATACAACTGGAACTTCATTACTAGTACAGAAGTTTTTCTAGCCTAAAAATTTCAACAGCTGTTTTATCAAACTGGGTGGCACGGTGGCTTAGTGGTTAGCACGTTCGCCTCTCAGCACTAGGGATTCCCGGTTTGAATCCCCATCTGGGTGGAGTTTCCATGTTCTCCCCGTGTCTGCGTGGGTTTCCTCCGGGTTCTCCGGTTTCCTCCCACCGTCCAAAAACATGGATCAAGTCAATTGAGTTCTCCAAAATTGCCCCATGTAGAGTGTTTATGTGTGCATGTCTGTGTGTGTGAGTGTGTGCCCAGCGATAGATTGGCGTCCTGTCCTGGGTCTATCTGCCCAGCGCCCGAAACGTTCTCCCCTGGATGGGCATGGGGAACCCCACCGCGACCCTAATAGAGGATAAAGCGGAAGATTATGAATGAATGAATGAATGTTTTATCAAACTGGATTTTAGAGTTTTTTTTCAAAGTCATTCTTTCGAGCTTAACCATAACCCAAATACAAAGATAAGATGGGGGTCAGATGTTTGCCATGCAGATGTGCAAACAGCAGGTAACCACTAATTCTAGGCAAATAAAATAAACATCAAATGGATCACAGAAGCATGCTGGCTACAAGAACTGGCATTAATTACAGACTGTATGAAAAAAATGGTAAAAAAAACTGTTGGCTAGTGTATCTGCTATCACAACATTCCTGTCGCTGCTGCGATTACTCTCCTCGCATGTCGTGATTCAATAATAAACACCCGTTGCCATCTGCTTCGTATATCAACCCAACATTGCTACACTCCTGCCACATACTTTAGTAATTAATTTTATTGCTCACCCAATATATATGTATATGAAATTTTACTGGGAAGAAATAACTTGTATTATTGGCACACTAAATTTCTATGACGTGTTATTCTTTTCTTTATCTCAATCACAGAGACAGAGACAGATTTATTAGATTTATTACTTTTCACATTTATTCAGCTTTTTCATTTAGCTGTAAATGGATTCATTCATTCGTTCATTCATTATCGTCCTAGTTCTTTAATTCTCTACTAATGTAGTGTGTGTGTGTGTGTGTGTGTGTGTGTGTGTGTGTGTGTGTGTGTGTGTGTGTGTGTGTGTGTGTGTGTGTGTGTGTGTGTGTGTGTGTGGAGGAGAAAGTTTCTGGGCGCTGGGCAAACTCAGAGTCACAATCTGACTATCTTAAAGAAACTGGTGCTATAGATTATTCAAACCGCTAGCAAGATGATTTGAACTTCCATCCATTACCTTCCGCTTGTCTGGGGTTCGGGTCGCGAGGGCAGCAACCGAAGTAGGGAGACCCAGACCTCCCTCGCCCCAGCCACCTCCACCAGCTCGACTGGGGGAACCCCGAGGCGTTCCCAGACCAGCTGAGAGATCTAACCCCTCCAGCATGTCCTGGGTCTTCCCCGGGGTCTCCTTCCAGCTGGACTTGCCTGGAACACCTCCCTAGGAAGGCGCCCAGGAGGCATCCTTACCAGATGCCCGAACCACCTCAACTGGCTCCTTTCGATGCGGAGGAGTAGTGACTCCACTCCGAGTCTCTCCCGGATGACCGAGCTTCTCACCCCGTCTCTAAGGGAGAGCCCAGACACCCTGCGGAGAAAACCCATTTCGGCCGCTTGTATTCGCGATCTTGCTCTTTCGGTCATTACCCAAAGCTCATGACCATAGGTGAGGGTTGGAACGTAGATCGACTGGTAAATCGAGAGCCTTGCCTTGTGGCTCAGCTCCTTCTTCACCACAACAGACCAGTATAGGGTCCGCATCACTGCTGACCCCGCGCTGATCTGTCTGTCAATCTCACGCTCCATCTTACCATCACTCATGAACAAGACCCCGAGATACTTAAACTCCTCCATTTGAGGCAAGATCTGATCCCTGACCCAGAGAGGACTCACTACTCTTTTCTGAGAACCATGGCCTCAGATTTGGAGGTGCTGATTTTCATCATGATTTTCATGATTTGAACTTAATCAAGTTTAATACTTTGTTCCATTTTATCATCATATCATCTTGGGCTGGGTAATATTTGTAAGCATGCACTGCAACATAACATAATTATAGGCGCTGAACTTAAAAGTTAATATGAAGATACAGGCAGTAATTAAATGGTCTGGACAAATATACATACATACAAACATTTACCAGATTACAAACTATTACCACTGTCTTAACCTTTCCATATGCGACAATGAGTTTGTAGTTCACTAACAAAGAGTCAGTAGTTTATACAATTAGAGCTTTCAACGATCACCAAAATAAATAAATCAAATGATAATATACACCTTACATACATCAGAATCAGAATCAGAATCAGAATCAAAATCATTAATCCCCAGAGGGAAATTGCAGTTTTTGCAGATGCTTCATTTGTCGTTTTTATAAACAGAAGTTTAGTAAAGACTACATTAAAGTAAGTAAGTAATACATTAAATCCTTTTACTTTCTTTGGACAGGTTACATGAGCTAAGACTGTGAATTCAAATGAATCGGGTCTGGTTCTGTTGGACTCTGCACAATATATCAAAATCATGTGAACATTAACTTTATTCACCCATACTGGATTGATGGCTTCAATTTACTTTCACAACTTTGACTTTGGGCGGCATGGTGGCTTAGTGGTTAGCATGTTTAACTCTCAGCCCTGGGGATCAAGGTGCGTATCCCAGTCTGGGTGGACTTTCCATGATCTCCTTGTGTCTGCATGGGTTTCTTCCAGGTTCTTCAATTTACTCCCACAGTCCAAAAACATGGATAAATTGGTTGTGCTAAATTGCCCTATAAATTGCCTTCATATAGTATATGTGTATTTGTGAGTGAGTGACGTGTCTGGGTAAACACTCACAGACATGGATTGATGCCCTGTCCTGGGTTTGTCTGCCCAGTGCCCGAAATGTTCTCTTCTGTATAGCCCCCCTCCCCCCGACTCTAGTCCCTAGTATAGGATTAAGTGGAAGATGATGAGATGAATTTTGACTTTGTACTATGCAGGATTTTGTACTATGATCTTATCACATTTAATTTAAACCAAGCCATAAATGCATGTGCAAATGTAATGTGCTGAACCCAGCATGACCTACTGCTAAATAAAATATATGCTAAATGAATTCAGGTTTAAGTTTTTAATAATATACCTCTTAAAAATATTTGTGTATTGCATGAAGATGTTTTTGACATTGAAGTTAAAGATGGTTGTTTGCTGGCATAGTGGATCAGGCATGAGAAATGAAGAAGACCCCTAAACTGGATCAATCGAGAAATTATCTCTCCATAAGATAACATCCATCCATCCATCCATCCATCCATCCATCCATTATCTTCTGCTTTATCCTATATTAGGGTCGCGGGGGGGTTCCCCATGCCCATCCAGGGGAGAACATTTCGGGCGCTGGGCAGATACACCCAGGACAGGGCGCCAATCTATCGCTGGGCACACACTCACTCACACAGACATGCACACATACACACTCTATATGGGGCAATTTGGAGAATTGATTTGATCCATGTTTTTGGACTGCGGGAGGAAACCAGAGAACCCAGAGTAAACCCACGCGGACACGGGGAGAACATGGAAACTCCACCCAGATGGGGATTTGAACCGGGAATCCCTAGTGCTGAGAGGGGAACGTGCTAACCACTAAGCCACCATGCTGCCCCATAAGATAACATCTTTATGATAAAAGACAATGCTGATCT
Organism: Corydoras sp. C115; assembly: GCA_019802505.1. Lineage (NCBI taxonomy): Eukaryota > Metazoa > Chordata > Actinopteri > Siluriformes > Callichthyidae > Corydoras > Corydoras sp. C115. The sequence continues at coordinate 2,829,610 of JAFMOC010000034.1, read as the reverse complement.
TTAATTTGCTCAATATGAAACTAATAATAAAGCATAAGCAAGACTATTGCAAAGTATACATTTGCAGTTATAGCAAGGTATTAGCAAATCAATGACAAGAAAACATAAACGAAAGTGAAAATAGCACAGGAAGGAAATGTCTATTATATGGACATTGAAAAAGCTGTGTTAATAAATAAATAAAAGTGAGAACAGTCAACACAAAATAGAGCCCTAATTAAAAAATAATCAAACTGCTAAAATTATTGGAGCTCTTCTACTGTCCAGACATAATAATTAAACCACTTGTGAACAGTGTTTTAGCAATAAAACCAAGTACACATTGAAATGGCATCATTTGAATACCAACACACGTACAGAGGAAACAGAACTGATCATCATCACTGAGCCTTGAAAAGTTAAAATTAACACTGTAGAATAAACTCAATTTCTGGATGAGACTGATAAGATTGTAGGTGAAAGTGATTACAAAAGTGTTGAAGTCGATCGATAAGAAGGAATTATGGAGCACATGAAGTATGCAAAAAGACAGTGAGGAGAAAACAAGCGGTGTTGGTCCATTTCCTCTTCTCTCACATCATTTTAAAAATAGCAACACAGAGAGGCACTGTTCTCTCAAAAACAAACACACAGCAGCAACACCATGATATTGTTTTACTGGGTTTTGCATAAATAAAGGACAAGCTTTAATTTGGTAATAAAATGTATTCGATCTTCATCTATTTTATTATATTATACAACTATTAGACAACTAGTAATACTCACATTAAAGACTTATTTTTATGAAACTCATGTCCAGTGTCTTGTTATTAACATTTATGAAATATTAAATCATAACTTATGGCTTTCTTGAGAATTGTGTATTATTATCCACATGAGACATCATGTGGTTAATAACACATCTAACCCCAACTGCTCTCCGGGGTGCTGTGTACAGGGCTGCCCACCGCTCTGGGCACATGTGCGCACTTCTCTGGTGTGTTTTTCACTGCATGGATAGATTAAATGTGGAGGATCTCAATGTGTAAGCACAGAAAAATGGCTATAATCATATCACATTAATTAGAAAAAGAAAGGTTTAAATTTTAATATATATATATATATATATATATATATATATATATATATATATATATATATATATATATATATATATATATATATATATATTAAAATTTAAACCTTTCTTTAAATTCTTTCTTTAAATCTTTCTTAAATATTTAAATTTAAACTTGCCTCCGACACTTTTTATCTTATTTGTATATATTTTGTATTTTTGTACTTAATCTAGCCTTCAACTTAATTCTGTTTTTACTTATCTTATATTTATTTATCTTTTATTATCTTTATTCATCTTTGTTTATGGGGCATCTGTGAATTTCCCCTGGGGATTAATATTAATAAATTATTATGATTCTAATTGAATGATATTGAAAATTTAACAATGTATATTTATTACATTTTTTAAATTTATTTATATTATATTTATTTTTTATCATTTTTTTGTATTTTCTATTCCCATATGTAAAAAAACTTAAAAAAAAAAAAAAAAAATTTAAAAAACAGTAAAGAAACTTTGAGAATACATGGGTACAATTGGGGACCATACTTTTTGAGCAGCAAGTAATATTGATAAGCTTAAACCCTCCCTGAAACCAGTCAGGAATTGACCTGCAGCATCTTATTATGATATAAACTCATAGCTCACATCTGCAACAATCTGCAAATTATAAATGGTTTGCAAATATTAATAATTACAGCAGTTAATATTATTGACACCCTGTTATACATGACTAAAACAGCCAATACAAAACGTTTTTTACTGTAGGGATTAAAGCTCATTTTGATCTATACTTTATAATAATAAAAAAACTATTTAAGTATTACAATTTATTAAAAAGCTTATTATAAATTGAAACTATTTAGGGTAAGTCTTAATTTGCCATCATATATAACAGTACAGAGTCTTCTACAGTAAAACATAAGACTGCAGATCACAAAACCTTAATCCTGTTGACAGTATGTATGGAGTGTGTAATAAGATCATGTCTGGCCTTTGTAAACTCAAAATCATAAAATTTAAAGGGAATATTATTTGCTTATCATTTTTTTAGCTCATGCAAATGTTTTGCTTGCTTTGTTAATATATGAAACAATCCATTAATGAAATAAACTTAATGACTGTTCCAGAGCATTTTCTGTGCTTGTACAGTCATTTGCTATATTGGTATGATTTTGAGTTTATTCATTCATTCATTATCTCCCGCTTTATCCTCTATTAGGGTCGTGGTGGAGTTCCCCATGCCCATCCAGGGGAGAACATCTCGGGTGCTGGGCAGATAGACCCAGGACAGGGCGCCAATCCATCGCTGGGCACACACTCACACACTCAAGCACACTCTATATGGGGCAATTTAGAGAACTCAATTAACATAATCCATGTTTTTGGACTGTGGGAGGAAACCGGAGAACCCGGAGGAAACCCACACGGACATGGGGAGAACATGGAAACTCCACCCAGATGGGGATTCGAACCGGGAATCCCTAGCGCTGAGAGGCGAACGTGCTAACCACTAAGCCACCGTGCCGCCCCATTTTGAGTTTACTCTTCCTTAAAAAGGTTCACAGTTGTCTGAGTCAGCAATAGAACAGTGTGGAGTGAGGAAAGTGAATGGCAGTTTTGGTACATTGATTTAGATGATGCTTAATGGGAGAAGGTCAGTCTTGATGCTATACCCTAATTCTTTTCGCAACAAAAGTAAAGATGGAAGGGACTATTTATGGACATGTAATGTACATCTATAGATTGATTCTGTCTGGACACTGCAGAATGAGCACTTAAATGTCAGAACTGTGTTAAAAAGTCAAACTCCACAAGACAGAAATCAAATATTTCATCTAAATAGATTACATACACACAGAGAACGATCCACAAGAATTCTTCTAATTTGTAAAAATTCAGCCAAACCGTCCAGTATGTGCTATATTTATTCAGTTTAGTGCAAACTGTGCTTTTTTTTTTTTTTTTTTTTTTTTTTTACAATAATTTAAAATCATAGTGTTGGCTGTACTATGCATTAACTGTATTTAATTTGTTGGTTTATTGAAATTTTAGTGCACACTGATCTGTAATTTAAAGCATATAGTGCACACTGAACTTGTATTAATAAACATATTGATCTGTGATATTTGTAAAACCATCCATTCATCCATTCATTATCTCTGCTTAATCCTTCACTAGGGTAGTGGGGGTAGGGGTGGGGAGGTTCCCCCATGCACATCCAGGGGAGGACATTTCGAGCGCTGGGCAGCTACCCAGGACAGGGTACCAATCTATCACTGGGCATACTCACTCACACAGACACATACCCAGACACACACTATATGGGGTAATTTAGAGCATTCGGTTTACCGTGAATCTATGATTTTGGACTGTGGGAGGAAACCGGAGAACCTGAAAGAAACCCACATGGACATGGAAAGAACATGGAAACTCCACCCAAATTTGGATTCAAAGCTGGATCCCCAGCGCTGTGAAGCAAACTTGCTAACCACTAAACCACCGTGCCGTCCTTTGTGCAACCAGTACTTCAAAGTGTAGTTCAAGCTTTAATTCTTTTGCATCTTCCATGATTTCTAAGTGTGTTCTTATATTTTACCAACACTTTATAAAGAAAAAAACACATCTGTATAAAAATGTCAACATTTTAACTTGTTTTGATTTTGTCCTTCTTTCAATCGATCAGGGTACAGCACAATGTTATGAAGCAATAAAATAAAAAGCATCTTAACATAGTGAATATTGAATGTAATTATATTTTCAGTTAAACTCTTAATAAAACTAAATGTTGTGACATTAGATTAGGTTGTGTAAGCAATGCTATGGTAAACACATGACATTAACAGAAGTAAGCAATACTGACATTATGTTACTGGCACGCTAGTAAAAACATTAAAAAGCTTTTCTTGTAGATTTGTCTAGAAAAGGTTATTAACCAGAAAAGGTTAATATGATGAACAAAAATCAGATTCTTGCTTTACTTGCTGTTTTTTATTTTTAAATAAATCATATTTTTAGATATGGGGTTGTTGGTTCCAAGCTAATGTTAATAAATCTTAGTCTTAAAGACATCAGTACAAATAAAAGAAACAATGGCAGTTAATTAACATTTACATGTTTTTAGTTTGACCAGCTGTCATCACTTCCTTACGTAATACATTACCATAACCTCTAAATATGACAGATTTAAATGCCATGAGCTGCCAGTCCACTTGACTAAGCCTGCTATGTCTTTACCCTGACCTTTTACCCATCTAATAATAATAGTAAGAGTATTAAAGTAGAACTTTAAAAACAATCATTACTTGTATGTTGTAATGTTTTTTTTAGCTGGACAAGGTGAGTATGTTAATGTACAAACAGACATGCAGACTATCAGACTAACCTGACATTGCTCAGCTTTAATAAAAAAAATGAAAACTCTTAACAGAAACAGTAGAATGATGTTCACCAGTTATTATAGCAAATGAGAACATATTTATCTCTCAGTCTTTGTGACAGATGACGGTCAGTCTGACTCAAGAAAGTTAGCAGGCGGTGTGAATGAGCAATTGTATCTCATTTACACTTTTTCCATGATAACTGCAAGCATCGAGACACATCTCCAATAACATATTGTAAAAACGTAACCTTCTGCTTTGTTGGGGAACATTATACGATAGATATAAAGTCTATCCTTAAAGAATTTCCATTACTAAATATGGGTATGATATAGTTACATGATATAGTATGGAATGTATAGGATTTTTGATTGTTTCAGGGATTGAAAGTTTACTAGAATACACAATGAACCCATAGGATGTGGGTGGTAAGGTTTGATTGTCTATCGTAGATTGTGACAATACAGAAGTAATAGGGGTCTATTTGCAGACATTTAAAGAATAATACTTCTAAATAGGTTGCCATCTGTTGAGTGAAATCTCTTAATTACAAATCCTGTAATTCTACTTAGCTAAAAGAGCCTTAGTCTGGTAACGGTCCTTTGCTTAAGCAAGAACCATGGTGACCTATTGCATCATTCCATACTTAACATTTCTAATGGAATGCCGTGGAAAATATTCTATTTATGTAATTCCAAAATAGCTCAGGTATAGGAATGAAATATCTCTATTTGTGTTTCCTTTTACAGCGAGACAGAGACAGAGAGAGAGCAAGAGCAAGAGAGAGAGAGAGAGAGAGAGAGAGAGAGAGAGTGAGAGAAAGAGAGAGAAAGAGGGAATGAAATAAAGATACCTGATATGAAATAAACCTTCAGCAGACATTTCTACTTTAGATGTTTTTTGAATGAATGCTATTAGGCTAACAAATACAGTTGTTCCTTCCTAAAGTCTAAAGCTATTAATAAATATTAATAAAATGTCTATTTAGAGAAACAGACCCTATTTTGTGAAAAGTTGATCCATTTTGTAAAATGCAATAAAATAAATTATTTTCCATAATGCCACCACTGACCAACCCATAATGCGTTAATTTACTATAGTACAGTAATTTGTATATTATAGTAAAGGGAATTGTTGCCTGTTGTTTGATAAAATACTTCATCTGCTTACATCAAGCTGTCATAGGTATGGACTTTCTAAAAATATTTATCGTCTTGATGGCAACATATGACCTCAACATACATTTTTTACTATGTTTGGACCATCTGGTATTAACTTGAGTACATTTGTGTAGTGAATTAATGTCTTTCACTTTTATAATAGTATTTCAGGTCATACAGTATACTATATGTACACTATATGTCCTATAATATGTTGCATGATCTAAATTTTGTGCAGTCATGAATTTAAAGGTGGTTTTCCAACTTTTTAAGACGTTTGACACATATTTGACCTATCAACCTATTGCTCACATGCACATATAGGTTGATCTGCATTCTTATTTTATCTCTATTTTTGCATTAATAATAAAACATTTTGAAAATGCACATCACCAGGCCATTTATGTACACTGGGCATGGGTGTGCTTGTTTAAATTGTATGCTTTGCATTTGGTTCCGTATTGACAAAATAAATATTAGTGGAGGAAGGTTATGTTGTGGTTTAAGTGATCCCAACCAAACATGAAGCATAAGTGTCTGCTTCAGCATTTTAAAAAATCTGCATTTTTCTCTGATCATTCTAAAACAGAGACCCTTGACATTCAATTGTAACGAGTACTTCAGTATTTACTGTGTTTTTAGGGTCTCAAAAACAACAGGGTAGCGTGGAAGTTTTCAACTTCAAATTAATTAAAGATTTGATGTAATCATATTATATTGACTACTCATTTATGGTTATACATCTTATTTGTGTAATTACCACATTTAATCATTTTAAATATCTTTTTCTAACAATTATTGATTTCTTAATGTAATTTTATCATTTAATATACTGCACACAGACTGCACAATGGCTTAATGATTAGCACAATTAGGCCGGGGATCCAGGTTTGAATCCCAGATTTTCCGTTTTCGTACGGGTTTCCTTTGGGTTCTCCAACTTCCCCAACAGTCCAAAAGCATGGATTCAAGGTAGACTGGATTTCCCCCCCCCCCCCCCATCTGTATGTGTGAGTGTGTGCCAAGCAATAGATTGACGTTATGTACAGGATTAAGCGAAATATAATAATTGGAAGAAATTAACAGTATACATTCATACATATGTTTTTTTTATTAGAACAAGAGGAGCAGCATGGTGGCTTAGCGGTTAGAAAGTTCATCTCTCAGTGCTGGGGATCCAGGTTTGAATCCCAATCTGAGTGGAGTTTTCATGTTCTCCCCGTGTCTGCGGCTGGATTCAAGGTCAATTGAATTCTCCAAATTGCCCCATATAGAGTGTGTTTGTGTGAGTGAGTGTGTGCCCAGTAATAGTTTGGCGCACTGTCCTGGGTGTATCTGCCCAAGACCTGAAACGGACCCCCCTCCCATGACACTAGTAGAGGATTAAGCGGAATATAATGAACGAATGAAGATTTAAAAAGTGTCTGAGATTAATAACAAATAATTGCCTGAATATAACATTCCCAACAAGTCATATTCAGTGGGGGCTAAATCTCAGCAGCTGAGAAAAGACACTTAAACCAATTAACTTTTCATATTTAATTTAATGCCATGTAATACACCTTAACAAGCTTTAAAGGAAATGGGACAAACTATTAAACATTAGAGGTAACGAATGGGTTTTAATACCTGATACGCATTTATATATGAAGGTTTTCAAGTTGTTAGTTTTACATTACATTTATATTTAGTCATTTAGCAGACGCTTTCATTCAAAGCGACTTATAAATGAACGCACCACAAGTCAGTAGTTATGGAGAAAAAAGAACATCTAGTGAGAGTAAACAGAATGCAAACTGCATGTGAAACTCGAGCTGTTAGTTGTTGTTGGTTGTTGTTAGTGGGCAGCACGGTGGCTTAGTGGTTAGCACGTTCTCCTCTCAGTGCTAGGGATTTCTGGTTCGAATCCCAATCTGAGGTGGGTTTCCCAATTTCCGCGTGGGTTTCCTCTGGGTTCTCCGGTTTCCTCCCACAATCCAAAAACATGGATCAAGTCAATTGAGTTCTCCAAATTGCCCCATATAGTGGGTTTGTTTGTGTCTGTGTGGGTGAGTGTGTTCCCAGCGATAGATTGGCGCCCTGTCCTGGGTGTATTTGCCCAGTGCACGAAACGTTCTCCCCTGGATAGGCATGGGGAACCCCCCCCACGACCCTAATATAGGATAAAGCGGAAGATAATGGATGAATGGATGGGTTGTTGTTAGTTGTTGTTGGATGTTGTCAGTTGTTTTTAGTTTGTTGTCAGTTGTTGTTGGATGTTGTCAGTTGTTGTTAGTTTGTTGTCAGTTGTTTTTAGTTTGTTGTCAGTTGTTGTTGGATGTTGTCAGTTGTTAGTTTGTTGTCAGTTGTCATCTGTTGTTAGTTGAGATTGGTTGTTGTTAGTTGTATTTAGTTGTGATTGGTTGTTGTTAGTTGTATTTAGTTGTGATTGGTTGTTGTTAGTTGTGATTGGTTGTTGTTAGTTGTTGTTGTCAGTTGTTTTTAGTTTGTTGTCAGTTGTTGTTGGATGTTGTCAGTTGTTAGTTTGTTGTCAGTTGTCATCTGTTGTTAGTTTGTTTTTGTCATCTGTTGTTAGTTGAGATTGGTTGTTGTTAGTTGTGATTGGTTGTTGTTAGTTGAGATTGGTTGTTGTTAGTTGTATTTAGTTGTGATTGGTTGTTGTTAGTTGTGATTGGTTGTTGTTAGTTGTAGTTGTTGTCAGTTGTGGTTGGTTGTTGTCAGTTGTAGTCAGTTGTAGTTGTTGTTAGTTGTGATTGGTTGTTGTTAGTTGTATTTAGTTGTGATTGGTTGTTGTTAGTTGTAGTTGTTGTTAGTTGTTGATTGGTTGTTGTTAGTTGTAGTTGTTGTTAGTTGTTGTTAGTTGTGATTGGTTGTTGTTAGTTGTAGTTGTTGTTAGTTGTGATTGGTTGTTGTTAGTTGTAGTTGTTGTTAGTTGTGATTGGTTGTTGTTAGTTGTGATTGGTTGTTGTTAGTTGTAGTTGTTGTTGTCAGTTGTGATTGGTTGTTGTTAGTTGTTGTCAGTTGTAGTTGTTGTTAGTTGTGATTGGTTGTTGTCAGTTGTAGTTGTTGTTAGTTGTGATTGGTTGTTGTTAGTTGTAGTTGTTATTGGTTGATGTTAGTTGTAGTTGTTGTGATTGGTTGTTGTTGTAGTTGTTGTTAGTTGTGATTGGTTGATGTTAGTTGTAGTTGTTATTGGTTGATGTTAGTTGTAGTTGTTGTTAGTTGTGATTGGTTGTTGTTGTAGTTGTTGTTAGTTGTGATTGGTTGATGTTAGTTGTAGTTGTTATTGGTTGATGTTAGTTGTAGTTGTTGTTAGTTGTGATTGGTTGTTGTTAGTTGTGATTGGTTGTTGTTAGTTGTTGATGTTAGTTGATGTTAGTTGTTGTTAGTTGTTATTGGTTGTTGTTAGTTGTTGTTAGTTGTTATTGGTTGATGTTAGTTGTAGTTGTTGTTAGTTGTGATTGGTTGTTGTTAGTTGTAGTTGTAGTTAGTTGTTATTAGTTGATGTTAGTTGTTGTTAGTTGTGATTGGTTGATGTTAGTTGTAGTTGTTATTGGTTGATGTTAGTTGTAGTTGTTGTTAGTTGTTCTTGGTTGATGTTAGTTGTAGTTGTTGTTGTTATTGGTTGTTGTTAGTTGTAGTTGGTTGTTGTTATTGTTGTTGTTAGTTGTTTCTTGTTACGTTTGATTGTTGTTGTTAGTGTTTCTTATTGTTGATGTTAGTTGTAGTTGTTGTTAGTTGTTCTTGGTTGATGTTAGTTGTAGTTGTTGTTAGTTGTTCTTGGTTGATGTTAGTTGTTGTTAGTTGCACTCGGTCTTCAGGCATGACATGATAACGCGCACTTCCGTGTTTTCCTGCGACGTAACGCCAGTCGGCACCAGGAAGCGGCTAATCTCACAGGCTTTGATCCTGCCGTCCACAGGTATTTATCTTCAGCTCGTTCGGTTCTTAGTTTAAATCACAACGCACGCGCTTTTTCCATTCAATGATATAAACGCCTTCAGTGCAGGAACATGTAGAGTTAAATACACACTCAGGTGGTGGACTTAAAGCAGATAATGCTAGCTAGTTAGCTACAACCGGACTGTGTGTGTGTGTGTGTGTGTGTGTGAGTGAGAGAGAGAGAGACACACACAGAGAGAGAGAGAGGGGGGATGTAGGCGATGACGTTTCGGGTTCTGTAAGCTTGCATTATAAACCGAGAGCAGAACGTTGTTTAAAATGTCAGGCTCTGATGTGCTGGCTGCTCGGCGGTGGTGCAGGTGCTGAGCTGAGCTGAGCGAGGCGCACAGAGGACCGCGCAGCGGAGGGTGTGCACAGGACCGCCGCGCACTGAGCCTCGGGAAGCGGCTGCCAAACGGAAAGATGCCCGCGGGTGAGTACTCAGCTCTATGCATCAGTATTTACAACAGTCAGCCACGCACCCCTCTCAAATCAGTGTTTACACACTCAGTAAGATTCCATAATCACCCCTCTGGAATGTTGGTGGACGAAGTATGAACGACGTCTTACATATAATGACTAGGGCTAAGTTAATCCTACTATGGTGTGTATAGAGCTTGTAAACACATAAACACACACACGCAGTTGTTGGCATCCTTATGTAGCAATATTAAATAAAATAAATTATATTATATTATATTATATTATTTATATATATATATATATATATATATATATATATATATATATATATATATATATATATATATATAGGCGGCACGGTGGCTAGTGGTTAGCACGTTCGCCTCTCAGCGCTAGGGATTCCCAGTTCAAATCCCCATCTGGGTGGAGTTTCCATGTTCTCCCCGTGTCTGAGTGGGTTTCCTCCGGGTTCTCCGGTTTCCTCCCACAGTCCAAAAACATGGATCAAGTCAATTGAATTCTCAAAATTGCCCCATATAGAGTGTGTCTGTGTGAGTGAGTGTGTGCCCAGCGATGGATTGGCGCCCCGTCCTGGGTGTATCTGTCCAGCGCCCAAGACGTTCTCCCCTGGATGGGCATGGGGAACCCCACCGCAACCCTAATAGAGGATAAAGCGGGAGATAATGAATGAATGAATATATATATATATATATATATATATATATATATATATATATATATATATATATATGTGTGTGTGTATATATATATATATATATATATATATATATATATATATCTATATATATATATATATATATATATATGTATGTATGTAGTATATATCAGTATATCATATTTCCCTTTTGCAGTGTGCACTAAATCTGCATAACAAAAAAATAAATCTATAGTTTCTCTTCATATGATTGGTATTCAATATAGCTGCTTGTGAGGCCATTGGATGATGTTTTTTTTTTAAGCACCCTTTAAATGCTTTAGGGCAATGGGTTCCTTCCCATGATGTATTGACAATAATGCACAACCCTGAGGGCCTTATTGCTTTTGTAAAATGTTCATACAAACACTACAATAAAAAGAAAACAAGGGTTACTCTATAAATGTGTTTATTAAAAACAAACTTATTAATTAACTTGGCTGCAATTTAATCTGGTTTTAAACGTAAACATTGATGTATTTTCATTAATGTTATACGATTTAAAAAAAAAAAAAAAAAAGTTCAACCACGTTTGCGCATTTCACGCCTTGATATGAATGTAAAGCGGTCAGAGGTGTTCATTATTGTCAATAATGTCACGGCTTGCCAGAATATCAACCAATCGGATTTACGGACCGAAACTACCCATTTTATTTTCCTGTGTTGTAAAAGGAAATGCTTGAATGTTTACATGCTTACAGTCCTACTACATCTGTTCCTCCATTTGTGCTGTTTACCACAATGCAAATTAAAAAGAAAATTAGTACCTACATCCTTAGCTACTGGGGAGTGCTAGATGATAGAACAGATAAAAGGTTAGTAGGTTGATGTCTTGTAAAGTAAGCTTGAAGAGGAATGTGTCTTGGACAGCAGACCTTACTTTTGAACCTTTTCGAGGTGTTGTGGGCTTAATTAAATCTTAATTTTGTGGAATTTCAGTGAAAAAGGTACTCTGATGACTCATTTGAAAAGCTTGTACAGTAGTAAGAAGGTTAGGATGAACACAAATCGAGTGGATGAGAATGGACTGGACTGATTAAAGGCAGGATTTTGTTCCCTGTATAATTTTATATAGATAATTGCTATAAAAAATAATTGACTGACTGACACCCCTACTGTTTTTATAGGCCTCTTTGTTAAACAAAATGTATACATACACAATAATAATGAAACATTTTGATAATGTTAAGTGTTATAAATATTTTATATTATAAATCATTAACTAAAATAAAACAAAATGGATGTCCTTTGATCAGGAACTAAGGTCTAATGCAGATATAAAAAACAGCTGTAAACACAGTTTTAAAACCTCACAAGTTTTTGATTGCATAGATAAGCCAAAGTTCTGATGAGGTTTGTTGAGTCAGCTAAACCTTATCAAATGGCAGAGACATTTCACAGATTATGCCACATTCTGGTTTTAGGATTTGTTATAAAATCATGAAATGTAGTTACCCTCAGTAAAAATATTGTAAAAATTGTGTCAGTCTGGAGTGTTGTCCTTCATGTTTAGCATATGGTCAGTTCTTTGTGTGGTCCACTAACTGTGTGACAGTAACTTGAAATTACTTGAACTCTTTTCTAGGATTATGATGCTGGTTGTTGATAACTAATTTTTAGTTGTACAATGCAAACTTGTTAACTTAGTTTTCATAGTTTAATCTTTCAGCAATGTTAAATGTTAAAAACATTTGCATCAACTACTTATTTTAATTGCATTAAATAATATGTTAAAAGGATTTTGTAGTTCTAACAAAAACATTTTTACCTTTATTTGTATTTGTATTTTTTTTCCCCTGTAGGCTTTATGCATGACTGTGTTTTATGTTTATGTATGTTGAAGTGTTTATTTGTTCTTTAGGTCATCATTTGGTCAAGTTAAACATATAAAAGTAATTACAGTATCTGAATTACTAACAAATTGTTGCTGATAGATTTTTTTTTTCTCATAGCAAGTATGTAACAAGATCATGAAATACAAGTCAAAATTCAATATGCCACAGCATTAATTAAGAAACCCTAATGCTTGCGTTTGTTTTTGGCTAGTGTTTGTTGAAACAGCTTTATAGTTTCTGAATCAAATGTTTTGGTAATTTTACGTCCATAATTTTAGTTTGATTGTTAATACTTGCAATTGCAAATTGGCTGTTCAATGTTACCTTATGGGTGGCCTTCAATGTCAAAATATTCTGTTTTGTGTTTTTGCCCTGATGACACAAAACAAGTCTCTTCAGACAAAGAAATGCATATTTACTCTGATAATTGTTAATAAATAATTATAATAATGAATAATATTTATTTCTACTGTTAGTCTTACCTTCCTCTTCTTAAGAGCTCCAAAGTAAACTTTCCTTTAACAGAACTGGTGCTTCCACCTTTCTCAAATAATTGCATAGGCGCTTGATTTGGTACTGCCTTGTTTTGGTGTGGCATTATTTTATTCAATGACGGTGCATATTTCTCTTCATTTGCTTACTCTTGTTTTGCATTGATATAAAGATTGATACTGAATCAAAACTTGATATTTGCAACATATTTGAATCCTTATGTTTGTTGCAAACTTAAAATCTATCAATTAGCAAAACATATTAGCACATACACTCAATTTGTGTAATTTTAGACAATTAAGAATGTGCCTGTTCTTTTCTCTCATGTTTGTACACTTTAAATTAAATAAGATTGACCTTTAAAAAAACAAACAAACAAATGAACAACCTGCATTATTACCTGAGGAAGATCAGACCTTTCTTGACTGAACATGCTACCCAGCTGTTAGTTCAAGCCCTCATCCTATCCTGGCTTGATTATTGTAATGCGGTGTTTGCCGGTCTCCCAGCTTCCACAGTCAGAACTCTACAACTAATTTTGAACTCTGCAGCCCGACATGTATTCAACCAACCCATGTCACACCACTAAGTGAACTCATGTCACACCACTACTCATTTTTCTCCATTGGATCCCTGTAGCTGCTTCCATTCAGTACAAGTCACTGATTCCTGGCCTACAGGACCATTTATGGGATCTTACCTTCACTCTTTCTTTTCAAAATACACTCCGGCTCGTTCAATTCGCTCGAGTGATGATTGTCGCCTGGTGATTCCACCTCACCGAAGAGTTAATTCTCACACGTGAGTTCGTGGCATTCACCACTGCAAAATGGTGGACCGATCTTCCCAACTCTGTCCATAAGGCAGAGTCACTAGGCATTTTTAAGAAACTACTGAAGATGCATCTTTTTTAAAGGACTAAATGTAAATATATTATTAGTTAACATGGAATGGAGTTATTAATGTAAATAAACGTCTTTTCCATGTTGCCAAACTTCTATAGTATTTGTGTATTTTGATCTTTTTGTTGCATTGTTGGCCTTCTTTCTATACGGGACAAATGTATGTTGGACTTGATGTAGATGACTGATGCACTGAACCTCTGAAGCTGCTCCAAAATGATTTGTTTTCCTCTCTGTGGCTTTCTCATTAGATTGTTGGTATCCAGGCATTGTCTGTGTCTTATTTAATTGTGATTTTCAAATTTTATAACTTTATACTATCTTGTGTAAGTACATGTATGTAAACCTTAAATTTAAATAAATAAATAAATTTTAAGACTGAATGATAAAATTAACAAATTAAAGCCAACTGAATCTGTTTTTTTTAGCGTCTTTACAGTAGTACACAATGGTTTATATCTCTGATTTACACTGTTTTAATCTTATATACAGTTTGTGCAGTAGTTTGGCAAAACTTACATTTGTTATGCTAATGTGAGTCACCTATAACAGGTTTTTACAAAATTTTGACTTTGCATAATTTTATTTATATATTATATTACATTGTTAATTGACATGGTCATTTAATTGGTAATGTTGTCTTTCATATTTTTAACAGTGGTGTAAATGTGAATTACATGCAGATACTGCAGGGGGACTCTGAGAGCAATGCTTATTCCCTATTAGAATTTACTAAAAATATTTACAGTATTTTATCAATCGGACTATCATATGACATTTGACAAAAAATGCTTTGATTTTACTGTTATTATTTATTGTATTTAAATGATTAACCAATGAAATATTATTTACCACACTCTGCACAATATGCCGTTTTAAAAAGAAACACATTTTTTATTATTAAATATGTGAAATGATCATATTTGAGGTAGTTGTTATAAGCTGTGAATGTAGAGCAAGTCAAAGTGCAATATTTCCATCTGAGTTGTAGTGGAGGGAGTGGAACTCTAATACAGGCACAAATAGAAATGGTCAAACATAATACAAGTACCTAAAAAGTATAGGTATCATAGTTGAGTAAATGACCTTTTTTTTTATCCAACACTGCAAAAGAAAACAGCAGCAATAAGAAAAAAAGATAAAACAAATAACATTGTTATGACATATAAATGTAACATGTACATTTTGTGTGGAAACTATTAAAAATGTTGTAGAAATAATAGCTTTGGAACATAAATATATGTAACTTGATAACATTTTGTTCGGTTCTTTTTGGAGCACAGCACACATTTTCTTTTAACTCATTGGTTTGACCTCTCATGTGCTGAGTGAGAAAGCAGTGGCTTGTTTGGCTATCTGAAGTGTCAATCACAACCGGAGGCGGGAATAACTAGTCGTTAATCATGTGTCTCCATCCCAGGTACACAGGTGTGCTTGGCACAGCATCTCTCCATTAGCACTTTTAGGATCATTAGTAGGTTTAGTTAATCATTTTGTTTGTTTTATAATTTTTTTTGAGGGGAAGGTTAGAAATCATCAGAATGAGGAGGTATAGACAGGTACCATGCTCAGAGGCAGACGGAACTTTCAGATACAGACGGAGCAGAGAAAGATCTTCCTTCCTTGCAAGACTGGGTACAGGTGTGTTTGTGTTTGGATGTGTGCATGTTAGTGCAAGTGCTGCTGAATTCCATTTGTAGATTCAAATTTATTTCCAAAAATTAAAACAATAATGCTTAAAATTTGTTCATACCTTATGTTTTGTTAATTTTATTTTATTAGTAGTGATGGCTATAGTGTATGCTAGTGTATTTACTGTTGTTATATAAAATCTATACTATTGATCCATTATTAACTTTAAATATGTATGTCAATCATGTCTGTTGTTGGTTGGTTTTATTTTTATTCTTTGTTGTCATGTCATGTAAAGTTGCTTTTAATTCCTAAAAAGTTTTGTGTTTTTGAGATCTCTCTCATTTGAGTTTTTACGTATTTAATTGTCATGTATCTGACTTTTTTTTTTATTGTAATTGTATTCATCTTTTACTTTACCTACCTTTTTGAGCACAATTGTTATTTTTAGTTTTTTTTTCTTATGATGCCTGTAAAACATGTTAAAATATGTAGAACTTCCCAATCAAACACTGCTCATTTCTGACAGATGTTTAATATTATTTTAATAAACAAACCATTAAGTTTTCTTAATGCATAGTTTCCTATAGGGTAAGTAATAAGGGTCAGTGACACATTGGGTGAGGGTATCAGATGTCCCCCCATCTAGATAGAAATGCATCTGTCTGTGAAAGAGGAAATCTGGGGGGAGGGTTTAGAGAGGAGCATGGTGGCTTATCTGATGCTCTCAGATTTCTTCCATCTTTTAATTATTAATCATCCATTCAGATGGGCTCACACACTGACATGCACAAAAAGAACTTTTAGTGCCTTAACACACCGACACAACCGGCTTTAGGCTGTTATACTTTTAGTTAAACAAAGACCTGATTTAATAAAAAAAAAAGTATTAGTAACTATAAGTTATGTTTAAAGTAATACTATTTCTTATATATACAGTACCAACTGATTTACTTGTACATCAAGACTTTAATTTGATTTACCCCATGTGAAAGTGATTATAATCCATGAGTAGCAAACATCTGGACTACATTTCCAATTTCATTTTATTTCTCTGTAACTATATATTTGCACATCATAAATGTATGATCTTTAGTATCAACTATATATTAAGTTAACTTTATTAACTGTAAATATATGCTTTTTCCCATTTTATTAACATATTGCTTAGCTTAAATATTTTTGTACTTTATGTTTATTGCAGTGGGTGGCACGGTGGCTTAGTGGTTAGCACGTTCGCCTCTCAGCACTAGGGATTCCCGGTTGAATCCCCATCTGGGTGGAGTTTCCATGTTCTCCCCGTGTCTGCGTGGGTTTCCTCCGGGTTCTCCGGTTTCCTCTCACAGTCCAAAAATATGGATCAAGTCAATTGAGTTCTCCAAATTGCCCCATATAGAGTGTGTCTGTGTGAGTGAGTGTGTGCCCAGTGATAGATTGGCGCCCTGTCCTGGGTCTATCTGCCCAGCGCCTGAGACGTTCTCCCCTGGATGCGCATGGGGAACCCCACCGCGACCCTAATAGAGGATAAAGCGGGAGATAGTGAATGAATGAATGAATGTTTATTGCAGTGGGCGGCACGGTGGATTAGTGCGCAGCACGTTAACCTCTCAGCGCTAGGGATTCCCGGTTGAATCCCCATCTGGGTGGAGTTTCCATGTTCTCCCCGTGTCTGCGTGGGTTTCCTCCGGGTTCTCCGGTTTCCTCCCACAGTCCAAAAACATGGATCAAGTCAATTGAGTTCTCCAAATTGCCCCTATAGAGTGTGTTTGTTTGAGTGAGTGTGTGCCCAGCGATAGATTGGCGCCCTGTCCTGGGTGTATCTGCCCAGTGCCCGAAACGTTCTCCCCTGGATGGGCATGGGGAACCCCACCGCGACCCTAATAGAGGATAAAGCGGGAGATAATTAATGAATGAATGTTTATTGCTCTTAACTCTGATTTTCTGATTACGAGGTATCGTGGACAAGGTCCATTCTATGTGTTTGCATATTTTCCATGTTGCATATCGTGTCTGTGCAGGTCACTTTCAGGAGTCCTGATTTTTTTTTTCCAAGCATAAAAAATTGTCTAATGACTAAATTGGAAACTAGTTTGCTCCTAGTATGAATTACTGTACTGTAGATGTGTTTGTGTTCTTGCCTTCTGATGGACTGGCAGCCTGTCCATAGTGTTTCCCTGTCTAATGCCCTATGAGCACTGTGCTCCAGCATCCTCCACAACTCTAAATAGGATAAAAGGTCTAGAAAATGAAAAAGTGAACTAGTACTTAGCAATATTATTAATATTAGCTAATTAATTAGCTTTGGTTAAAAATCCATTGTGTACATCTACACTAAGAAACAACGAGGCAATATCTCTGTACTTACCATTAAAACAATGCATATTTGACATTACATGTAGGTGGCTATAACTACTGCACATGCTTACATTTCTGTAATTATGCTAAATTATTTGTTAGCAGCTTACTATGTTATAACACAAAACATGACTTGCAGTGACTGATCTGTTTGGTGGGTCAAAAATGTCTATGAATGCACACTAAAATGAAACCGTTTCCACAGGTGTGTGTGGTTGCTGCGGACGTTGCCGACCCCGCTATAAGCGTTTGGTGGATAATATCTTCCCAGAGGACCCAAAGGTAGAATACCACCACTGTACTGTAGTCTCAATTCACAATTTCTCTATTTTCTTTTTTTTCTACGTTTGTTTGCCTTATAACTGTGCATTAACATATGCCTAAACACATTCAGAACTATCTTCATTTGTGAAATATGGCTTTAGTTTATAATATAGTTTAAAATATAGTTTAATATATATATATATATATATATATATATATATATATATATATATATATATATATATATATATATATGGGGAACCCCACCGCGACCACCCTATTAAAGCGGGAGATAGATTATAATATATATACTTTTAAAAAAAATATATTTCGATTTGGGTTTTCTAAAAAGATGTTTTTAATACATTTTAAAAACATCTACAAAATACAGATTTTTTTTATCTTGAATACAAAACATGCATGAAATAATAATAATAAGTATGATACTTTAAATTAAGTCAATGGTGGCTTATCTAAAAAATAATACACTGATTTGCTTAAAACACTCAAGCCCTGCACATTTTTATTATTATTGCATAATAATCATATTTATATAATCATGATTATTTCTTAGAAAATAATTGTCATTTTGGATAATCTACATGTCTTGTTTTTAGTGCCTTTTTAGCCCACAGTGGATAAAAGACAAGACATGCACATTTGTCTGATTTTAATTTTTTTAAATCTCACCAAATGCCATGTTTTGGTTTTCTTATAAAAATCCATTGAAGTTCAATGCACCTTAAAAAAGATTTTGGAAAACAACAACATTCAGGTGCAGATCCGAAGTGAGCAACTGCACAAATATACAACCACTTCTTATCCCTTAAGGGCCCCTTTTAGCATGAATGATATTCTCAAGGGAAGCTGACACAAATGTTACTTATACAACTGCAGTGATGCATAGACAACTGCACTCTACCCCTAATTGCTCAGGGGAGTGATATGAGGTGTTGGTCAGGAGCTCATTAAGTAAATTAGCAGATGAAGAGCTGTTGCTTGGCAAGGGCTCAGGGGCCTATGCATAAATGTTTTTCTTGCTGACTTGCACAATTAGGTCTGCTATGAGCCAGCAAAAGTTGCTACTCAGTCACACTTTCAACTCCTTGGGGCCCTGACATGTCAAGCTGCTTCTGAAGGAACTGTAGAAATCCAATCAGACTGCCCTATAAATTTAAAATTGGACACATCCTAAACTACAGTTAATAGTAAATATACCATCTGATTCTCTCTAAATGTAAATAGATGAGGTGAAATAATAGCAGTTCTTACATTTCATCCATCCATTATCTTCCGCTTTATCCTATACTATGGGGGGGTGGGTCCCCATGCCCATGCCCATCCAGGGGAGAACGTTTCAGGCGCTGGGAAGATACACCCAGGACAGGATGCCAATCTATCGCTGGGCACACACTCACTCACACAGACACAGGCACACACACACTCTATATGGGGCAATTTGGAGAGTTCAATTGACTTGATCCATGTTTTTGGACTGTGGGAGGAAACCGGAGAACCTGGAGGAAACCCATGCGGATACGGGGAGCAGTTCTTACATTTGATTAAAACAAACATACCCTACGAACCATATAATATAACATAATATTTTACTTACTTACATTTGTTACAACGTATGAATATACAAAAGTGATGATGTGTGCTTTGTGATCCTGTAAATTTAAAAGAAATGTATTGGATATATATACCATATGAATATTGTTAGTATATGTAATATATAACATAAGTGTCGTCCACAGAATATTTCCCCTACTTCCAAACTGGGTTTTGTAGTCATTAATTTTTTATAATTTTCTATTTAGGATGGATTGGTAAAGTCAGACATGGAGAAGTTGACATTCTTTGCTGTATCTGCACCTGAAAAGCTTGACCGAATCGGAGAGTATCTTGCCGAACGTCTCAGTAGAGATGTGGTCCGACACCGTTATGGGTGAGCAGGGTACATGCTTCTAATTATTGTAGTGTTTTTGATTAGAAGTACCATTGAATTCTAACCTGATGATTGTGTGTGCATGTAGATATGTCGTGATTGCAATGGAAGCTCTTGATCAGCTGCTAATGGCTTGTCACTCCCAGAGCATTAAGCCATTTGTGGAAAGCTTCTTGCACATGGTGGCAAAGCTGCTGGAGTCCAAGGAACCCGACTTGCAAGTGCTGGGCACCAACTCTGTAAGTGTATTAGCTTTGAATGTCAATTTGGCACCTCATATTAGTATCTTTTAATGTCCATGTAATCAGTTCCACTTTATGTACAGTTTGTGGTTTACCGTACGTATTGTGTTGGTCCATTTTACTCTGTTCTCTAATGGTCGGGACTCCAATAGTACCACCACAGAGCAGCTATTGTTTGGTTGGTGCATTATCCCTATTCCAGCAGTGTCACTGACTGGTTTAAATTAAACTACAAGAGCACTGCTGCACTAAAACCCCCTTACAGCATCAGTGTCACTGCACAACTAACAATCAATACACCACCCAAATTATAGCTGTTCTGTGATGGTCCTGACCAATAGAGAACAAAAGAACAAACAGGGGACAAACAAAAACAAACTTATGAAAATATTGTAATAATTATGAGAAATTTTGATTTTCAACTTTACCATATTATGAGGTGCAACACTGCTACAGACAAAAATACAGTTGTACATAAGGATAAGGTGACTCTATTTAACAATATAATTACAAAACTGTTATCCAACTTTGAATTTTTTTTTCGGATTGTTTTGTAATGCAATGCAAACGATCGATATATTTTTAAAGAAATAAATTAAGTTTGTGTGCACAATAAAGGACAAAGAAAGCTGACCGCTGGTGTAATTAGAAACTTCAAGTTCTAACTACTCTAAAGCAGATATGTTGGTGTATTCAGAATATATATATATATATATATATATATATATATATATCTTAACAGTTTCATTTGAGGTTTAAGCTGATTCAGTGTTTGAAAGAAAAATGTATTTTTATGTAGTGACTGAAGTGAGACTGTGTGATTGGCAGGCATATTTTAGTCTAGTTGAATTAGGTACAAGGGCGTTTCTAGAAAAGTATGCCACATCCTTAGTGGTTAATTTTGGATTTAGAGACGGAGTGCTAAATACAGCCTTAAATAAGTTATTACAAGTAGCTGAAGTGCTATTCAATGTTTGTGGATAAAGTGAGCACAGGTTGGATAGGGAAATGTAGCATGTAACAAAGGTGTAATGCAATAAATAAATGAAATGTTAAAAAAATAGTGTGCAACTATTTTATTTTTGGCCAGTTAGAATATGTTTTTAAATTATAAATACAGGATAATTTTATTTGAAAATACAGAAAAAACATTCAAAACACCATAGCGGCACAGTGATTAGCACTTCTGTCTCACAGCAAGAAGTTCCCAGGTTTCATGTTGGCCGAACAAAGGTCCTTTTTTGTGTGAAATCTGCATGTCCTCCCTGTGCCTGAGTGGGTTTTGTCCAGGTACTTTGTCCGTCCACATTTCAAAGACATGTTGAGAGTTAAATTGGAGAAAGTAATAGCCCTTCTGACTGTATCATTTGTAATCATTCCTGTTGGGAAAATAGCTTAATATTATCCTATACAATGTGTACAATAGAGCTTTTTGAAGGATAAAGAGACCTGTTGGCGAAAGATGAAAATAAACTAACAAAGCAAACCATGAAAATGGCTTACATGGAAACCGAAAACTGGTAGAATTCTGTCTTTTGACTTACAGTGATGACCTAAAAGATAAACTATAAGCAAGCTTGTAGTGAAACCAGACTTTCCTCATTTTCACTACAGTATATTTTGTTTTATCAAAGTACAATACATTTTCTAAGGTTTAGATTTTGTAATGTCATTCATTCATTCATTCATTCATTCATTCATCTCACCCGCTTTATCCTCTATTAGGGTCAAGGTGGGGTTCCCCATGCCCATTCAGGGGAGAACATCTCGGGCGCTGGGCAGATAGACCCAGGACAGGGCGCCAATCCATCGCTGGGCACACACTCACTCACTCAGACACACTCTATATGGGGCAATTTTGAGAATTCAATTGACTTTATCCATGTTTTTGGACTATGGGAGGAAACCGGAGAACCCGGAGGAAACCCACGCAGACACGGGGAGAATGGGGATTCGAACCGGGAATCCCTAGCGCTGAGAGGAGAACGTACTAACCACTAAGCCACCGTGCCGCCAACTGTAATGTGATTATTTTTTGTATTTTTCAACACTACATTATTAAAACCCTTAACAGAATTTTTTTCACTACTCATAAACCAGGACACAATAAGGATCACAGGATTTGTCAGACTCAAAATATGATTTTATTGAACATAAAGGCTGGCAGGTAACTGAAGACACACATGAGACTCTTCACCTCCTCCGACTCTGCAGTTGCTCTTCTTTTCCTCATTGTTCCAAGTCTTGCATCTTTTTGAATTCCTACACACTGACCATTAGTGAAACCTACATCAAGTGATTCACCTCATTGGGCTCCACAAGTCACATGTTGGCATCCAATTCTGTAGTTACACTCCCCTGTTGGCCGTTACAGGATGTTTTATGGACCGACGTGTTTCATTGGTGGGATTGGAGTTAACCGTGACAGCCTACTGGCTTCTGACATTCGCATGTGCCATCCTGACCCATCATCTCTCGGTTGCATTACCTACATCTTTTGTCCTCTGTCTTCTCTTTAAATGTTTTCTGACACCCTTATATGTTTTACGCTGTTGCCCAGCACTCCTGGGCATCAGGACTCCTGTCATGCCGAACAACACGAACTGCCAATTTCTATCACCTGCATCCTTTACCTGCCCCGCCCACTTTACCTCCCATTTTCTCTTCACTCGGACAAACCAAGAAGATGGGCCAAAGCCATGCATCTCCGCTGGAAATCATGGTTATGGGGCCCGCCAATGTGCCAAAACATGATCGAACATAAACTCTATTATTAGGCTGGCTGGAGATCAGCAGACACAGTGACTACTAGACATAACATTAGGCCTATGAAAATTCTATGTGAATACAGAAAATGTTATATGGTTATTAATTATTACAACAGTTAAACACATAGCTCACTAAGTCTTGAAATGACAGCCTTGAAATAAGTTATTCCATTAAAATAATCTTCCATTTCACATCAGCTTAATGAGGTATAAAGGTTGAAAATAACTGCAGTTTCACTGTTTGATTTAATTTTGCCTCTTTATTTGTCTTGTTATCCGACAGTTTTTAATTGCCGCATCAAGGTTGCTGTTAAAAGTTCTAAATGAAAAGTGACCTTAGGACCTTCATTTTCTAAAGTTCTGACTCGCGTCTTAATCACACAACTTTTTACATAGCCTTCCATGAGTGGGTCTTGTGTTACATGTAAGGTTGTTTTGCTTAGGTTTTACAAGAATCTACATTAACCAGATGTTTGTAAATAATTTTATCAAAACTTAAAACCATGCTCACACTAAAGAGGTTTGTACAATTTTCTGCCCTACTGTTGTTTAGCATCAGCCTGATCTGTTGCCTGCAGGGATTCAGTAGCATTGTTGAGTTGGTTATTGATGATGATCTTCTGATTGTATTTTTGCAGTTTGTGAAATTTGCAAACATTGAAGAGGACACACCTTCGTATCATCGGCGTTATGATTTTTTCGTCTCCCAATTTAGTGCCATGTGCCATTCCACTCATGAAGATGCAGAGACACGCACAAGGTGGGTGTACATGTTTTTATGAGAATGTTCAAGTTAACTTATTTATATAGGTATTTTCACAATACAACATTGTCACGAAGCAGCTTAACAGTTTCCGAGCGTGAACCCCCAAAAAGTCGAAGCGACAGTGGCAAGAAAAAAGTTTTTTTTTTTTATTATTTTTTTTTTATTTTTTTATTTTTTTATAAAGGACAGAGGCTCAGTGAAGGCCTTGGTGGCATAGTGCACCTAGCACTGGGGTATGCAAACATTTGGAGGTTTTCACTTATCCACGTAAAGCAAACAAACCTTCTCTAGACAAACTCTAGTGGACACTTTTGGATGTAAATGAAAGGTATAATCAGGACTTAAGAGAAAAGTCTGTTGTAATTTTTTTTTGTTAAATTAGGCATTTGGAACTATCAGTATTACAAGTTTATATAATACTTTATAATTGTTAATCTATAATATAATTTGTATATTTTAATAAAAAAAATTGTATGTATGTGTAGAATTCGTGTTGCTGGAATCAAAGGCCTACAGGGAGTTGTAAGAAAGACTGTGAACGATGAACTACAGGCGATCATTTGGGAACCTCAGCACATGGACAAACTGATTCCTTCTATGCTTTTCAACATGCAGGATAATGAAGACTCAGACAGGTACCCAAATCCGGCTACTTGAATTTATTAAGGACTTTCGACATTTCGCACATTATTCACTCATGCGTGCATATTCTTACCACTGTGCACAGATGGACACACAGACAAATGTCTTCCCTTTTCCTGTACTCACAAGAAAAATGACTCACCGTTAGACTAATGTAGTCTCTTGCACAGCTTGACGTCTGCAGACACCCGCACACATTCTATTTTTACTGGCTTTTTAGACTTGAACCGTGAGTTTTGAACTTTAGGAAATATTTAAAAGGCCATGGAAGGCACAGGAAGTTAAAGTAAAAACTTCTGTTAGGGCTTTTAAAGTGCGCAACAGAAATGAACTCCTGCCAAAAAGATCCTGCTTGTTCAACACCATAACCAAACTTGTCCCAACTTAATGGACTGAATTATGTTCTTCTTGTGTCTGTTCTTGAATTAATTATCAGCTTTCATATTAACCTGATGAATTTGGCTGGAGGTAGCTGAGGAAAAGATTTGATAAGTTAGGTGTTTGTGCTAAACATGAACCCAATTGAAAATGATTTGAAACGTTTGTTATAAAATTACACACGTTAAGTCAAAGTAGGCTTTATTGTCAATTCCTTCACATGTTCTATACATACAAAGTAATCGAAATTACGTTCCTCGCTGTCCCACGGTTACAAGACATTTATGACATAAAACAAGAAAGTGAAATGCAGTGTGATGTAATGGAATTCAGCAGTAAAAAAATGTTTAAATACTATAATTATGTAGTAATAGTAATAATGAAAGGCAATGTAAATGTGATTTAAATAATAACAGTAATATTGGAATAACTATAGTAATAATAGCAATAACAATAATTAAAATAATTAAATGCTGTTACTTGAAAGAAAAAACTAAATAAATATATTGTCAATATATAATTATCAATTTTAAATTTTTAATGAACAATAACGTAATAAAATGAATCTAAATAAAAGATAAGAAAGTGAAAAGTACATCTTAAAGCTCAGGTCTCAGTTATTGCTTATAAATCTGCTTGACTGACCTGCTAAAATTCTGTTTCTGTTTCCTATTGGACATATATGGTGCATCTTGAGAAGGACAATCAAAAAATAGTGGTGACGATCTTTTGTGCAACCCAAGTGTTGTACACATCAGAAATCGGCAAAACCTTAACTTACAAAACTGCAGTAATTAGTGTAGGTGATGTCGCACAGCAGTAAACATCCATGTGTTGCAAGCACTAATTTTAAAATCTGTTCATATAAAATTTCATTAAATTCATTATGAAAAACACTGAAAATATTTCTCTTTTGTCGGCTCAATAAAAGTTAGAGTAAATGAATACATTTCAGCCTTCAGATTTTATTTGAGTTTTAGAAAGAGTTCACATTTATGGAAATGTGGTTTGTGTAAAAAGTGCCATCATGTGACATAATGTAACATGGTTGACAACACACTGACAGTGATGTCTTCTGATTTATTAATGAAAAAGTTTTTTGTGAAAATGTTTGTATGTTTTTGACACAAAATCAAATTCAAGGAGAAAAATGAGTAACTCTACATTCTAGTTCTTGTGGGAGAAGATGTTTGAGTCTCATTTACATTGAGAGAATGTGGGTTATATTATATTTTAAATTTTAAAATAACTTAAATTTGAAAAAACGAAATGCCTGTTAGGGCGGCACGGTGGCTTAGTGGTTAGCACATTCGCCTCTCAGTGCTGGGTGGAATTTCCATGTTCTCTCCGTGTCTGCATGGGTTTCCTCCGGGTTCTCCGGTTTCCTCCCACACTCCAAAAACATGGATCCAAATTGCCCCATATAGAGTGTGTATGTGAGTGTGTGCCCAGCGATAGATACGTTCTGTCCTGTCCTGGGTGTATCTGCCCAGCGCCCGAAACGTTCTCCCCTGGATGGGCATGGGAAACCCCCCCCCCTGCAACCCTAATATTGGATAAAGAGGAAATGAATGAATGAAATGCCTGTAAAATATTCGCTCTTAAATTTAACCATAGTAATCATAGTCATAGTCATAGTAATCAACATGACTCTTCAGGTGCTACACTATGCATTTTTATGTCCATAAATAATTGTGCAAACTAATGACAACTTACCTTAGATCCATGCAGTATTTAGAGAACATTTTATACATGAGATAAAATACCAATTAAAGTCAGCTACTCTCCAGGACGGAACAAAAAAGTGTGAAAAACTTGAAGAGGGCTTTTACATCCGCTACCTGTGTTTCATTGTCCTGGAATGTGCCATGGGGCCTCATGTGCTCAGAATGTCA
Organism: Corydoras sp. C115; assembly: GCA_019802505.1. Lineage (NCBI taxonomy): Eukaryota > Metazoa > Chordata > Actinopteri > Siluriformes > Callichthyidae > Corydoras > Corydoras sp. C115. The sequence continues at coordinate 2,802,811 of JAFMOC010000034.1, read as the reverse complement.
ATGTATTTCACATAATGATCTCATTTACCCTGTGTGTGCATGGAATGTGAATGTGTACAGATAATGAGTGTGTTTGTGACACTGAGTCTCAGAGGGCATATCAGTCTTTTACAATGAGGGGCTGAAAGTCGGTCGATTTATTGATTTTGTCTGTATCAGTCATAAGCAGATGTCATCAGGAGCTCTAGTAACACATTCATCACTTACTATACAGAAATTGGGTTAAAGTGACATAATAGAGATTTTGCTTTATTCTGTTGAATGGATTTGTTCCTTGTTAAAGAGGCACATGTATTGTGTTATTTATTTTAGTCAATGAAAACGAGCTTGTTACAAATGCCATTTAATTTAATCATCACACACACACACACACACACACACACACACACACACACACACACACACACACACACACACAGACAATGGACAGACATGAATGCAGGCATACAGATACATTTTTACAGACCAGAAATATTATTATTTGTAACATTTGCTGTGTATTAACAATATAGTGGCTTTTAAAATGTCGTAATTTTTACTGTTGACTTTAACAGTCTGCTGTGTAACCAGTAAAACATATTTTGCATGCCATAGAGCTTAAAATGAAGCCATTGACTTACAAATGCAGTGAAGTAGTGCTACAGGAGGCCTTTCATGATTTGTCTGCTGTATTTGTCTTTTGAATGTTTAGTTGATTTTCTAAAGCTGTGTAAACAACCACTGACTATAAAAGCAATGAGAAAAAGAAATATATTTAAGTAACTGATGGTTCTTGTAAACCGCTGTCACACTGCTAAAACACAAAGAGGACCAGAGACAGGATTTATTGTGTACACGAAACGGGCTTTGTTCTCAGATTGAGATATGCACAAACTATTAACTGGTGTAGCAACCATCATGCCACATCCCATTGTGTACTCTGCCAATGCTTTCTCAGCCAGGCTTATATGGGCTCACACCACGATCTCAAGTGGAACATCCAGCAGGTGGGTTAATAAAGCAATAAGCCATGAGGTAATGAAGTAAAGAGGTGTAGACACAATTATTTATTCCCAATATTGCCCAACCTTGAGTGCCTTATTGCTTATAAAATGGTTATGAAAATGCTATAATACAAGGTGTATTTAATGTATTTGTTTATTTAAAACCAAATTATTAATTAACTGGTCTTCACCAAATTAAAGTTTTTCGGATTTAAAAGTATATATTAATTACAACAATGGCAAACCAGCTTAGAGCTGATCGGAAATCTACTCTTTGTTTAAATTAATATGTATATTTCAATTGTGGTACACATTGTTTAAATAATGTTCAACCATGTTTGCACATTTCAATCATGTCACAGCTGGACAAATGGCTCAGCCAATCAGATTTTACTACCAGAACCATTTTCTAACTACCTCTAATTACTGGCCATTTGTTCCTCCTCTCCTATGTGCCCTCTGTCTACAGCCCAGCTACAATCTCACATACATGTATAAATATGTATTAAATATAACCTCATCTGAATAATCTTAAATATGCATATCTTACTTAATCACACATTTATATCACATTTATATAATATACAGTACTAATATTGTGTAACACTATGCAATACTATATATTCTTGCATTATATATATAATGCATATATTTATATATATATATATATATATATATATATATATATATATATATATATATATATATATATATATATATATATTCATTTTTTGCAAATTATGTTATAATGAAAGTTTAGATATTAATCTGTAATTTGGTGACTGCACTGTGTTTGTTGTATTGTTTGCACTGTGCATTGATTTACACAGGGTTTTTGCACTGTGTAGTCATTTGTTTTCTGCATTGCATCAATATTCTAAAGACTCATTATTTTATTTTCTATACTTGCATGCCAAGGATTTGATCAAAAACATACTAAGCTTATCATAAGATTATCAAACGTTTGTGAGTTTGTGTGTAAAAAGGTTAATTTACCTTGTGATTAATAAATGCTGCTCATGCATTTAATAGCCAGAGTCACTGATCCATGAAGGGTATCCGAGTCATGTACTTACATGTTATGTGTGTATGTAAAAATCAGTATTCACTAAATTGCCTTAAATTAGGTTCGCGGACCATTTTGCAATGGCACTGGGTATTCAAATCTTTGTGAATAACATGTAAATTGTATGTATATGTAAACAGAAAGCCTGCTGCTTTATATAGGAATTTAAAAGGGTTTGGATATTAATACACACTGTCTGCAATAAATGTATCCCAAATGCCTAATATATATGTTTATATCCCGAATGTATCCCAAATGCTAATATATTTCCCTGACACATTTTTCATCTGAAGCTTTTTTTTTATTATTTTTTTTTTAATTGCACTTCTGTAAGGAATGGTTTTTTTCTGGATGCTGACTGGTTTTTTATAATCATATATCGTAGTTTTGGTATAAAAACATTTAAATAGCAATACAAATTATAATTCCTGATATTTCATATTGTTAGTTGTACCACATCTTTAAATTAGATGAAAAAGAAAATATGGTTGAAGAAAAAAAAAGCCCAGATGAAACTGTATGCCCTTCACACTGCAGAAGTACTACATTTATCCTAGTTCTAACTTGTTCTCATATCTTTCACTTGTTGGTGGTTTCAGTGTCTGGGTACTTCTCACTCAGAACAGATTGTTGGCTAAAAACAGTAGGTCACTAACCTGCTTCTACTAGACAAGTGGTCATTAAAGTCCTGCAAGTTTTGGTATCAAATCCTTACTTTAGATTCTGCTCCTCAAGCTGTTATTGACTGGAAATGTTGGCTCACAAAATCAGTGTGTGGGTGTAATGTGTCAGCTCATTGGACTTATTTCATGTATATCTGAATGTAATATTCAAGTGTTTACCTGCTCACAGCCACAAAATGGAGGGAGCGGTATTTTTATAACACTTAGTTCTATAACTGAATTTCTAAAGAATTACAATAAAAACATTCAGACTATTTTTTTTCGTAATGAGTATTTCATATTTGATAATCAGCCACATTCAAGCACGTTTAATTTTTTTGTGTTTTTTTTAATACATTGTCTGTTTTTGTTACAGGGCTGGGGGAGAAGAGAATCCTGCATCTTTGGCTGAGAGTTGTTTTCGAGAGTTGCTTGGCCGTGCTGCATACGGGAACATGAACAATGCTGTTCGGCCTGTGCTAGTGTAAGTATATTTGCCATAGCATAAGAGACTGCTTGGCCAATGCATATCACAGAAATTTAAATGTTTTTGTATTTAAACTACGGGCAGCACTGTGGTTTAGTGGTTAGCACGTTCGCCTCTCAGCGCTAGGGATTCCCGGTTCGAATCCCCATCTGGGTGGAGTTTCCATGTTCTCCCCGTGTCTGCGTGGGTTTCCTCCGGGTTCTCCGGTTTCCTCCCACAGTCCAAAAACATGGATCAAGTCAATTGGATTCTCAAAAAAATTGCCCCATATAGAGTGTGTCTGTGTGAGTGAGTGTGTGCCCTGTGTGAGTGGATTAGCGCCCTGTCCTGGATCTATCTGCCCAGCGCCCGAGACGTTCTCCCATGGATGGGCATGGGGATCCCCACCGCGACCCTAATAGAGGATAAAAGCGGGAGATAATGAATGAATGAATTTATTTAAACTATGGGCAGCATGGTGGCTTAGTGGTTAACACATTCGCCTTTTAGCGCTGAGGATCCAGGTTCAAATCTCAATCTGGGTGGTGTTTCCATGTTCTTCTCGTGGATTTCCTCCGAGTTTTCCGGTTTCCTTCCATAGCCTAAAAAATTTCGATTCAAAGTGAATTGATGGCAAGAAATCGATTATTTAATTAGTGATTCCCCGAATTATTAAGTAATTAATCACGAGTCTGCATTCTCCAAAGAAATGATGCTTCGGCGTTTTCAGATACATGAAACAAATAAAGAGTATTGCCACGTCTCTTATCTAGGTTGTAATACAAAGTTGCCGGTCAGGTAAGGGATTAGGGAAGATAAAATCACTACTTCATCACTCAGTGTATAGGTGTACTAAAGTTTAAGGGCTTTTCATATAAGGCATTGTTCTGCTCATCAAAAAGTGTTAAAGCTTTTTTAGCTTACTGGCAGAGCAACTCGGTGCGTGTGCTGTTTGAATTTAAAATAAATAGATTCAAATCAACAGTAATCCTGTCTTCAGCCAACTAAAAATGATTCATTAGACCTTTGGACGTGGATTGACTGACTGGTCTATTGAAATTTTTATCAAGTTAGGATTTATCACTGTGAATTTTAGCTAGTTTCATGCTGAACATTAGACTCAGCAACTTACACAGCGGGCTGGTGATCTGATGAGGCTGCAGCTCTCCGTTAAATATATCTCTGTTTGAAAAAGCTGTATAAGTTGATTTGTAATGTAAAATGTATTTGATGTATTTTTAAAACTACTACTAGCTACTATTATGGAAGAAAAAAAGTTTTGCACTGTTTTTAGCAGGACTGGTTAATGTTTTTTTTTTCTAGGACTTATTTGTTGTTGCACTGTTTTGGCAACCCTGTGCAATCAGACAAAGCAGTCACACTGGATGATGTTGTGGGCAGCATGACATTTACCACGACATCTCCCGATTCTTTCAAGTCGGTCACAGTGTAAACTTGCTTTCATCTGTGAAGAGAATGAGCTCCACTGGTAGACAAGTGAATGGCAATTAAGCGTCATGGTGCTGGGCTGTGAGTTTATATCCCACCAGAAGATGTCAGACTCCATCGCCACACTCATGAAGTCTGTTACTTACAGTTTGTACACCAGACGCTTGCTGGGGATCGATTTGTAGGGCTCTGGCAGTACTCCTCCTGTTCCTCCTCACACAAAGGAGCAGATAACTGCTCCTGCTGCTGGGTTCTTCACTTTCTATAGCCCTATCCTGCTCTCCTCATTTAACATGCCCTGGTATCAAAGCTCTTAAGACTGCTGGGAGACAGAGCAATGCTTTTTGCAACAGCATGTATAGATATGTAAAAAAAAACAAAAACTCTAGCAAATACAAAACTAAAGGAGACTCAGCCAGAAAGGATAAGATTAAAGAAATGATCTGCAGCTGCCACCTGCAAAACCATGTTGAGGTTGTCTTGATGTTACCTTTTCGGTGCACCTGTTTGTCACTTTCATTTCATTTCTGGCTAAGCAGACTGCTATCCCTAAAGTTTGACTGACTTTGTGTTCTAGTGGGATGTTTAAATGTTCCCTTAATTATTCTGAACAGTGGGTTTTTAAACCAGTGTATAATCATTGGTTACTTAATTTTTTTTACAACGTCTATAATTAAAGTAAAATGGGCGGCACGGTGGCTTAGTGGTTAGCACATTCGCCTCTCAACGCTAGGGATTCCCGGTTCGAATCCCCATCTGGGTGGAGTTTCCATGTTCTCCCCGTGTCCGCGTGGGTTTCCTCCGGGTTCTCCGGTTTCCTCCCACAGTCCAAAAACATGGATCAAGTCAATTGGATTCTCAAAAAAATTGCCCCATATAGAGTGTGTCTGTGTGAGTGAGTGTGTGCCCTGTGTGAGTGGATTAGCGCCCTGTCCTGGATCTATCTGCCCAGCGCCCGAGACGTTCTCCCATGGATGGGCATGGGGATCCCCACCGCGACCCTAATAGAGGATAAAAGCGGGAGATAATGAATGAATGAATTTATTTAAACTATGGGCAGCATGGTGGCTTAGTGGTTAACACATTCGCCTTTTAGCGCTGAGGATCCAGGTTCAAATCTCAATCTGGGTGGTGTTTCCATGTTCTTCTCGTGGATTTCCTCCGAGTTTTCCAGTTTCCTTCCATAGCCTAAAAAATTTCGATTCAAAGTGAATTGATGGCAAGAAATCGATTATTTAATTAGTGATTCCCCGAATTATTAAGTAATTAATCACGAGTCTGCATTCTCCAAAGAAATGATGCTTCGGCGTTTTCAGATACATGAAACAAATAAAGAGTATTGCCACGTCTCTTATCTAGGTTGTAATACAAAGTTGCCGGTCAGGTAAGGGATTAGGGAAGATAAAATCACTACTTCATCACTCAGTGTATAGGTGTACTAAAGTTTAAGGGCTTTTCATATAAGGCATTGTTCTGCTCATCAAAAAGTGTTAAAGCTTTTTTAGCTTACTGGCAGAGCAACTCGGTGCGTGTGCTGTTTGAATTTAAAATAAATAGATTCAAATCAACAGTAATCCTGTCTTCAGCCAACTAAAAATGATTCATTAGACCTTTGGACGTGGATTGACTGACTGGTCTATTGAAATTTTTATCAAGTTAGGATTTATCACTGTGAATTTTAGCTAGTTTCATGCTGAACATTAGACTCAGCAACTTACACAGCGGGCTGGTGATCTGATGAGGCTGCAGCTCTCCGTTAAATATGTCTCTGTTTGAAAAAGCTGTATACGTTGATTTGTAATGTAAAATGTATTTGATGTATTTTTAAAACTACTACTAGCTACTATTATGGAAGAAAAAAAGTTTTGCACTGTTTTTAGCAGGACTGGTTAATGTTTTTTTTTTCTAAGACTTATTTGTTGTTGCACTGTTTTGGCAACCCTGTGCAATCAGACAAAGCAGTCACACTGGATGATGTTGTGGGCAGCATGACATTTACCACGACATCTCCCGATTCTTTCAAGTCGGTCACAGTGTAAACTTGCTTTCATCTGTGAAGAGAATGAGCTCCACTGGTAGACAAGTGAATGGCAATTAAGCGTCATGGTGCTGGGCTGTGAGTTTATATCCCACCAGAAGATGTCAGACTCCATCGCCACACTCATGAAGTCTGTTACTTACAGTTTGTACACCAGACGCTTGCTGGGGATCGATTTGTAGGGCTCTGGCAGTACTCCTCCTGTTCCTCCTCACACAAAGGAGCAGATAACTGCTCCTGCTGCTGGGTTCTTCACTTTCTATAGCCCTATCCTGCTCTCCTCATTTAACATGCCCTGGTATCAAAGCTCTTAAGACTGCTGGGAGACAGAGCAATGCTTTTTGCAACAGCATGTATAGATATGTAAAAAAAAACAAAAACTCTAGCAAATACAAAACTAAAGGAGACTCAGCCAGAAAGGATAAGATTAAAGAAATGATCTGCAGCTGCCACCTGCAAAACCATGTTGAGGTTGTCTTGATGTTACCTTTTCGGTGCACCTGTTTGTCACTTTCATTTCATTTCTGGCTAAGCAGACTGCTATCCCTAAAGTTTGACTGACTTTGTGTTCTAGTGGGATGTTTAAATGTTCCCTTAATTATTCTGAACAGTGGGTTTTTAAACCAGTGTATAATCATTGGTTACTTAATTTTTTTTACAACGTCTATAATTAAAGTAAAATGGGCGGCACGGTGGCTTAGTGGTTAGCACATTCGCCTCTCAACGCTAGGGATTCCCGGTTCGAATCCCCATCTGGGTGGAGTTTCCATGTTCTCCCCGTGTCCGCGTGGGTTTCCTCCGGGTTCTCCGGTTTCCTCCCACAGTCCAAAAACGTGGATCAAGTCAATTGAATTCTCAAAATTGCCCCATGTAGAGTGTGTCTGTGTGAGTGAGTGTGTGCCCAGCGATAGATTGGCGCCCTGTCCTGGGTGTATCTGCCTAGCGCCCGAGACGTTCTTCCCTGGATGGGCATGGGGAACCCCACCGCGACCCTAATAGAGGATAAAGCGGGAGATAATGAATGAATAAAATGAATGAAGTAAAATAGAAGAGATTAAAATCGAAGTTGAAAATAGCAAAAGTCAAATTGCCTAAAACTCTGAAAATAATGAACATTTGAAAATCAGATAATGCTGTTTGTATGACACATTCAAATTCTGTAATAAATGTGGTGTTTGTGCATTTGATTACAATGCACGGTACAACTGAAAATGGCTTTCTGAATTATTTTCTATACATTATGCACTGGGCCCATTTGCTAAAAAACAATGAACAAGGCGGTTTTTAGCGTTTGGTACAGCGCTTTTGACTTTATGCTAGCGTTTATCACCTAGACGATCTTTCTTCCCTCATGCTTTTTTATTGCTTGGCTCGAACAGATAAAGCCGAGGCCCAATGTTCTCTTTTTATGCTGTCAAAGCTCGCTAATGAGATTCTTTTGTCTGGTCTCAGTCATCGGCCAATTAGAGCCAAGCTGGATGAGTGTGTTAGAAGAATATCAAAGCAATGCATTCAGCCATTCTGTCACGTTACACCCATCTCCTTTTGAACAAATTTAACTATGAGTCGCATTTGTTCCGCTCTGTTTCTATGGTAATTTGTGTGTGCTGCTTAGTTAACATCTTCCCATAGTCAGGTCTTTATGTGAAAAGCTTTTTTAAAGTGTAGATTGAGTGTTTGAGCTTTTATACGTGTGTGTGTGTGTGTGCGCCTGTGTGTGTGCCATTGGGTGTTGAGAGGGACGTTTTGAAGTACACAATAAAGAAGATAGGTTAATGCTTTAGAGGAGCGATTCGTATCTCTGATAGGGAATAAAGCCTGTGGTACAGAGAGGCAGACAGAGAAGGAGGAACACGATGGGTTTTTGAAGAAAAGATTGGGAAGGCTTTCTTCCAGGGATACTAAAAATAGCTAGGACAGGGGGCAGATTGACGTCACCATGGTGACTAGAGGCTGGAATAAAGGAGGAGAGGGAAGGAGAGAAGGATGGTAGGACAGACAAAGTAGGCAAAGCAAAGGACAGAAAAAGGTACAAGGTGGAAAATAAAGCAGCGAACAAAGCAAATGAACTATATGGGGCAAAATTTGATTGCACTACTAATGCATATAATAAGTGGAAAAAGGAGGTACTCACTAGGATCAATGGTAACGCTAATCTAATGTATTTATGTGTTTAAACAATAAAACATAACATCGTTACCTAATGGATTACCTACCTAATTATACGTTTAATATAAAGCAGGTCGATATTATGACTTCTACTCAATGTCTGGTTTAAGGTTGTATTCTGCCCAAATCTTTTGTGATACATGGTATATCAAGAAGCATCTTTAGCTTCAGAGACAGGCTCGTCTCGAAGTGTTGTTGACAACATGGGGGTCAACATATCAATAAAACTATCAACAGTTCACTAATAGCTTGTTTCTCCTGTTTATTTCAGTCAGGGTATCAAATATAGAATCTGATTTATGATTTTGTAATCGTGTTAGGGATAGCTTAGTAGCAGTCACGGTTGAAATTTGGTTAAGTCTTCTTAAAATGAACAGATGTGCGTGTGTATCTGCGTGTGTGTGTGTGTGTGTGTGTATGTGTATGTAACTCACTTTTTCGCTCTTTCAGGCATCTGGATAATCATCATCTGTGGGATCCAAATGAGTTTGCTGTATCTTGCTTCAGGATCATAATGTACTCGATACAGGCAAGACACACACACACACACACACACACACACACATCCATTCTCCTTTTTCAACAATGTTAGTTACTATCTTTAGATACAAGACAATTCATTCATTCATTATCTCCCGCTTTATCCTCTATTAGGGTCGCGGTGGGGTTCCCCATGTCCATCCAGGGGAGAACGTCTCGGGCGCTGGGCAGATAGACCCAGGACAGGGCGCCAATCCATCGCTGGGCACACACTCACTCACACAGACACACTCTATATGGGGCAATTTTGAGAATTCAATTGACTTGATCCATGTTTTTGGACTGTGGGAGGAAACCGGAGAACCCGGAGGAAACTCACGCAGACACGGGGAGAACATGGAAACTCCACCCAGATGGGGATTCAAACCGGGAATCCCTAGCGCCGAGAGGCGAACGTGCTAACCACTAAGCCACCGTGCCGCCCTACTAGACAATTAGCCCACATATTCTGTATTAAGGGGTTGTTGAGTGTTTCCTGCTGAGAAACTTGCTTATAAGGTATACAGGTATAAAACTAAAGTTGATAATAAGTAGGTAAACTTTTTAAGTTTAATAAGTAGGTAAACTCCTGCTGCAGAGTTTCATGGTGGTGTAAATGAAGGCAGAAGGCCTTCAAATGATTTCTCATAGGAGGAACTGTGCTCCAATTTACACATTCCGGAAATCTAGTCTTCTGCATATATTCCTACAAACACATATAATTGGATAGTGGTGTTGTGGTGTCTTTGAGAGCACAGCACAGTTGTTGTATTAATGTTTTGGGTACTGATAGCCATTATAAGTCATTATCAGCATTTGGCAATCATATCTATATAATGATTAGCTGTTTAAAAGTAAGATGTAAAAACTGTAAGATGTTACATTTACAGCAAATTATTTCATTACATTTTTGCTGCAGTTTTCTCAGCTTGCTGCAGGTGTGGTAAAAATACTTTGACTCAACTATTTTATCAAGTGATCTATATTGCCTACTATGACTGCACACAAAGGAATTTGTCCTCCACGTTGAACCCAACCGTGCAGTGAAACACACGCACATACACATTAGTGAGCACACGTGCCCGAAGAGGTGGTGCCGGGGGAGCAATTGGGGTTCGGTGCCTTCCCCAAGGGCAGTTCAACCATGGTACTTGTTGGGACCAGCAGTCAAATAGAGGATTTTTCAGGTCACAAGGCTTGTTCCTTAACCACAAGCCTATGACGGATCCCTATTACTGTAATTATTGTATATTATTGTAAAATTATTGTATTGTACATTTTTTTATATTGCCCATTTGTACATATAAACATGTCTAATGGAGCATCTGTAAAAACTGCAATTTCCCCCCAGGGATTAATAAAGTATTCTAATTCTGATATATGATGAGGCAATGGTATGTTTATTTCCTTAATCCTCTACTAGGGTCACGGGGAGGGGTTCCCCATGCCCATTCAGGGGAGAATGTTTCAGACACTGGGCACACACACACAAAAACATACTTCATATGGGATGGACAAACAGATGGACTACATTCTGGAGTTGTAGAACTACAAAGTTTTTTTAATTTTTACGGTGAAACTGAGAAAATAGATTATAAGTAGAGCAAAAAGAAAAAATTGACCAGTACTGTACAACAGAATGTAACTTCAAAATAAAAAGTAAATTTGAAAAAAAAAAAAAAAAAAGAAAACATTAATTATGTGTGTGGCTGAAAAAAACAATTGAGTTGGGTTAATGGGTTGTTTGCTAGTAGGATTACATTGCATAACCATTTAAAAAAAGACTACCATCACTCTGATGAATACATGAGAAGACAATTGTGATGAAAAGATTGTTGGAATTCACATCTTATTAAATATCAAATCTTTTTAACGTCATTAAAACCACAGATATTTTTGTGCAGTACACAAATCAAACATTAAGATGGATGGGCTACAAAAGCAGATGTCTCCATTCAGAAATGTATTTGGTTTATAAACATCATCATTAATAGTTTTCCTAATAAAGCTTATTGGAATTTGGACTTTCCAGGCTCAGCACTCTCATCACGTGATCCAGCAGGTTCTTAACCACCTGGACACGCACAGTAAGAGTACACCACGTGTACGAGCAGGGATCGTCCAGGTGCTTCTGGAAACTGTTGCTATAGCAGCCAAGGGTTCTGTTGGTAAGTCTTCTATGTTTCTGCATGTCTTTAGGAATTTATTTTAAATGATTTTTAGGGGTGAGCTGCAATATTCGCTGATTCGACGATTCGATTCGGAGAACCGTAGTCGACTATGAACCTCATAGTTGAATGTACCATTTTGACCACATGGGGGTGCCCATGGCTGCTGCTAAGCATTAGTTTTTACATTAAATGTCTTTGTTTTCGTTATATATATAGCCTTTTGTCAAATAAAATCATCCTAATTTCTGTTAATATATTTTTTAAATTATGTCCAGAAAAAAGTCCAGAACGGGATCCCATTTACGGTGCTCTAGAAAAACAAGTAAAATATAAAAAAAACCACGTTTATAGCGCCATCTTGTGGTGAAATTTTAACTGATTCGACTATCAGTCGACTATAGGGAAAATCTGACGAATCAGATTCGACTATGAAAATCCTTAGTTTAAGACACCCCTAATAATTTGAGTATTTCTAGTCATTTATATGAAATCCTTGATCTAAAGTTTTGATTAAATTGCACTAGTCAGTTTGTTTGTTAGGTCCAAAGGGAGGAAAAAAAAAAAAAAAAAAAAATATATATATATATAATATGTACACCCCTCCATATAATATGGGGTGTAATATGGAGGGGTGTACTGATATGTACACCCCTCCATATTACATTTTGTGTGAGGTGTTAAGCCTTTTTTCATACAAATTATTTTTGGTGTAACTATTCCTGGTTGCATTTTGATCGTCATGCAACGCTTGTATATTACCATTCTAACTTAAGGCCATTTCTCCACCTCAAACATTTTTCTTTTTTTTATATTCCTTAAATCATTCCTGACCGAATCTTGCTAGAAAGAACAATTGGGCAACACTATTGCCAGTAAAGTATGTTCTTAACTTACATACTTTACATACTGTACATCCACAATCTCCCAAATAAACATTGCCCAGAGAATCACAATGCCTTCTCTAGTTTGCTTTTATTTTTATTCCCCCGTTCTGTTGTCATTTGTTTTCCAGGTAAACAATACACATAGAACCCCAAGTCATTTACATAATGTGAAAAATTGTGATTCACTGGGCTGGGCCACTTTCTTTAATTGCTCCAATTCTGATGCTCACAACTCTATCGTGCCAGCAATAACATTTTCAGCAGTTGGGCTAGAGATCTAATGACAGATTGGCTGGCATTCACTTACACATGCATGAATAAGCTTTGGACACCTGTAACCCTGCAGACAAATTACTGGTTCACTTCTCTTAGACCACTTTTGGCAAGTACTAAGCATTGTATATTTAAAACATCTTGTTCTGGAGATGTTCTACCCATTACCCATGTTCTACCCATTACTATGTAACTCTTGTCAATGTCGGCTGGATCTGTATATCTGCCAATGTTTTTTTTTTTTCTCTCTCTCTCTCCAAGCTATCTACTTTAAACACTGACTGTTCACTTGCTGCCCAATTGTAGCCCATTGTCCTTTTTTTTTTTTTTTTTTTTTTTTTTTTTTTTTTTTTTACTTAACCAGTTTTGTTATCTGCATAAATGTACAAATTAGTAGTTCAAGTTGCACGTGCCAAATATATTTATTTTGTGTTTGTTTTACCAGTTATGTTTTTCTTTAATTCATAATTTTTATTTTCCTGTATGGTCTGTACATTTTTTCCATAATTGATTTTGTTTTACAGGCCTTTCTCCTTCAAAACATCAAAATGCTTACACTTTTATCAATCCTCCCTATTCTCCACCCAATCTATGGTTGGGTATGTTAAATTATGGTCGTAGTCAATCTATAATTAGTCCTTCTTTTGTGACGTTACTGTAGAGGCTTTGTGAGTTATTTAAAATAAGGCTGCAACATTTTCCCTATCATTGCTGCTGGTCAGTTATCAGTCATAGATTTTTCCTTTCCCACTCTGAAGTAAGGTGTAATGCTGGAGCTCATCAGAAACCCAGACTAGTTTCACAGATATATTTTTAATTAGTCTGTGGTATAATATTTAGCTTGAAGGTTATTCTTTAATTAGTCTGAAATAAGACTGAATATTTTAAGCCGTAAAATTAGAAACTTTACTTCCAACCTATCCTGGTCATGGGCTCTGTTATTTAGGGGCTTTGCCACATACATTTTTAAAATATTATTAGTTCAAGAAGGTTTTTTTCTTGTATAATATGTAACAAGATGTTTATCTCTGTGGAACCCACCTTGGATCATTGACTGAATTAAATCTTATTTTTCATAGTATAAAATACTTTTTATTTTTAATAAATAAAGATTCATCCATGTATTTTTACAAACGCTTCTGCATTACCACACTTCTATAGTCATGTGCTGTGTAGTTTGCCCATCTCTCCCCCTAGCGGTTATTGTAGTAACTACAAATAGTGTTGCAACTCAGTGCTGCAAAGTGTATGAATAGATTTTTGTAGCAAGGTCAAAAGGACATAGTGAACACAGAGATGTAATCAAAGGTAAGTATTAAAGGTGCATCAATACATATGAAAGTTTTTTATATTTAAACTATTGCTGGGCACTTTATTAGGATTACCTAAATGGGTTGCTGCTGATTGGAGCACATTTATCGATCACTTCTTTATTAGCTAAGTTGCTTTTCATGATTGGATCTGGACATTTTGACAGGTCATTGCAGGGCACACATGCTGACACTGCCTCCTCACCTACAGTCACACCTATAGTTAACCCAGTCATACACATGAAGAATATGCAAACTCCACATAAAATAACTAGCCACATGTCTTGTTGTAAGCACTACTGACTGCTTTGACATGTAATGGTGATGCATGTTTTTTTTTTTTTTTTTTTTTTTTTTTTTTTTCAAATGATTAACAGGTCAAATAAAGAAATGTGTTCTAATTAGTATTGCATCCATTAAGCCAGTCTTCTTTTTAATAACAACATAATTGTTGTGTGTTAGACATTCAGCCATCACATAATTTATTCAAATAATTGTCTTGAGTAATTATTTATACCAGCTGTTTTGTAGCTTTTTGGGGATTTTGATTGTCTTATGACACAACAGTTTTAATCTTTGCAAAAACATTATTAACATTCGCTTAATACTAGGGCCGCAGAGAGGGTTCCCCATGCCCATCCAGGGGAGAACATTTCAGGCGCTGGGCAAATACACACAGGACAGGGCACCAATCCATCCCTGGACACACACTCACTCACACAATTCACCTTGAATCCATGATTTTGGACTGTGGGAGGAAACTGAAGAACAGTGCAGACATGGGGAGAACGTGGAAAATCCAATGAGATCGGGATTTAAACCTAGACATGCTTACCACTAAGCCACTTTTCCAGCCAATAAATATATCAATACAGAAAAATAAAAAAGTGAAACTTTTTATATGTATGCTCTATTGTCCTGTGGAGATCATTTGTTGCTGATCAATATTGTTGCCAAACTCACTTTTCTGTACTTTTAGTATTGAAATGTGATCATATTTATGTGTTGCTTTATTTGTGTGCGTAGGCCCCACTGTATTGGAAGTTTTCAACACTTTGCTCAAGCACCTTCGTATGAGTGTTGATTTTGAGTTGGGGGATAGTTCTCGTAGAAACTCTGGAACAAGCATTTCATCTAGCCGGGGAAAAGAGAACGAAGAGCGAGTTGTCCAGAATGCCATTATTCAGACTATTGGTGAGAAAAGATGAGATTTTTGAAGTTGTACCTGTAGCAAGTTCTTTAATTCATAAAACGATCACTACAAAGAAATCAATGAAACCATTTCAGCAGATTTATTTTTTGAATTGTGTAGGGTTCTTTGGTGGCAATCTACCAGATTATCAACGAGCTGAGGTAATGATGTTCATTATGGGGAAAGTTCCTGTATATGGGACGCCCTGCCACACGCTGGACACAGTCAAAATCGGGTAAATGCTCTGTGTGTCTGTGTCTATGTATGTGATTCTGTGTAGCTATGTAATACATCACATTTGTAATAATACATTTGTGTCTGTTTGTGCTTTATTTTTTTAAATAATTTTGGACAAAAATTTAAAAAAGTTTAAAACAATACATTGTCTAAAAACCTAGAACCTAGAAAGTGCACCCTCAGAGTGATGTTGGTAGAAACAGATATTGAGTCTCCTTGTAAACAAAAACAAAATTATAAGATTTATATATGGGTAATTTATATATGTGTGTATTTGTTTTGATTCTGTGCCTGGTGACCTGCATGCATGTCTGTATATGCAGAGGTGTGTGTGTGTGTGTGTGGGTAGATGAAGATCAAGCATGATGATGGAGCCCATTGTACTTGTTTAAATATTCTTGTTTTTTTATTTATTGCTGTGCAATGTTATATAAATTCTTGCATCGGTATAAAGGTGATTAATGCAGTGTTGCATAAACCTTTAAACCCAAGCACAATAATAATACCAATAAAACTAATATACAAATATAGACACGGTTCCTGTGTTCAGTTTATATTTTTAGATTTGCTGGGATTTTTCAGTTTTTTTCCCTTTGTAATTATCTTGTTATTGTTAAATTCTTGTTCTCTGTTTTTTTTCTTTTTAAGACCCCAAGGTACTAAGAGGATTCAGACAATGCTCCTTAGTTCTCTCATTATGGTAAGTAACTTTTCTGTTATCCTGTCGTACATTGTCTAGCATCACTAACTTAATCCTTGAAAAATGGATGCCATGTCTGCCTCTGTGCATTTGTCATGGTGCAGGTTACTAGCTGTGGCACATTTAACGCTTCTTATAAATTGTGTGTCTGTGTATCTGGTGTGTAAGGTTTTTAGGGGTGGGTTAAGACCGAAGACGCAGGTGTCAACTGCTGGCACTCTGTGTTCCAAATTATTGCCATCCTGTGTGTGTGTGTGTGTGTGGATGTGCAACTGGGCAAACAGCTGCAGCTGGGTCTCATAATGAACAACAAAAACCTGTCCCTCAACCAGCCATCTCCAGACACCCGTGTGTGTGTGCGTGTGCTTCAGTATGCTTGTGTGTGAGTATGTGTATGCGCGTGTGTGTGTGTGCTGGTGTGTAAGCAAGTATCTTCTTTTTGAGTGTATATGTTTGTGTGTAGAATACTTTCAGATGGATCCTTGTATGTTTATAGCGTTCATAAGTCAAATATTCAGGCTGAGGTTCAGCAATGTTATTTGGCATTAAAATAAAGTCAGCTGTGGAAACTCAGTATACCAAATGATGTGATTATCTAATCAATGGATTTTTACTTTCCTGATTAAATGTACACATTTCTGGACAGCAATGCTAGGATTCATTCATAAATTGGTCTCTGAGACTGCTGTCATTAATACAGAATTTCTGATGAATATAATAAACCCATATACTGCATATTAATTCTGAAAGTGAACCCCATTGTTTAAGGTAACTGTCAGCTTATGTTTATTAAGTGATATCTGCGTCCACATCCAGGAGTCTGTCGTAATGCCATGGTTCTCATGCATGTCTGTAGGTAACATCTGGGTTTAAGTGCAAGACAATGAATGCAGGTTTACCAGCAGCTTTTCTGGAGCCCCTTTGCTCAATTTCGCTCATGGAGGACAGTGAGCTACGACAACATGTTCTGGAAATTCTGCACAACATCATTGATCGTCACGACAACAGAGCCAAACTCCGTGGTATCCGGTAAAATCTTTGATTTCTTGGCTGATCTAGGTTAAATTCTCCACTACATTCTATCAACAGATGGTTATTTTATTTCAAATGTGCAGAAGTTCCTGTACTCTGCTCCTGTTAGTTTAACCAGTGGTGCCTAAGCCTTTGCTTGAAATTACCCTATGGTTAAAACAAAATTGAATGTTTTGATTTGGACAATATAATGAGTTAAAATGCCCTTTTATTGATGTCACAACGTCTGACACAATGACATTGATTTTAATTAATGGCAGGGCAAAATAAGTCAAGATAAATGGTTGATTGAGTTCAACTTTGCCAGCACAGGGTTAATTGACTTTCAGTAATATTTTTAGTAAGAATAATCTTTGTTAATTATTGATGCAGTCTCCAGTAACTGTCATAAACAAAAACAGCCAGCTCATTTTTACTGAATGCTGCTTAAGGATTTATTGCTACAACCAAGTAATAAAATAAAATTGGTATATAGTGTAATGTATAAAGCTGTGATTTTCACAATTCATACTGCAGCATAATCTTATATTTATTGTAAGGCTCATACAATATATATGAGCCTTATAATAAATACAAGCTCATAAGAACAGTTTTCATATACACAAAACAGTCACACAAGCTCATATAATTAATACACACTTCAGTGTGTTATTCTGCATAATTACTTATATCCCCAAATAACACAGTTTCTTATTTTTGATGTCATCCATCAGTTCTATTATTTACAACCATTTAGTTTATCAAATACACAGATGTTATATTTCCATAAACTGTCACAATGCCCATATTCATGACTTGTTTTAATAACTATAATTAGGTTGGCATACTATTGTACATCACTAGGTAAAGCGCTTTGCAATATTAACCACCTGTCTGAGCAAAGAATGTTCACATGACATTAATTCAATCTACAGACATATTCGTGTATTCAATTGACTCATTTTGTTTATTTGGTACTTCATTCATGCATTGGATTTTAGACTGTAATTGTCAGAGAATTCTTTCCTTCGTATCTGTTGAACTGTTGAGTAAATAATCTGTTACTGTGTAGGATTATCCCTAATGTTGCTGCTTTGAAAATAAAGAGAGAAAAGATCTCCAAACAAGATGTTATGTTTATGAAGAAGGTATGAATGCACAAGCATTTGCACACACCTGCTTTAACTCAAATGTTCCAACTATAGAAGTAAAGCATTGCAAAAACCTCAGGAAAGCTTATTAGTGTTTTTAAAGCACCGATGTACCAACCTTTTATATTACTATAAAATACCCCAGGAACCTAGAATAAAAGTCTACAATATTATTAGCAAATAGCTTTATGGTAATGAGAATTTTAAAAATGTATTAATTTCATTAATATTAATGTAATTAATTTTATTAATGTAAAGCTATTGTTATCAGACAGAAGTATATGCTTCTGATAATGTGAAATGTGTTTTATACTTTTGTATTTTTGTTTTAACTACCAAAAATACGAATTTAAAAAATATTTCTACACTCCTTATAAAGGCTCTTAGCAATTTAGGGTTAAAGCAAATATTAGAAAAGCCATAGCTGAATGACATTTTTGTAGTCTTATGAATCTTGGCTAGACTATATTTCACTTGGTCCATGGAGGAATGAATCAGTAGCTAAATATGCTTCAGGATCGTAGATCAGTGGGGATGGGAAGCATCGATTTTGATGACTTCTAATTTAGCCCTTGTCCTTTTTTTAGCTTTGTGACTTTAAAGGATCTGAGCTTTTAGGAGGAAAAAAATAACATGCCCAGCTTGTCACATTTTTCATTTGAAGTTAAATGCTCTCTCTGTTCTAAAGATCATTCTACCATCACTTCTTGTACCTGGGATTGTGGCCGGTCTGAAAGACTACCTGTCATTTTATTTAACATCCAGTTACAAGTGATGGTGGCATCGTAAGACCAAGTCAGCCAGACTACAGTAATTTAATATGATTTATTTTTAATGGCAGTGCAAAGCAGTATCACTCTAGGGGAAAAGAACTGCATGCAGATAAGGTAATTTCACAGCAATATGAAATAAGATGTCAACAGGCAGCAGATTTCAATGTATCATATCCACTGGTTAAATTCTGAAATCAGTGCATTACAGGCAGTGCCTAAAGAGATCACAGAAACCTCTGAGATGTTTATTCCCCAGAACCTCTTAGGTCTTTGCAGCATATTAAGTGGAAGTATTTTTTTTTTTTAATCGGTGTCCTCAAATGACTGTAAAACAAACTGAAAATAGCAATGTTGAGAAAAAAATCTTTATAAATGTAGATACAGTATATTTAACCTATTTATCAAAAAACCTCATTACCATTATAACATTTTAAAAAAAGCAAAAACAAAAGACCTAGACCATAATCTAACCCAACACTTACTCTTCATTTGAATTAATATGTAAGGTTGGCCTTGGCCTGGCTCTCAGTCTCCACTCTAATTCATCCCAAAGGGTTAAGGTGCAGGCCAGTCAATCTCATCCACACCACACCAGACTCTGTCATCCATGTCTTAACTCTCTCTCTCTCTCTCTCTCTCTCTCTCTCTCTCTCTCTCTCTCTCTCTCTCTCTCTCTCTCTCTCTCTCTCTCTCTCTCTCTCTCTCTCTCTCTCTCTCTCTCTCTCTCTCTCTCACATATATATATAACTCTACGTATGGCCCAACTCTATACACACACACACACATACATACATATATATATATATATATATATATATATATATATATATATATATATATGTGTGTGTATATATATATGTGTATATGTATGTGTGTGTGTGTGTGTGTATTTATAAATATTATGGCTTGCTTGCAACTTGTTTCATCAATCCCTTTCTTTAAATGGCGGTGACAGTGGACAGTGGCAACCCCGAAGCAATCCATTTTAAAGATGTTCAAAGCAAGGCTTACTATTTGCTTTAAAACATTGCTCACATAAGTACCACATCATCTTTCCAGGTTAGACCTTCTGTTTTAGGTGTAGTAAAGGTTTTAGGCAACTGGTTGTGCACAGGTAGTGTTTTAAATCTTGATATTATATTCTAATAATGCACTATTTTATTCCTTTTGTACATGCTGCAATACTAATTGTAGTTTTTTGAAGTGCTGCTTATTAAAAGGCTTCAGTTACTCAATAGTCTGTGGTCACCATTGTCTCTTTTTATGATGTGCTATACATTTTTCATAGGAGACTGATCTGTCCCACAATCAGATTAGTCAAACACAATCATTTATAAAAAGAAAAGCAAACTTATAAATAGTTAATTGATATTTATACAACATTATTAATCTTTTTTCTAGCATGGGCAGCAGTTATACAGGCATATCTATCTAGGATGTAAGGAGGATGATAATGTACATAAGAATTTCGAGCTTCTCTTCACTGCCCTGGCTCTTCTCACAATAGAGCTGGCCAACGAGGATGTGGTGATAGATCTTATACGCCTTTCCCTTGCACTTCAGGTAAACACACACAGACATAATGGAACTTTTGTATCAGTGGAAATTATGATGAATGATGGATATTGTCCACTATTTGATGCCTCCAGAAAATAGTCTCAAAACTATGCAATTTATATAGATAAATTAATTTATTACATGTAAATCATACTACATCTAAATTTGAATAAACATTAGGCAGTTGTTAATGACAACTATTTTAGTCCAAAATAAAGAGGTAAATGTTTTATTAGACCCAAAATATTATTCTATACAATGTGATTCCATTAGCATTTTCTTAAAATATATAATGTAAAATAAAATCTATTTGAGCTGACATAAGGAAAGCCAAGCATAATTTTATTTTGTGATGTTAATATTTATTGCTCTAAGAGTGTACAGTTGAGAAATTTATATGGTGACAATTTATATGTTTTATTCCTAACTGTCATTTTCTCCAGGACATGGCTATAGTAAATGAGGAGAACATGCCAATCTTTATCCGCTGTGGCATCATGGCATTGGTGGCAGCCTACCTGAACTTCCTTAGTCAAATGATTGCCAACCCACCTTTCTGTCAACATGTTAGCAAGGTAAAATACAATACATACTGTGTACTCAACTTTATAAAAGTTAAAATAAGGGTTAAACCTGTGACCAAATGTGTTTAACAAACTTTTCTTCCATGACTGAGATGAGATGATGACACATTTACACCATCATTACATACTTTAAACATTAACATTGACTGTATGTTGTCAAATTTATTGACCTACAAAGAAAAACTAAAACAGTTTTTTTTTCAAAGACACAAAATTTGCTAAAATCACTTTTTCCTGTAAAAAGTTTGTAAAAGGAGGCGAAAATTACAGAGTGCAGTAAAATTCATAATAGTAGTTAAGTGTAGTGTTTCGTAAACTGATGACATTTAACAATTCAATTCCATGACAGGGCAACTAATGCTCCTGTGTCACAGTAAGGTCATTGATTTAGTTCTAATGTGGAACAGACAAAAGTCCTCTTTGTGAGGAGTCTGGCTGCCCACAATCCAATAACATGGAAGGTAAACCGTAGATTCTAAATTGGGGAAATGAAGTAATTCTGATTTTGCTATTTCTCTGTAACAATTAAACATGTTTTTTATTGCTCTTTACATTTTTCAGACAATTTTAATAATAAGCAAATTGACTACAGCTGCCTTCCCTTACCACAGGTTATTGAGTTGAGAAATATGGATGCACCCTACCTTCTGCCTGAGCATGTGTTTCGAGAGAAGTGTGTGTAAGTAAAAAAAGGAATGTGTTAATGTCTGTTGTTTTTACTAAATCAATGCTCTGTAAAACCTTACAAATATTTTTGTACTCAGCCTGCCAGAGTCTTTAGAGGTGGTGGAAAATGGCATATATTTTCAAACAACTGAGCTTGTTGAGGCCCTTGCTGGACCTGGATACAATGCCGAGAGACTAGCAGTGCCATACATACCACAAGTGACAGGTACAAATAAAAGAACCCTCTCACTTTATGGTGCATAAGATTCCAAGGCTTTACATGGGAATGTCTAACCATAACAGTGAATGAAGATTCCTGTGATTATTTGAGATTTAAATTACCTCAAAATGCTCCGGTATTTATTGCCAAAACTTAAAAGATTTTAAGTTTTCCAAATGTATACATACGGTATGTCACAATGTGGAAAAGGAGGTGTTGTATAATAAAGTTTGATTAGATGAGATTAGATTAGATTAATGGTTTAAGCATACCTGTGTAAGCGCATGTGTGCCTGTGTGTGTGTTTTTGGGTGCATCAGTCACTGTCTCTCAGATGATGACAAGCTGAAATGTACTGTGTAGCAATATTGCTCACCCTCTCCTCACCTAACAGAAAGATAAGTTTCTCAGGGTTGTTCAGGGAGCAGAACTGGGTACGAATGTCCTAGAAAGTTATAAAAAAATATTCCCATTTCAAAGTTTTAATGAGTGAATTTATTTAGAAAGTGTAGTGCTGTTTCTACAGTTTTAGAGCTGCACTGTGTGCACACTCTCTGCTGCAGAGAACGGCATGAATTTTTAATATCAGCTCATCTTGATGTTTAATTTGAACACTGAATCTATCCTTCATCAGTCTGGTTCCATTTTTCTCCAATTCATGTACTCTGCTACAGTGTTACACACACTCTCTCTTTTTCTTCCTGTCTTTGTGCGTTCATAATAGTGCTTTACACAGTAGGAAAGATTCTAAACAGGTGCAGACAGACATCCAAAGGTACATTTTGCACTGTGCTAACTACCTGTAGTACTGTAGTACTCTTGGAGTAGACTTTCAATAACCAATCCCTTCGTACTATCTAGAGACCTAGTAAGGCTTAACCTTAGATTTGTTCCACACAACTGTCGGTCCTTTATTTCTACTCTTGGTGCTCTAGGTTTTAATATGTAAATGTTGTGTGAGAACTGTACGTAAGCCTTTATAATAAAACTTAATTTTTTTATATGATGGCTCCCTCATTTGGATTTATGATCTGGTGAGTTTTGCTAAACCTTTATGGGGTAACTCAACACTTGGTAGATAACTATTAAAAAAATCAGATTGACAGCAAACTTAAAGTTGCTGTATACTGACAGAGAAATGAAAACAGCAGAGAAAACGATAGATTTGAACAGAAATGTAAATGTTGTAATATGTTGATAGATGAAGACCGGCTGACACGAAGAAAGAGTTTTGTTGACACCATCTCACTCCAGGTGGACATCCTGTCTAATAGCCTTCCTGACCAGGTACAAATTCACATAAGCTGTTCCTGAGGCTCAATGAAGTTTGTAGCAATTATGCTTGTAACAATTTGTTTCTTTATATTATCACTGTCTTATTAATATATATATATATATATATATATATATATATATATATATATATATATATATATATATATATATATATATATTATTTGTGAAATCAGTATAAATTCATGAAAAAATTAATGTGTGTACGTCTATGTTATTAGACACAACTAGCTGAAGAGATTACCTTCGAAACGCTAAAAAAAGCTATTGGTGAGTATCTCTGTCTGTTGTATGTGTATGTATCCGTACATGCTGGACAGGATTGTACGTGATGCCTTATATTTAATGTTCCTCTTCTTAAACCCAGACACCACCGGTCTAGAAGAGCAGGAAAGAGAAAGGAGACGTCAAGTGATGGAGAAGTTCCAAAAAGCTCCCTTTGAGGAAATTGCTGCACATTGTGAATCAAAGGTAAAAAGTGTTTGAGAGAAAGATAACAGCAAATAAGTAAATTCCATTATTACAAATCCATTCTCTCTTCATTCTGTGTAAAGGCCAACATGCTGCATGATCGTTTGGCTCAGATCTTCGAGCTGACTATTCGGTGAGTTTGTTTCCTGTTATAAATAATTAAAGGAATAAAATGTTATTTTATTTCAAAACAACAGCTTTAAAACCATTTCCTAATTAATTAGGAAAATGGAACCTATGTCATTATATAGCACCTCCTTTTTGCTCTACTTATTTTATATTTTATGAGTGTCACTTACCATAAAGATGATCTTAGTAGTTCTACAATTCCAGACTGTGGTCCACCTGTTTGTGGACTACAGTACATACTGTACAGCACAGAGCAAGTATTATTTGGTTAGTGCATTATTCCTATCCCAGCAGTGTGACTGTGACACTGACAATAAACAATACACCACTCAAATTCTACCTGTTCTGTGATGGTCCTGACCAATAGACAACAGAAAGCCAACAGGGGACTAACTAAAAAAAGAAAATGGACTGTAGGTGTAAGGGCGCGATAGCTCAGTGGTTAGGGCATTGGGCTATCAATCTGAAGGTTGGCGGTTCAAATCAAATCCCAGGTCCACTGAAGTTACCAATGTGGGTCCTTGAGCAAGACTCTTAACCCTCATTGCTCCAGGGATGTTGTGATTAACCCTGTGTTCACCTTGTATGTCGCTTTGGATAAAAGCGTCCAATAAATGACCAAATGTAAATGTAGGTGTAAAACCACAAAGTCCATCTGTATGGTGAGTGGAAAAAATAGTAATTGGAACAAAAAGGTGGTGTGTACCAGCTTTTGACTGAAACTCTACCTCTGAGTCCATCCCATTTTAAAAGTGTGTAACTTGTCTGTTTGATACATGATTGCTAGCAGAGTGCATAATGCTTTAGGCATTAATGCAGCTGTGCATTACATACTATATAAGCGGAATTGTAGCAAAACTAAAACTTGCTTTTATTGTGGTCATGCATATCTTTGATGTAATGTCACAATTCATAAACCATGCTGGCTCATATTGTGTAGAAGCCTATAATTTTAATCTGCCTTGTCAGTCAGCATGGTTCTTTCAAAGTTTTCTTTGCTGGTTCTGTATTATTCTGCACTAAAATAACTCTCCATAATGGGAGAGCAAAACTATAATAATAACACAATAATAATGCTTTGAACTTTAAAGCTGTTTGTTGGATTTCTTGTAACATAAACATGGATTTGTCTTTTCTCAGCCCACCTCCGAGTCCCTCGGGTACAGTAACTGTGACGTCAGGACACACCCAGTACCAGTCTGTCCCTGTGTATGAGATGAAGTTTCCAGACCTCTGCGTCTACTAACTCACTCTTAAAATTCTACTCATGTCAAAAGCCTATTTTCATCAGATCACCGCCACTTTTCACTGAATATTTACATATATAAGAACATGCTGCTTTACATTTTAGGCACCTTTATGTTTTCATTACCGACCAGCACTGTAATTCTACCGAAGTGTCATTCGCTTCCCATCCTATACATATTTGTGAGTCAATAAAGCTAGAGTATGCGATTTTGAGGAATAAAATTACGAAAAAAATGACGAGTATTCAACCAAAAATCTTTGGGATGCAAGATAGTTGGCACATACAGTTGTGATCAAATTTATTCAACCCCCACTGAAATAAAGTGTTTTGGCCAGTTTGACATTGATTTGGATCATTTCAGTCATCTTATTTACAATTATATCAAAGAGGCACTTATAAATTAGACAAATATAACATAATATTTATGATGGAATAACCACAAATGTCTTTACTGTGCTCACATCATTATCAGTTTTATTCAACCCCCTAGTGACATTATTTTTTAGTACTTAGTACAACATCCTTTTCCAGTTATGACAGCTTTCAAGCGTGAAGCATAGCTTGACACAAGTGTCTTGCAGCGACCTATGGGTATCTTAGCCCATTCTTCATGGGCAAAAGCCTCCAGTTCAGTCACATTCTTAGGCTTGCGCACTGCAACTGCCTTCTTTAGGTCCCACCAGAGGTTCTCAATTGGATTTAAGTCTGGTGATTGCGATGGCCACTCTAGAATGTTCCAGCCTTTCATGTTCAAACATGCTCTAGTGGACTTGGATGTGTGCTTCGGATCATTGTCCTGTTGGAAGGTCCAACGTCTCCCCCAAGCCGCAGGTTTGTGACTGACTCCATCACATTTTCCTCCAAGATCTCCTGGTACTGAAGGGAATTCATGGTACCCTGCACACGTTGAAGCTTTCCTGTACCATTAGAAGCAAAACAGCCCCAAAGCATAATTGACCCCCCGCCATGCTTCACAGTAGGCAAGGTGTTCTTTTGTGTTCATAAGCCTGGTTCTTCCTCCTCCAAACATAGCGCTGGTCCATTGTCCCAAACAGTTCTAATTTAGTTTCATCTGACCACAGTACACTGTCCCAAAACCTTTGTGGCTTGTCCACATGACTTTTGGCATACTGCAGTCGACTTTTCTTGTTCTTTGGAGTCAGCAAGGGGGTGCGCCTGGGAGTTTTGGCATGGAGGTCTTCGTTATGCAGTGCGCGCCTTATTGTCTGAGCTGAAACTTCAGTGCCCACATCTGACAGGTCTTTTTTCAGTTCCTTAGCAGTCACGCGGGGATTTTTCTCCACATTACGCTTCAGGTAGCGCACAGCAGTCGCGGTCAGGATCTTCTTTCTGCCACGACCAGGTAACGTTTCCACTGTGCCCTTTAACTTGAACTTGCGAATGATACTTCCGATAGTGTCTCTTGGAATATTTAACAACTTCGCAATCTTTTTATATCCATTGCCATTCTTGTGAAGAGCAATAACCTCTTCTCTTGTCTTCTGGGACCATTCTCTTGCCTTCACCATGCTTGTAAACACACCAGTAGATGTCTAGAAGGAGCTGAGTATCACAGTCCTTTTAAATCTGCCTAATTGGTGCTTATCATGCTTGATTGCTGCTCGTTGACATCCACAGGTGTTTTCAATACCTGATTGAAAACACTGGAATGAACCTCTGTTCTTATGAGTGGTAGTTGTAAAGGGGTTGAATAATTGTGTCAATGAAGAAATCACAAAAAGGCCATTTAATACTTTATGACAAAAACAATTGATGCTATCTTAGTTGCATTTAGTTCTTTAACAAGTCCTTGTAAGATTTCATTATGAACACAATTACAAATGTGCACTGAATTCCATAAAACCCTTCGCAGCATTAGGGGTTGAATAAATTTGATCACAACTGTAGATCTGTAAACATACAGACAGTTAGTTAACCCAGTCTTGTAATTTGAACAGAATGAAATTATTAGACATGGTTCAAGTCGTGTATCTAATTTATTGATTAATATTAGGATGTAAAGAGTGTACAAAAATTAGAACAAAAATGTTTCTTAATTAAATTGCATACTCTAACTTTAAGAGCACTTCTCTTATTTGTACTAGTGAACTCTGAACACTATGATTTATGTTGTTCGGGTAAAAAAAAAAGCTGTGATTGGCAAAAACCTTTGAAATGGCCCTTTAATTCAATAATAGCTTGATAGCTAGTTAGCCATGCAGCAGTATATATTGTACGTGCAAGTTTCTGTGTGCATTTAACAGTTTGTGGGTTGAGCTTTTGATGTTTTAAAGAGGTTTCAAAATGTTTACATGACTTTATTTGGTACTTTCTTTTATTATTACTGTAGAGTTAAATTCTCCTTTACGATATAATGGAAGCATATAGACACACCAGATTTGAATGTTAAGCCATTTAAGCTTCAGTAGCTCTTGTTCTCAGTTGATTTTTACTTTTGCCGAATGACCTTCGCCACGACCCTACTATTTAATTCCAAATAAGCATTTGTAAGCAACATGAAATAAGAATAATATTTAAAAAAGATATATAAAGATTAGTGGACTTATGATTTAGGTGAATAGCAATAATAAATATTAGAACATACTTAAATATACTTAATTCTTACCATATACTGTAATCTACAACATATTTAATTAAACGACCTCTTTTTATTTATTGAAGGGGAATTTACACACAAAAAAACATGTAAACACATGGTGCATTCATGGTTTTTGTGGGGGTGGTAATGTGGATTATTCTTTTTGCTGTTGTTGTTTTGAAATAGTAATTCTTTAAAGTTTCTTTGGGTTTATGTATCTTTATTGTGATTTTAATATTCTCTCACCAAAGAGAACCAAACTTATTATAGCTTCAAACAAAGTGAGGCCATTCTGTGTTTATGTACATGTGCGCAGTATAGGAAGATCAAAGATACAGATCAAACATTTTAGCAGCTTATAGCAAAACAAATGCACCTAAAACTTGAATGTTAAATCTTTCAATAGACTGTTAAATGCTTACATACTATGCTTTAAATGTTAACATTTTATATAGATTGCTTTTAGTCTGTTATTAACATATTTTACCTTTTCAATCTTTATGTCTATCAAGGACTTGTAGTGGCTTGAGATTTTTATTTATGTTCTAAGGTCTAATCTAAAAAAAAATGCTAGGCTTGCATAGAATTTCATAAGACTTGTGCTGTTCCATCATGGATATTTAAGAAGGTGGTTTGTGGGAGATGTGAAAGTTTAAGTTGGAGCTAATATAGAGATGTAAAGAAGAAAATCCAGGTTTGGTTTTAGCCTGTGAGGATCCTGAGGGTGTAAGTCAGGCTGTAAAAAAATGTAAGTTGGGATTAAGTTTCTGGGAACAAAATATTTTTACAGAGGAGGACTGTGGATACACATGAGGTGGTATCTGTAAGTGCTGAATCTGAATGTGGTACAGTAGTGCAAGGCATGAATTGGTTTTGGGAAACAAAACGGTCACACTGTGTCATATACAGGAACTTCGGATTGCTGCTCATTGCTTGGTTTTATTAGTTGTAATTAAATATGAAATGCATTTAAATTTAGAGTTTATATATGTAAACTGTGCTTTTAACAGCTGACTGCTGTTTTATAATGCATCTGCTGCTTATTATACAGTGTGTATGCTATGGTTTTTCATCATTTGGACCTGAGAATTTCACCAGAGAAGTGAAACCGTCACAATTGGCAGTAGTATTAAGAAATATAACTACCTGACGCATTGAGGATTTGCTGTTTGTACGTTGTGCTCTGTTGTTATGCCAGAAGCATTTTGGAACCATGATATATAAAGTTGATATGGAAAGTGCTTTGCGGTACAAAAGGTGAAGGAAACTTGTGGTTTGAAATCTCTTAGATGATTTATTTTTTGATTAGATGGTCTAAGTTAATTGCATTGGGGGGATTAATTATCTATTGCAGCAAGAGTTCCAGTGGAACACAACCAATAGCGTTGTTTGACCCTTTATTTTTGCTGAGTCATTTACTGCATTTCAATGTTACTTGATTTAAGCTTGATGACAGAGAATCAAAGAAAGTACAGATTTTTGTATTATTATCTTATAGGCTGCAGTAAATATCTATTTTATTGAGCTGAAATCTATTTTTGTCATGACATTAAAGCAATGTGAATAGATACATTATATTTCATCTTTGTCCTCTGTCACAAGTTATAATGCACTTTTGATTCCGAGTCTTTGTGGATGTAAGGACTGAATCATTCCTGCATGCTGCTGTGTTGTATGATAGTTAGGCAATAAAGAAACTTGTAATAAGAAATCTTAGTTTTCTAACAGCAGCTAAATTAAATGCTTAGTACAATCCTGACCAAAATAGTCTGTGGAATTAATAATGTGTGTGAAATTGTAAGTAATGAATCTGCAACTCGGTAAATGTCATGTTCACCCGTGTCCTTTTGAGTCTGTGTGCTTGGTGCATGTAAATGCATTTCCAAACTTTGACCTATATTTGGGATGTAAAAAGGGATTTGTGTAACCGAGCCACCAGGAGCAATGATTCCTTAATGTTTATCCCAAATTTTGGATGTGCAGGTCCCCAGTCGCGTGTGAGAATATATAGATATGTGTGCTATAATTTATCTGAGCTGCATTAACATTTCATCAGAAACGTTGAGTGGTAATCTTGTGATAACAATGTGCTCTAACTCTGCCAAATGTCTATATCCCTCTGTCTTACAGAGATCTGATGTTTAACCACTGTCATGTGCACGATAAGAAAAGATCAATAAGGCAAGACATTTCAATAAAGATTTTATATTTTAAATGACCGGTCTGACTGCTTGTATCAATTCATTAGTGCTTTTATTGTTTTAGATTGTTTTTTCCTTGTTTTAATTATAAAATTGTGTTCATATTAACCCGTCACATAAAATCACTAATAAATGAATAGAAGTTTAAGTATCTTGTTAAAATGTCAATAAAGGTGTCATAGGCAGTTTGATGTTTGTGTTAGAATTAGGTAAATGCAAACATAAATTGGGAGAAGATGGTACCATTTATGCATTAGGAGAGGAGTGCAAATTCTTTAGCGTTTTTTTTAACCCGATGAGTAATAACTCTTCTTTTGAGGTCTTTAAAAAAAGCTTATTTCAAACACTATGACAATACATTTATTAAATGTTATACAAATATAAGCCTTATTTACTCGTGTTAACATTCTGATGATGTTAAACAGTAGAAACACAATGAAAAAAAAATCTCTTTACATGTGTAATGAGTACTGAAATGAGTAAAAAAGGTAGAACAAAAAAACAAACTTAGAGCACTTGAGGAAACCTTTAGCAGTTTTACAGTAACTTTAGATATTAATATTATACTATTATTTATTACTATTATTTAACTCAACAAATATTTCTGTAAAGCAATACAACCTTACAAAGCACTACTGTACTACTAAAAACATTGTCTACATCACTAAAACAATAAAGAATTATCAGTGTAGGATTTTCTGTTATCACTAACTGAACTGTATATAAAGCAATATATATATAGACTATAGACAAACGTACAGGGACGCTAACACAAAACAGCAGGTGCTTTCATATTATTTAATTCCAAGATGCCCTTCCTGCAAATATAACAATTACACTTAACAGGAAACTTTTTACAAGATGTTTGCAGAGGTAAGAAAATTTGCCCATTAATGCAGAAGAGTATTTGGTGGTCAGATACTGATGTGGTGCAGGAGGGGCTGGCTCTTAATTTCTATTCTAGTTCATCCCAAAAGTAATTAATCACTTCAAAATTTTTATTTGCATTGGCTAGACAATTTTTTCATACTAAACTATTGTCCCCAGTGATGGATTGGCGCCCTGTCCTGGGTCTATCTGCCCAGCGCCCGAGACGTTCTCCCCTGGATGGGCATGGGGAACCCCACCGCGACCCTAATAGCGGATAAAGCGGGAGATAATGAATGAATGAATAAACTATTGGCTTTTCCCCAAAACTGTTCACACAAAGTTAGCAACATGGCCTAAAACTTCATTCTATACATTCATTATCACCCGCTTTATCCTCTATTAGGGTCGCGGTGGGGTTCCCCATGCCCATCCAGGGGAGAACATCTCGGGCACTGGGCAGATACACCCAGGACAGGGCGCCAATCCATCACTGTCATTCTATACACTGATAGCAATAAAGTGATTATAAGGCCTGTGAGTAAGATATGTCCCATACTTTTTTTCCCCCAAATAGTGTATCTATATTTATTGGCCACTACATTTTTCACTTATCAAATAGATACACTTTGTACTTCTATACTTACAGACTATAGTACATTTGTTTCTCTGCACACTAAAATGTTTAAAGTACATCTTCTGTTAATTAATTGTTTTTTAGTCCTGCAGTGACACTGAGGTGGTTGCTGTTCTGCTCTGTCTGATCAACTTACACCAATAAAACAACACACCATCACAATGTCACTGCATTGCTAAGAATTATCCACCACAAAATGAATATCTGATATTTGGTGGTCTTGTAGGGCTCATAACACTGCAAAACAGAGTAATTAGGACCAAAAAAGGACACAGAGCAAGATATGGGTAACAGTCTGTATTTGTAGAACAGTAAAGTGCATGGTAAGCTAAAGTTTTACCATATGGTTTAATTAATATGTGACCAGTGAGTGTACAGTATAGCTGTCTTAATAAACATAGACCGGTTTTATTTTTGGAGCAAAATGTTAAAATAAAAAGAAATCCCAGGAGTAAAGGTAAAATCAGTAACATTCATTTGATATAAAAAAAGATTTTTTTTTAATCTATAAATTTTCAATTTTTGCCTCTTCAACAATTGATTAGATGGTAATGCTGGCACAGTGCAGTACTGTAAGTACATGGACATTTATTTAGATAAAAAATGTGTATGTATGTATGTTGGCCTATTTATTGTTATTATTAATCATCATCATCATCATGACGTAAGATTTGGTTTAGAATAAAAAAAAAGACAGAAAAAAAAGTTTTTCATTGGCAAATACCCATTCAGAAGGTATCCAATACTGTTTAGGTTTAAGCTGATTCTGCTGAAATGACACATTTCACCTTTTAGAACGGCTTATGCTTGTTTTGCTAGTTTTAGGTTCTTATCAGGGATAATACACTGTATCAGCTCAGACATTAACATTCTTAATTTTATACTTCTTTCTCCTCTTCCTCCTCTTCCTCCTCCTCTTCCTCGTCAATCTCCTGTTTCTTCTTCTCATTCTCTTTATTTATCTTTTCTTTATTTATTCCCTTTTCTTCCTTCTCCTCTTCCTCCTCCTCTTCCTCGTCATTCTCCTGTTTCTTCTTCTCATTCTCTTTATTTATCTTTTCTTTCTTTATTCCCTTTTCTTCCTTCTCCTCTTCCTCCTCCTCTTCCTCTCCCTCATGCTCTTTCTCATTCTCCTCTTCCTCTTCTTCCCCCTCCTCATTTTCCTCTTCTTTTTTCATTTCCAACATGGCAGGTTCTTTTTTACTCCCCTCTAAATGAGCACCTCCTGCTGAGGTGCCCTGTGTTAGTGAGTGTTGCTGTGGTCCTGTGTGATGTTGTGGTCGCACTTGGACGGATTCTGAACTCTCTTGACTGGAGTCAGCGCTGGTTGATTGTGGTACTGGGTGTGACTGGCGTTTGCAGGGTGGTTGGGGACCAGAACATCCAGGGGAAATTGAATGGTTGAAGTAGGATGCTGCCATGCACTCAGCTGTGGTACGATCACACACACACTGCAGCCGATCACACACACTTAATCCCAGACCTGCGGCAGAAAATAAAAATTTACACTTGTATATACATAAAAAACAAAAAATGTCTAAAATAAGTCTGTATGTGTAGTTTATAATTTAATAATTTAAAGTTGTTCCACACAATGGAATTATTATAACTCTAAAACAGTTCATATCTTTACCTAAATCTTTTTATTTGTATTTTATGTATGTGTTTTATTTTTACTATTGGCCTTTTTGATAAAGTTGCTCATACAGTTACCTGAACAATTTTTCAATTGGCCTGTCAGATTTCGATCAAGTGCAAAGGTTTCCCCTGTCAATCTTTTGTATGTTTTATTTTATTTTATAAATAAAAACTAAAATGTTTAAAAAAAAAGTTAAAAAAACTTTCCTTTAAGGACCTACAACCATATATTCCTTATTTCTCCAACAATTGTAGTAAAAGTTTTTTTTTTATATATTTTAATTGAACTGATAAAATAAAGCTTTTAATCATGTATTCATATATATGTAAGAAATTGTGATAATGAACTATCTTTAGAGTATACTTTGCTCGTTGTGGCCAGTGGTGCAATAAACATTAACAATATAAAAGCACCAAATAAGACATGATGTGGTTTATTTTTTATGCTTTAGTAAAATTGCTTCAATTTTATTTCTCACTATTTTTTTTTACTGTAAGCAGCTCAGGGCAATTTGAAAAACAGAATTGTTAAACATATTTTAATTATAATACCATATGAGGGCTGACATACAAAGTATGTCATTTTTTTTTAAAAGAGTATGGATCTGAACTTGAAAGTATGTTATAAATATTCAGATAAGAACAGCAATCTCACAATCAGGCTTCCTGTTATGGCAGTTGACATGAATGTTGGCAGTCCTGTCTCTCCTACATCCGAACAACACAAGCTGCTCCAGACAGCACTGATGAAAAAAACAACAGCTAAAAAAAAGAAGAAAAGATTTTTTGTCAGTTATGCTCATTAACGCTCAGCAACCTGATTTTCTTTTTCTTCTTAAAAACACTGAATTTTGTATTTTTTAGTTCTATGTCTTACCGGTCCATTTGGTCCCGAGGTATTCCACTGCCCTGTTGCCCACAGTAACACCCATAGTGCTGGTATTCTTGAGGACAACGCCCAGTTAGACAGTGCAGCATTTCCCCCAATGCTGCAAACTTCCTAATTGCCACTCCCTCTTTACTGTACTGTGTTAATGCCATGTCACACTCTACAAGAGCAAAACAAATACATGTTTTTAAACAGTCTCATCCTGCATAAATGTGTATAAACCAGTCAAAACTTTATGACCACTGAAAGGTAAAGCGAATAACATTGATAATCTCTTTATCATGGCACCTGTCATGACACTTGTCCTTTGATATGATCTAAGGATTTGGGTGTGTTGACAAGGGCCAAATTGCTAGATGACTGTGAGCGTCTCCAAAACTGCAGCTCTTGTGGGATGTTCACAGTGTGCAGTGGTCCAATGAAGAAACAGTGTTAAACTCATGAAATCATGGCTCACTAATGTAGTGAAGTCTGGCACATGTGGTACTTAAATTGCTGAAAAAAGGTGTTTCTAATAGGAAAATGTCAGAATACACAGTGCATCACGCTGCTAAACCTTGTCTATTGCCAAACTGCCAACAATTAACCTGTATCTATTATAACTGGACCGTGGAACAATAAAAATATGGTATCGCATTTTCTTTTACACCATGTTGATGGCTAGATTCATGTGCGTACCTGGGGAACACATAGAATCAGAATACACTTTTAGAAAATTTTGGCTCCTGTCATTCACATGGATGTTACTTTGACACACACAACAAACTTAAGCAAAGGTACACCCTTTCATTAAAACGTTATTTTGTAATGTCTGATGGCCAACACAACATTAGGAAGGAGGGCATAACTACTGTATATGTCTGGTCAATGTATGCAGTGGGGGAAGGGTTAATGTAATTCTCACCTTCTGGTTGTGTGTGTAGGGGAACATCAGACAATCCTGCTGCTTCAAGCAAAGACACAGCAAAAAGTGGTATTGCTCGCTTTCGAGGGTGGATAAGTTCTGTAAAACACATACAAGAAATACTATAACCCGAAAATCTGATAAAATGTGAGACAGAGAAAGGCTTTGTCTTTGTCTTACTGTCTTGTTTTGCCTCCTGAGAACTTTCCAGTAGCTCTTTCTTTAACTTGTCATATTGCTCATCATTTTCGTCTTCTTGAGAATGTGCTTGAGTTGTGTGGGATGATGAAGCAGTGCTGAGGTTTGTGGTTTGAGACATTGTGGGTGTGCTTGTTGGTCCTGAGTAAATGTAAGGAATGTGTGTGCTATGTGGATAGGATGTGGTCTTTGGGAAAAGTTGTGATATATGGGTGGTATTTGTATTTAAATTGTCTGATGTCGATGATTTGTTTGAAGTTTTGGTGTTGGAATTGTAAGCTTGTGAAGTTGATCTGAGAGAAGTGCTTTTTATTTCACTGTTTTTATCTGTGGTTTCTAGGGCCAGTGTTCCATGGTCATTAATTTTGTTTGAGGTTGTTGATGTGTTGACAGTATTAAGTTTAATGGATTGACTGGGATTACTATCCAGTATTTCCTCAATGGAATTTTTTTCACCACTTTCTTCATCTTCTGAACTTTTAGCATTAGTATCAATTCCCTTATTGAAATACTGGGCAGTGGTGTGTGAGTTATTTGAAGTAGGCAAAGGTTTAAGAGACTCAGCACTATTTTTGGTCAGGGAGGTCACTTGTACATGCAGCATTTGTTCTTTCACTTTCTCAACTTCTTTACTCATGCTCTCATTGCTCTCATTTCTGTCTTCATTGGAAGGTAAATACGATGGTGTGGGTATTTTGTTTTGTTGAACTGTAAGAAAATTGGTTTCTGGAAGGGATGTGATTTCATGTGTCGGACTATAAGTCAGAAGCTCGGACTGCTTTTGAGTAGCTTGAGATGCATGTAGCGTTTCTTCATCTGTCTGATTTTTGTTCTTATTGATTGGTTTTTCTGCACTCAGTTTGTTTTGATCCCCATCACTCCATCCTTCATACTCTCTTTTGTTTTTGTGTAAAGTTGTCAAATCTAAATGTGGAAGCGTGATGTCATTAGATGAGAAATTATCACCACGTCTATCTTCCTCCTCCTGTCTTTGTGATGCATATGTCCAGGGGTGTAAGAGAGTAGGCTTTACAGTAGTGATTGTGGGTGATGTCAATTCCTGTTTATTTTCTATTTCAGGCCAAGGAGTGTATGGTACTGAACCTGCATGTGACAGTTAGATTAGATATTAGTTTCATTTGGCCATTTCTGCAAAACATTAAAAAATCTTACCACTCAGAGGCATATCTGTGATATTTAGCCATAAACAGGTTAAATTTTCATACCAATTTTAATAACTGTTATTAAAACTATAATTTCCCTAAATAAAAATACTATTAAAGTACAACTAGAAAACAATATTTCCTTATCCCTCAATATTTTTAGTTTCTCACATTTGTTCCATTATTACTTTTTGGTTTACATTCCCATTAATTTCTACAATAATTCTAGTCATTTGGAATTTTCTTACCATTAAAAGCGCTTCCCTCCTGTTCCTCAAATCCACGTCTGCCCACATTTTCATTTACCTCTAACAAGTTTAGCTCAGTAACTTCCACCTTGTTTTGTTTTTCTCCAATTCCTGCAGGAACATTTACAGAGAACCCATGATCACATACTATTTCATAAATCTACATGAACAAAAACAGCAAAACAAGTTTTAATATTCCACTATTCCAAAGTTCCAATATTTTTATTGCAGATTTAAACATGTAAATTTAATCTGTATTATTTCTTCACCTGGTGGAAGACTCTCTGAATTTGTTGAGTAAGTTTGGTTCATCAGGGTGTCATTCATCAGCAATACACCTTCAGTGGTATTATCATAAGTAGTGTATATGTCTGAAAAAATGGAAAGCAAGCAATGAATTCTAAATGGTAATTTTATAGACAGATTTATGCTTAAAAAATAATATCAGTGTAATCTGTTTTTTTCAGTGTAATCTGTGTTTTTTATTTGCAGTAGCATTTACCCACATTTAAAATCTAATGTCTGCAGTGTCTGTGTGCAAAAATATGTGCTTTGGGTGATATTCTTTCTTACCTGTTTTGTTGAATGCTTCAGAAAAGAAGGTTTCATTATGAAGACCTTTAACACAAGAAAAATAAGTTTAATGATAGTAATATGTAATAACTATCCAATTACCTATGACATTTATTGATTTTTAAAATATTTTGATATTATTTCATATAAATCATAATGCTATAATAAATCATTATCATTTAATGCTTATATATATATATATATATATATATATATATATATATGTTAACCTTCACTGTATGCTATCTTAAATCCACTGTTACCTGTGTCTTGTGGACTGGTGGAATTTATTTTCTCCTGCAGAATTTGTGATACATTCTGTAAGTTCTTGGTGATGCAGGCTATAGCTGCTCTGTCACATAGGCAGTAATCTTGATGGCATGAATCAGCAGAATCTAGAGAAAATAAATATTTTAGCACCTTAAATAATATGTGACCGAATGACTGATATTAGTTTCAAGTTTGCTATATGACATCTGTATAAAATACAAAAGTGAGCTTAATGTATTTGTGTATGGTTACCACAGCTGATGTTGGGAAGATTTGAGCAAGTGTAGTTGTTGTGTGTTGGTGGTTTTTGTCTGCAATTTCGTTTTTCTAGTTCCTATAGCACTGCCGATGGTCAAAACAGCACCTGCATATGAAACACCATACAGTTTTTGCTCTTGAATGATCAATGTAACATCAAGTCTAATTGTAATTCCATCCCTTTACCCAGGTCCACTGAAGCTTGAGCAAGACCCTTAACATTTATTGATCCAGGGGTGCTGTATCATGGCCAACCCTGTGTATGTATGATGTAATGTAATGTTATGTCTCACCAGTCCACTGGATCAACTGGAGATGGTATGCGTGTTGTATTTTGAAAAGTTTTATAGCTGCAATATGGTCTGTTCTCTTGAAGATCAGACGGACATACACCACTATCACAGCGCATCCATACAGCAAACTCCAGCATTGATGGCAAGTTATCAAACACTGTGTACAACCAGTTGAAGTGCACTCCCAGACAACCTATACACACACACACACACACACACACACACACACACACACACACACACACGCAACCACCCACACAGACGCACAGTTGAAAAAGAGTATTGAATCTATTTAAAAACTTAAGCATTTAAAGCAGAATTTATGAATGAAACTGCACCAAAGAATGCAAAATATTAAAATAAAAACTTACCAGTCAAACGTTGATCCGAGTCAATGTCATTAGTGTCTTGGCAAAACACAGAATTACTGTTCACTGTATGAGATAACAGACATTATAATTTATGTTACATGTTTAACTGTTGCTGAGCTTTTATTCTAACAACCTTTAATGAAAAAAATATATTATTACCATTTGGGGCCACACATAGCAGAAGAAGGAAAACTTCCAACATTCTTAGCCTACAATGCAAAATATGTAAACATATAGTCAGTTTTAAAATTTAAATAATTAAAATGTGGTTTATAATGTATTGAAACAAAGTTTGCTGATGAACTTAAACCATGAAAACAAATAAAGACTTGAATAAAGCTCTGTTAGCATGAGAGTCTGATTAGATGAGAGATAAGAGATAAGGTCATGTGTTTGTTCACATTGTAAATGTGTCCAGATCCAACCACATGAGATAGAAAACCACACGCAATAAATGATTAAAAGAGTGTTACTCCCCAAAATAAGCTCTGCTTAAGGTTTGAGAGCTGGGTTGTAGTATTTAAGCTAGCTCAGAGCAAACATAACTGATGCTCCTTGGTTTTTTGCAAATGGCTAGCGGGAGGTTAGCTTCTTATTGCATGCCACCCGCAATTCCTTTTAGAGTGAGGCGATGTGGCTGATGGTTCTCTCCTGTGCCAAAGGAGACAGCACAGGACATGAAAACATGGTCGAGCACTGAAAAGATGGGCAGACACACCCCTCAAAAGATAACAAAATCAGAGCAAAAAAATAGCAATATCAGAGGTGGAACAAATTGTGGTGGCTACACTACTACAATCTTTCTGGCTAGAGAAGAAACCCTCAAGCCAAAAAAATCAATTAGTTAATTATTAGAGCCTCCAAAACGCCTCTATTGTTTTTAAATATTAGGATCATTCTGATTAGATGATGATGATTGATGGTTAACACATAGAATGATAAAGTTCTAGCTTTGATTAAATTATTTAACTTCAAATATTTTGTTTAATATTTAGAATTTAACACAAAAACATAATTGAACTACTTTTTCTTTACATGTCCTTATAATAATACATGACATGATAAAATAAATCATAATTTGCCAGTAATATACATACATACCTATAGATAGATAGTTCACATAACAACATTATTTAAATAAACATACATAAAATTTAATTACATAAAATCACATAACAAAATTATTGTGAACTTATGCTGATTAAATATTAGGGTAAATTAAAGCTAACAAAAAATGTAAAAAGGAATTTGTGTTTCTTACCTGATCATCTTAACTCTGCCACGGTCAGTGTGAGCACAAGAAATATTACCTTGTCTTATAGTATAGGTATGTGTGTGTGTTAAAAGAGTCATTGTATTAAAGGGTTATTAAGGGCAGCCCCACAGGTCAAAGTGCAGTGCAATTGTCATGGAAATAACTACCTATACATATCATGTGCTTCTATGCTTCAGGTCACAGAGGGAGTGACACACACAACCACTCCAAAATAGAGAGTTTGATTGTGTGTGTGTGTGTGTGTGTGTGTGTGTGTGTGTGTGTGTGTGTGTGTGTGTGTGTGTGTGTGTGTGTAGTATAGTTGGGGTTTGATGGACTGGGTAGGTTGATAATTGGCCCTTTGTGTTAACCTTTTGACCTGCATGATTTCATAGATAACTTTTATAAACTTTCTTGGTCTCTTTGACCCACATTGGTATGATTTGGGTATTATAATTAAAAGATCTTATATTGTTTCAAATTTTCATTTCACTTTTTTTTAGTCTTTTTACAGTCAGCATCTTTTAAAGATGTCATTATTTAGGAGTTATGGAGTTTTTTTTCTGCAGAATCTTACTCCTTCATAAAGACAATGGAAGATAGATATTTTAAACCTGGTTGTAAAACTGGCATTGACCCAGCATGTAGATACCTTTCAGGGTAGAATTTTACATATTTATTTAAGGTTAGAAAATGATATGGACAAACATACAAAAAGTTGGGAAAGATGCAAACTAAGACTATAAAGATTACAGTAACACTTTTGTGAGAGGTTCCAGTTTAAGTTTAAGTGATTACAGGTGAATTCATCAGATTGTTAGATATAACTTCAAAAGAGAATCCACTGTGCCACATAAGAGAATGGTTAGCTTTCATTGTACAAAGTTGAAAAAAAAAGAAAGTTTTGTTTGTTTTGTTAAACTTCTATGTAGTTGTAGTTAAAAGTTAAACTTCTATGTAGTTGTAGTGAAAAGCATCACTGCTGGTCTGGAAATATGGCTTAAAGTTTAAACACTCCAGGTTTGCACTTTAGTGGAGCTTGGGAGAAACAAGACCTTTGGAAACAATGATGCAATCACCCCCGTTCTCATCCTGATTGGGTCTTATCAGTCACTGCAATGCAATCTCCCCTGATTCATTGCACTTCAATCACATGAGCTATATCTAGAAAAAAACTAAAAACATCAGACAATCAAATTTACAAATACTGCTGAACTTGTGTTTGATAGCGACTGTCTTGCAGGTAAATTCTGCATTTTGTAATGCCTTTGTTGTCAAATGCAACAAATGTATGTGTATGGCCATATAAAATCTATTAAAAGTTTTATTGTAGATGTTTTCCCTTAATACTGAGTTATAGCATACAATATATGTGAACAAAACATATCAGTTGTTTTAATATGTTTCAAAATAACGTTTGTGTTCTAAAAGCAATATTGCTAAGGTAAGAATAAAAGGTGCCTTGGCATCACAGATTTGTACTTGTGTATACCCAGGAGCAATCTAGATAACTGCAATGAATTCAGTTTACCATGCCAAATCTCCTTACACATATAAGTAGAGAGGATATTTGGAAATATTAATAATATGAACAATTCAAAATATGTGTTTGGGGAATATCTATTTATTTATTGAAAATAAAAACAGGACAGTGCATTCACAAATCATTCTTCCTGTCGCTGTTTTTCATTTAATGGGTAAGAGTTAAGGATATTTTTGTCTGTTGCTCGGTAACAGTCACGGACCTCAAATCTTTACACACATCTTTGCTAGGCACCTCTGCTTTAGATCTGTAAAAACACATGTAAAAAAAGGTAAAGGTTCATTTAAATAAAACAATTGCCAAAAGAGTTCTATAAGATAATGAAGGAGTATTTGTTCTGTCATGTTTGAGTCTTTACAGACAAGCAGACCCTTCAAACCTACTATAACTCATAGTTGTCTCACTAACATGAGCCCACACCACCTCAGGTGACCTTAGACACCATTAGTTATGCCTGATGTATTTTAATGACATATTACCTGTTTGTCTCTCTAACATTTTAATTAACTTAGATTCCTGTGCTTTTTTTTCTTCAGGAGAACACATACACACAGCTAATTATATTTAATTAGATACCATGTGATCATTCTGCATGTCAGGTAGATAAGATAAAATGCAAATCACAAAATAGTTCCATTTAAAGAATTTTAATTAATTGCATGAGCTGCAAAGCAAAGAAAGTTATCACATCATCTGTCACACTGTGGCAGCTATTCTTCACAAACATTCACTTTCACAAACACAATCACCTCTGGGAAACAAAAATGGAGGCTGTAAGAAGTTGTTTCACCTTTTGATATTGCAATAATTATTACCAAATAGGACCTAAAAAATTATAACTGAAAAGAAAAAAAACTTTTTTGCTACCCTAATA
The DNA here is from genome assembly GCA_019802505.1 of Corydoras sp. C115. Lineage (NCBI taxonomy): Eukaryota > Metazoa > Chordata > Actinopteri > Siluriformes > Callichthyidae > Corydoras > Corydoras sp. C115. The sequence continues at coordinate 2,760,808 of JAFMOC010000034.1, read as the reverse complement.
ACCATATAAACACAAATTAAACAAACATACTTCTGTAAACATGAGTATAGTTCTGATGTCAGCCATGACGTCCTGTTTTACTGACTATTTACAAACCTAATTCTTTATGGCTGCACAGTGGCATAGTATTTAGCTTATTCACCTCTCAGTGCTGGGGAGCCAGGTTCGAATCCTGATCTGGGTGAGCTCTTTTCATGTTGTCTGTGGGATCATGTGGGATTTTTTCCAATTGGTATTTTTGATTAGCAGATTTTCAGCTAATTAAAACATATTACAGAAATAGGAATTTCAGGATTAGCTTCGATGGCAATAGAAAGGGACTTATTAATGCAAATAAACTAATTAAACTCTTTTTATGGAAAAAAAGGAGAATGGATTATTCCTAAACAGTATTCCAATTTTATGAAATTATTGTTCATGATTTTAAGATAAGATATGCCTTTTTTGGTCCCACAATGGGGAAATTCACAATTTTTTTTTACGAGTGTAAGAATGTGAGTACAAATAAGGACCAGAGACAGGGTTTCATGGGCTCAGGAACAGCTTTTTAAAAGCTTATTTACCATGCACTTGCATTTTGCCATGCACTTGCATTTCAGCAGTTCGTTGTCCATCTCTGTAGCTTATAAAGGCTTAACACATTCATCAGGTGGAAGCGCAGCAGGTGCGTTAACTATCTCTAATCACAATCCATTGCCGACGGCTCAACTTTTTCCCCCAGCGCCCCTTGCTTCTGCCACAATGAGTTATCTATCTGCGATGAAATGGCTCATATTTCTGATTTCAGCATAATAAGTTGTTACTATAGCCATAAAATAGTTATGGACCATTGGATTCATTCAGAAAGAGCATTACTGAAAGTCTAACTGCAACTGGATTTAAGTGCACAGGCTGAAATAAATTAACTACTCTGTGTACACATAATGAATTGTACACATTTCTGTACTAACCATATGACCATGTTGAAAAATCAAAACTATATGTTGTGATAACAACCAGAGAACTGATATAAGTTTATAAGTGATATAATATTGTCATGTTGTAGTCAAATACCTTATTACCTAATTACAAATGTCAAATTATTAAAATATGAATAAATATTAAAGAATAAATCATTAAAATACAGCAGTACCAGCTGCTGTTCTGCAGATCTGCCCTCTTGTGGTTATACATTGTTATCTTGCAGATAACAAGAATTTTCAAATGCCTGTTGTTCCTTATATGTAAAAAAATAACACAAGTGTGCCTTTAGGGACAACATCAAAGTCTGTTTTATATTATAAAAGTAGTTATATAATAGAAAACATTAATAAGATTTCACTTTACTTTAACATGTGAAACTATGATGTATGTACAACATGTATAAGATTTAGTAGCTTGGTTAAATATTTTCTTTGTTACTTTGTTGCTGTGTTGCTTATTGTTTCAATAAGTTCTCTTTATAACAACATAGTGGTATAATGTGTAAAGTAGAGTAACCATAAGTAACAAAAGTCCTGGGTTTAATTTCCAGACGCTCTTTGTGTGCCCTTTGCACATACTTTGTGGCTTTTCTTTGGGGAGAGCTGTTTTTTTCTTACAGCTCAAAAATATGAAAGTCCGGAAAACTATGAAACTAAATTGTACACAATCAATGTGTGCATGAATGTGTTCATCTGTATACCTGCCCTGCAATAGAACTAGCAATCTGCCCAGGTTTTTCCAAAATGAATGCTGAAATAGACACATCTGCAGCCCTAATCATGATAAGCAATTTAATAAAATAACAAATCAAAGTTCAACACTTACTTTTAGAGAAGGCAACTCTCTTCATACGACTGCACACTTCCACTGTGTGCTTCTCATACCAGAAATGGCTGCTTACACAGTACTTACTGCCAAAAAAAGAACAATGTCATAAACAAAAAGTATAATTTTATTTATAAAAGTGTAGACTTTTACCTCTGCAAAATATTTTCATAACTGAACCCTTTGCAAAGACAAAGGGAAAAGAACTTGCACAGCTCAAACACACATGGCTGCAGTTTCAATGTGCTTAATGTGGGACTGATCTGATCCAGGTCCTCAATCAGGTTTTTGTTAAGGTCTTCTTGTTGACGTCCTCTATAGGAAAGCTCAGATCGCCATGGGCAACCTGTCAGGACAACAAACATTTTTTATCTGCAACAGAAAGGTCAACCTCATGCAATTTTCTACACATTGAATCATTTGTTCTTGCAGTTTATGTGGTAACTCACACAATATTGTGTTATTCAAGCTGCAGATGGATATCATGCACAGAACTCTCTGCTGAAAATATAATTCATGCTAAAACGGGTTTATTCACGTTTCAGTTCAATCAAAATTGCTCAGCTATATTATTATGCTCTACAATAAATTTCATGTTAGAAAATAAGTAATAATCCTAAGTGGTGAACAAACATTTAGCACATTTAAATTTAATCTAATGCCAGTAATTAAACATGAGGCGGAAAAATCCAATAATTGAGTCTTTAAATAATGCCATATATAACATTCTTTGTTTTTACTGTTACACTTATGCTTATAATGAAAGTCAAATGTTATATTCGCATAAATATATTCAAATTTGTAAACTGTGTTCGAATTAATGACAACAACAAAATTATAATGAATAAGTTTTTGATTCTTTTGAGAAATCGCTGTACATAAATGAGATCATTTCTATGTATATAAAATAAAAATCATAGTTATTATTATTATTATTATTATTATTTTTAAAAGGGTACCATATAATACCACAAGTTAGCTCAGTGATGTTGAAAGTTATATTTACTGTTCAATTTAAAAATGTAAAATTTTATAACATTTAATTTTGTGCTGCCTTATTGTGCTGCCTAACATTTATTATAATATTTATTTGCTTTTTGGCTATTGTTGATTTGGCTAAATGTCATTGATTTTAAGTATTGAATTTAATAAAAATCTTTTCTATCATACTAACTTTTATGTTTCTTGATTGTATTTTATAAAAGTAATTATGCAGTCTTTCATTTTGTAAAAATCTTATCATTATTAGATGTCATCTGACTTTTTTCCACTAGATGGAACTGCAGCCTTTAAAAAAAATAAATGTTACAAGTGTACAGTAAACATCCTGACTACACAGTGAAATGTGTGTGTGTGTGTGTGTGTGTGTGTGTGTGTGTGTGTGTTGTGCGTGCATATGTGTGTGTGCTTGCCTGGTTTTTCTAGCTGAGGGGCTTTGCTGATAACCGGACTTTTCATAGAGGTTGTTGTGGTAGGGCTTGCCCTTGCAATAGCAGAAATAGTCGTTGCCATGGAAATGATTTCAACTTCTCTTGTGGCTGGTCTTAATGTCACTGGTGCATGAGTTGCGATGCTTGTTGCAGAGTGGGGTGTGGCAATGTTTCCTGGTTGGAATGTTTGTTGAGTTGCTTTGAACAGAGTATTGGTGGGTACAGTTACAGAAGTGGTCACTAATGAAACAGTTGTCAGTTTAGTATCCTTCATTTCTGCCAAATCTGTTATGGGCACATCAGTATATGGAGCTGTTACGTGACCACTGATAGGCAAAACAGAAGTGATGTGAGTAGACGCCATTGGTGCAATGGTGGTAAGTGAAGCTGCTTCATCAACAGTAGAGTGCATGGTAAAGGACAGCGGATTTTCTGTGGATGAACCTACAGATGCAAGGTTGGTAAACATAAGGGTGGAGAGTTCAGTTTTAAATTGTATATATTTGTTTTATATTTAGTACGATAGGATAAGATAAGCCATTATATTGGTCCCACAATGGGAAAATTCACATTCTCAGCAGGTAAGTGACAGTAAATGAGAAAGTTAAAAAGATACATCTAATATATCTATTAAAAGAAGTAATTAAATAATGACTATAAAAGAAATAGAAATCATTCATTCATTCATTCATAATCTCCCGCTTTATCCTCTATTGGGGTTGCGGTGGGGTTCCCCATGCCCATCCAGGGGAGAACGTCTCGGGCGCTGGGCAGATAGACCCAGGACAGGGCGCCAATCCATCGCTGGGCACACACTCACTCACACACACACACTCTATATGGAGCAATTTTTGAGAATTCAATTGACTTGATCAATGTTTTTGGACTGTGGGAGGAAACCGGAGAACCCGGAGGAAACCCACGCAGACACGGGGAGAACATGGAAACTCCACCCAGATGGGGATTCGAACCGGGAATCCCTAGCGCTGAGAGGCGAACGTGCTAACCACTAAGCCACCGTGCCGCTTAAAATAGGAATCAGTATATACAAAATAAAAATTTCCAATTATGTACATAACGTAAGTGTGGAAGACTATGAAAAATTAAAACCTTTTTACTTTTTTAAGATTTGTAAGCAATAAACAATGAAGTACTGTACATAAAACAAATCTTTAACAGGGTTCCCCTTCAGGGAACTAGTGTAAGGTCGATATGGGGTCAGGGTCAGAAACATGGAAGGGAAAATGGTGGTATAGTTTGCAAAAAGGAAATTGCTGTCATGATTTTGAATATTTTAAGAAGAAGAAGAAACAGAATAACATATAAGGGTGGAGGAGGGAGCATACAGGTGGATTATATCCCATGTAGGAGACCTTGAAATTGGAGACTGTAAGATGGTGGCAAGAGAGTGTGTAGCCAAACAGCACTGGCTGTTAGTTTGTAAAATGTCTTCAGAGGAGGAAGAGAGAGAGCAGAATCAATGATCGGATGTTGGAGATAAAAGAAAGAAGACTGCGGTGTCAAATTCAGAGAAGAATTGAGACAAGTGCTTGGCTGTTGTGAAAGAATTAGATAAATGGACAACAATGACAAAAGTGGAGAGAAAATCAGCGAGAAAGATGTTATCGTTAATAAACTGAAATATTCAGAAAGATGAAGCAAGTAGAGAGAAGTGAGATAAAGTGTAAGGCAAACAAAAAGTGGTGAATGATAAGGAATGGGGGTTATTAAAAGCTGTATGAGAGGTTGAGCACTAAGAAGGTAATAATGACTTGTATCTGTTGGCCAAATGTATCTGTTAGGGTTTGATGGCTCAGTGGTTAGTGTGTTGGGATAACTATTCAAGGAGTTTGGGTTCAAATCTCAGGTCCACTGATGTTACCAGTGTGGGTCCTTGAGCAAGGTCCTTAACCCTCAATGCTCCAGGAATTCTGTATGTAGCCCTGTGTTCAGACCCAAACAATCAATTTAGAATAGGTAAGTCATTTTGGATAAGAGCATCTGATAAATGTACATGTACAGTAGCTGAAAATGACAAAGAGCGTGTTGTCAAATAAGGAGGATTTACCAAGAAGGTGAAAAGAATATTCTGAGGAGCTAATTAATAATGTGGAAAATGAAAGTGAGATAATGTTGGATGCTGCAGAGATAGTTAAACTGCTAGAAACTCAGATTAGCAGAGAGGAAGTGCACATCACTTAACACTCACCAAATGGCAGATCCACATCTGATGTATTGCCTAAAGGATGAAAGTACAGAAAATGATTGACATATCTTTTTTATTCATTTATTCAGGCACTTTTCTATATTTAAATTTGTATACCATGTATGCGTTCTATAAAGGTCTGGTTGAACAGTGGAGTAACAGAACTCCATAACTCAGTCAAATTTCTGTCTGAACAAAAAGAGAAACAAGTGCAGAGGGAGTTGGAATGAGGAGATCGAAAAAAGAAAACAGAGGAAAATACGGCTAAAATCAAATAATTAGGAGCAAGCATAGTAATGAGCTATTTATACCAGCTATTTTATGTATTTTACAAAAAAAACAAACATTTTTTTTTCAAAATCATACATTTAAAACATATTTCATAGTATGTAAGGAATGTATTATACCCTGCATGGACAAAAATTATGTTAATAAATTTAACATTGACAAAAATATCTAATATATTTATATATACATATGCATATGTACTTATGCAATCATTTGCATTGATATGTTAATATCTAAGCATTAAAAATTATAGACTCAGTTAGCATACAGTTAGTGTACATGTGCATGTGTGAGTGTGAAATATCAGACCTGTTTTGCCAGCCATTACACATAAGTAGATGCAATCTGAGCTATTTCTCTGACTGACTGTAAAACCAGAGAAGGAAGTTTAATAATAAGTTAGTACAAGATTAAAATGCTTGTGTGTATACAATGTATGGGTACAATTGATGAAAACAATGGGGGGGGGGGGGGGGTGAAAAAAACAAAACTGCTAAGTGTGACCGATTAAGCACTTTATTTTTTTTTTGCAAAGTATTCTTGGAAAAATAATTTGACAAACTTGTAAATCTATCCATTATTATCCATCCATTATCTTCTACTTTATCCTCTACTAGTGTTGCGGGGGGGTTCCCCATGCCCATCCAGGGGAGAACGTTTTGGGCGCTGGGCAGATACACCCAGGACAGGGCGCCAATCATAATTTTTAGGAGAACTTATCTACTAACGCATCTCTTTCTGACAGTGGTGTTCTCATTTTTAATTAAAAAATTGGATAGAAGTGTCTGCTAAATGTAAAAGTAAATGTATGATATTCATGAAAATAAGAATCACCATATTCATTTATGAGAGTTTAATGTCCGTTTGCCACAAGAATCCTTTATATTTCTGTATTATTTAGATCCTTTTATAGCAGCTAAATAGTTCATGATTTTCTATTTCTTCATTTTTTGGATGAAGACAAAGATGCAACATTAATGCATGCAGTGTACATTTTTACTTTACATTAAACACTGTTGTTCAGTTCTTTAATGTTTTGTAAAGAAAGAACATACGCGGCATGCATTAATGTTGCATCTCTTCCTGATTAACATATTTAAGTTTAATGCTATTTAAATTTTTAATGCTATTTAATTTAAATTTTTTGCATGCACTTTTTGCATGCACGAGCCTAAACTACATTGATTTATTTATTATGTAATGCAATGAATTGAATTATATGTACAGTTAATAAATTATGTGTATATATAAATACATATTTTTTGTGTACCTGAGAGAATAGAGTTAGATTTAAAAAGCTCCTGCAGGTAGCTGGTAGAGTTTCCCATCACATCCAGTAGTATAGCTGTAAAACCTAATAACACACATCATGAAAAGCTGCCCAATGAGAACTATCTAGTTCTACAGATTTCTCTTGTATTACTTAATATGTTATATAATATTTAACCTGTAAGGTCACTGGTATTGTTAGTGACACAGTAGCAGTATCTCAAGGAAAATGGACTGTTTTCGACGTCCTGAAAATCAGAAACTACATACACACTCTGTCAAATATACATGATCATTTTAAAGCAGACTTTTCAATATTCATTTTAAGAGAAACTGGAAACAGAAAGTCACTGATGTAGTTACTGTTATAGACAAGAAGGGTGATTTTATTCAGTGCAAGAGAGCTGTGCGATGTCACACTTAGAACAGAGAACAGGTGATGGGAACCTATAAGAAGACAAATATATACAATGGTTTTTATTAAAAATCTTCATCTTTCAACACACACTCACAAACACACGCATGATATATATATATATGTGTGTGTGTGTGTGTGTGAGAGAGGGGGGAAATCACCTGCTTGTGTAGTATTGAGCAGTGTATTTATTAATGTAGTAAGGTCAATAGAACCAGGGTCAATGTGTTCTATAGGAATCTCTGTAATAAAAATAAATAAATTAAAAAATTGCAACCAACTTGATTGCTATGTATACAATCCATCTACTGTATATGCACATATGGCTAAATCTACTCTAGTTATTTGCAATACTCAATATATTATAAATTGAATACATCCACAGAGACCCAAGCAACCATTAAGGACCTTCACTAAGAATCAGAGGGAGTTTGATTTTTGAACTTATTTAAATGTACTCTTGTGGATCTAAGACACTTGTGACTTAAGGACAGAACCTTTCATTTCATTTGGACTAATCGGTCCACCCAGATTTTACTGTAAAAACCTTTGAGCACTTTCATTTTCAGCAAGAATCAAAAAGATTAAAAAAACAATGAGCGAAATAAATAACTGACTGAACAATTAAATATAAACATGCATAATCTGCACACTATTATTGTTTTATACCTGTTAACACTTTCCAGCCGCTCCAGGAGAATGTGTCCCCTTTGACTTAACAAGGTTAATAGTTTTTAAAATAAACAAATACCAAGGAGTTTGTTATTGACACTGTCCATTCCATTCTCACCACCACCACTGTCCAACAGGTTGAAGCTTTAAAAATTGGAATACTCCCTTGAGACAAATCACTACTATATAAAACTAAATATGATTAAATATAATTTGAAAATATGCACCAACAGCGCATTGTTTTAGACAAAATTTAGACAAACGATTTATCTTAGAATCATGGGAATTATTTCAAGGTTACTGGTCAGGTATAATTACAGATTGTTTCAATGCTTTAAAGCATATTTACCTGTTGATGCAAGAATCTGTCGTTCCTGTTCACCGTGCCACGATGCTGAAAGACATATGGAATAAAAATATGCTTTTAATTTACTTATATTATATATTTAACTTATATTAACTTCTATATATTTAAATTATATTTCACTTATGTGTATATAAATATATACATACAGTATATGTATATATATAATAACATATCATATATATGCAACAGAATTTCTCATTTTTCCTCATCCAAATGATCCAATCGGGGAGAAACTAGTATCTTTGAAATGAGGTGGGGCAGGAGACGAGATATTGTCTCAAAGCAGTTGTAAAGTGATATAAGCCTGAACACCCAAATAACATATCATAGTGACAGTAGAAAGGAAAAACTCCCTGGTGATGTTTGAAGAAACCTTGTGAGGACCAAGGCTCAGTGTGGGACTCAATTAATTTTTCCGAAAATAGAAAAATGGATTCAGCTTGATGAGAAACCTCTGAATGTACAGAATGGTCTTTGCAGTAGCATCTTGCAGGACTGTTTTGCATCTTAATTTTTTTTTCAATAGTAAATTTTTGCTCAAATATAATAATTCCTTTTGCCCTTCTTGGCCACTATGAATTATCAGCACCTGAATTCTGCTATAAAGAAGGGCTTATACCCAGGGCCACGCATCAATGACACATTGGCAGGATTATCATGGTTCAATAAACTTGATATACCCAGTCACTGCTTGCAAGGGGTACTTTTAAAACTGCTGATAACAAGAAGACAGCAATCAGCTTTAGACGTGACCTCTGAAAATTTCAGGTAATACCATTATAACACACCAGCAACTTATGAATGACTAATGGAGCCATAATTCCCAGTGCATATCTGAATGATGTGGTAGTTTATGTGCTAATTTTTGATGACGCCCTGGTAAAACTGGAGAAAGGGGTCATGGCTGCACAAGCCACCAGTGTAAATACAGCTTCATACAGGGGTGCTTTTACTTTTTGGTAATCATGTGGGGTGAGTGAAACTAAAAAGATCTTAGTTGTGAGTTATTTTTGATAACACTTTTACTGACAGTTTTAGTCAGTAGGTAAGTAGAATTAAAATATATGACAGTCATTAAATTAAAAGTGATCATACCTGTTACACAAATGGGTAGAAGAACTACAATGGCAACACGGTTGACCCACTGATTAAGTTTTAATGTAGTCATCACTACAAAACAAATAAAAACAAATTAGAGAACTTGCCTGATCTACTTGTCAACAAGTAAAAAAAACTTTGATGTCAGTTGCATTAGCCTGAGTATCAGAGTGCTGTCAAAGAGCAGGCAACACATTTTGAGATTCACATTCTCTGCTCTGGATTGATAGACTTGATTGGCCAGTTACAGCTAATTTTGCCCATAAATCTTCAGGAGAGGATGTATTGGTAATGCCCTTAGCTACGATTATTCACTAACAGAATGTTAGAATCAAAACAAATAAATGGAGCCATGGAGCAGAGCTTAGGCCAGGTGTATGGCATGTTTGATGTCCTATTTCTGATTTATGTTTTCCTGTTTCATATATTGCAGAGCAGCATAGCAGTCAGAAGAAACCTTCACACCCAGTCTAACTCCTCAGCAGTCAGAGACAACTGATATCGACTGAACACCAGTGATGGTGAGTGTAACGGCAAAGATCAAGCTTTGAGCTGGAAATGAGAAGCTAAGTTGGGAAAACAGATGAGGTATGAAGTGATGTTAATTGTCTGTTCATGTATGTGCAGAAAAAAATTTAATTAAAATTAAAATAAAAATATATAATTAATATATCTAAATTGTGGAATTCCAAAGTGGAAACCATGTTTAAATGTGTGATTTTTGAGCTTCCAAATGAAATTACATGAGAAACTAGGTTACAGCATATGTTGCTTCCAGAAATGCAATTGACTTAAATAAGCAAAAAAAGTAAAAACAGAAGATCCACAGTTTTCTGGACCTACTTATATCAGACAATATGAAAGTGGGAACATAATTTGCCCTGATTAATCCACATTTCAACTTTTAAAATACAAATAATAAAATACAAATGTAAAAACAACCAAAACAAAAACAGAAAATATTTTACCTGCAAATGACAGATATTTGACCACCTAAAGTCAAATAAGAACGAGCAAACATTCCACTTGCAAAGCTTTTAACTTCCCAAAACATTACAGTTAATGTAAAACAGTCTAATTAGGCTGATCAATAAAAACACTGATAACCATTTCTTTATTCTTTTGTACTGCAGTTTACAAAACACTTTATTTTACTTTATTAAGTGTATTTTGTGCTGTGATAAGTTATAAAGAGTTGTGATAAGAAACTAAGATACAATACTGATTATGCTAAAATATTAAAAGGTTTTTTAGATTGGAAGACAATGTAATCATTTAGTGTATTTTACAGCGACAAGTTAGAAGAAAAAAAAAAAAATAAAAAAATAAAAAAAAAAAAACAGTAAAACACTAGCGATTGGCTTAACTGGCTTTAGTCTAATTTAAGTGCCAGACTGTAGCTTTCAGTTTTTAAGTAAGCACAGGTGTAAATAGTTGTTTCATATAAAATAAAAACAGGAACATTTATATAGTTTTCAAGATAAGTAGTATGTATGGTAATAAGGTAATAAGTTAGTAATAGAATTCAATCATTTTCATTTATAAATAAAAAAAACATTAGTCAATTAGTTAATTAGTAAGTATTTTGATTGCTCAAGCAATTTTATAAGATTAATAATCCAATCGAATGAAAAATCTATCATTATATTTAACTAGATAAGATCATGTTCATTTTATTAAACAATAAAGAAACAAATCAACTCACCTGCAGGAAAAAAAGATACTCTGAGAGAGAATGCTTTGCATCCTTTCTTAGTTCTTTGTAAATCCCCTGCATCTCTAACCCAACCCCGTTTGACCCCTAAACACACACACACACACACACACACACACATACACACACACACACACACACACACACACACACACACACACACACACACACACACACACACACACACACACACACACACACACACACACACACACACACACACACACACACACACACAAAACAACATGAACCCTCTTACTCTCAAATTTACACACTCTAAGGGCATGATGGTCTCTTGAGAGTGAAATGAACTACATAGCCCTCTAGTGTGTCACCTGAGATCGCCTGGAAAAAGAGTAAACTGGCTCTACCACAGTGAGAACACACTGAATTTCACTCTACTGAATTAAAATGTCAGATTATTTTACATAAACATATTTTCTCCTGTATACAGTCATATCTGTTGTATCATATCTGTTTAAAACACAGTAAAACGGTCACATTAATAGGATGTAAAATATCAAAAAGACCTACCCTTATTTAACCATGCATACTCAACTACAGTCTATACACATCTTGCTCTAATGAACAGGCAAGTAACATTTTGATCAGTCATTTACACTTACCTGTCTCTTATAAAGATGCCAATGCACTGAATAAAAGACCTGGAAAAAACCTGTCACCATGGATACCAGTGGAGCTGAACATTACCAGAGAAGCGCTGCTCAACTTACCTCTGTATCAGAATCAAATGCAGTACTCCACACGGTTCAAGCTAAAAAAATAAAGAACAGTGAAAATTCTGGTCTATACTAAGGAAAGTATATTCATTGTTTAACATAGTTTGAATAAAATACCTACAGGTTATTTTTACACAACCATGCACCATCAATTGCAAGTATAAACAGTATTGTATATACAATTGTACTATTATTGGACAGGAAGGGAGTTCTAATTGTTATTAATAGAACACATTATGCTTTCTAAACCCCCCACCCCCCATCTTATTTTGTTCTGGTTGTGCAATATGCTTACTGACAGGTTCCTTGATTGACTAGCAGTTTTGTAATTGATAGGTAAAGATCACATGCCACTACAATTTCACCAAAGAATGACCAATTTGTTCTCCTAAAACGAATTACTGCTGAATGTCAATGGATGTGAACTAGTCTGGTTGAGTTGATGTTGTAGTTGTTCTAGATTATAGTGTTTCTTTGGTTATTCAAAAAAAATCTTTGACAACAGCCTTATTTGAATACAGTTTTATTATTAATTGGTGCAATGTAACAAAAAAATAAGGTAGAATAACATCTGCATATCATTTTATAATTTAACCATAAGTTAAAACTGTAAAAATTATGAATGAAAATGGTACAGAGGTTAGAAGGCCACTATTGTGAACACATCTAATCTGCAATTGGTTGGTACAAGAAAATAAAGTGTGATTGGTTGAATTATACTAAACAAATGCATTATTTGGAGATTTTTCTTTAAACAAACTAATACCAGTGGAAGTTGTACTCCAAAATGTCAAGGCACAAATAACAAATAGCAGTCATTAGTCAATGATGGCAAACTGTTCGAGCTTACAGTACAAGTGTGTGAACAATGTAGGGTACGTATTTCAAAATCACAACTCAACCTCTTTTACACGCACACAAATGGCAATCTACAACATTGATAATAGAATACCTAAAAGGTGCTTTAAAAACTGAATGCAGAAACTTACTCTTAAAAAGAGCAAGTCAAAAGATGTATGAGGCAGTGCAGAGGCAGTAAAGGGGACATCAGAGTCAAACATATTCTCACAGGTTGGGAATGTCTCATTTATGGCTTCTGGTTTTTCAAGAACTATTTTATACCATCATCAGAAAGGCGAGAAAAAAGGATGCCATGCCATCCAAAAAGCATGTTTTATGCATTTTATTATCTGTGTCAAGTGTTATTGTTTATCCCCTTTAAGTGCTTTTTAACTGAAAAAAAAAAGTTGTTTTAATATCTCATGCAATAACAAATGATCAAACTAATTAAACAGGTAAAGTATTTTATGAACATTGTACTCAACATTTTGGTCCAGATTATTTTAGTTATATATAATGAACACTCACTTCCTTTTTGGTAAATGGAATAATTTGTTTCCACTACCTATAGTCCAGATAGATTCAGATGTTTTTTCATCTTAAGTTTAGCACTAGGTCTGTGATATTTATTGCTGCAAATTAATAGAATTACATGTCCCTAACATGCAAATAAGATGACAAAAAATAAAAAGTTATACATGCACCTCTGAAAGCATACTGGAATTTAGAGCATACTGTGTCACAGCATCATGCTTTGTTGTTTGTTTCTTGTTGTTTTATTTATTGGAGTTTAATGTCTGGATAGCACATCAGCCATTTTCCCGACAGAAACCTTATCAAACAGTCAAAAAGGCAATTTGCAATCTTCATTATCACCTTTTGGCATGTCTTTGGAATATGGAAGGAAACCAGGACCTAGACATTTATACCTAGAAATCTAACCCAGGACCTACTTGTTGTGAGGTGAGAGCACTAATCATTCTGCTACTGTGCTTCCCCTTAATAGTAATAGACTTATAAATGCTTATTATTTTGTTCTCAAAATAAAAAATCCCAAATATTCCTCCAAAACTTTATCTGATTGCTGGATAGTAATACCATAATTCTAAATCATGGCTCTGCTGTAAAATGTGATTATATGTTAAATATTACTACAAAGATTATAGGACATGCAAGTGAAAGAATCTATCATTAACCTAATTATTTTAGGTTATTAAATTAGTATTAGCAATAAGTATTATTAAGATGTTACTGTGTGTAATCTGACCTAATTGAAATTGTTCATAGGAAGCGCTCCTTATATATGTTGGTGTGTGTTTGTGTGTGTGTGTGTGTGTGTGTGTGTGTGTGTGTGTGTATATTCAAAATTTTAAAAAAAATTACATATTTAGTTCAAAATTAATTAGAAAAATGTAACTATTGGACTACAAAAAGAGGTTTACTCATACCGATGTATTTGCTTCAACTATAAACCAAAATCATCATGCATAAAAATATAACTCCAAAATTATTTTCTGTATTATAAACACCATTGTAAATCACTAGTTGACTGAAATGACTAGTGCAGATTTTTCATGGTAGCTGGGAAGAGTATTTCTAAAACCTGTGTTCTGGCAGTTTACTAGCACTAAAAGTCAATTGTGTTATAGAGATACAAAACAGACTGCATGAATTATCTGTCAGGTGGCGTACAACAGATCCTGATTGAACAGAGCAGCTTTGGGGCTTTGTATAGTCCTGATGTTTTAATTATGTGGTCTTCCATCCACACTTTGCCTTAAAGGAAGTGCACTTGGTAATGATGAAAATGTGACATGTTCACATATTAATATCTCTTTTGTCAAACAGCATTTGAGTGAAAAGCTAGAAAACCAGAAATTTAAAGACATCCATAAATTCAAATGCCATAAAAAATAGTAAACGGAACACACAATGTTGTGAATTATGTTATGATAATATTTCCATTCTAAAAAAAACTGCAAACAAAAAACAAGTGCAAAGAGATCAGTACATAGCATGATGATTAGCTGCTCTACAAGTGACTTTCATGCAGACCATGCATATGAAAAAGCTAGATAGTTGTAAATATAAAAATAAGTGTACAAAATGGCATAGCAATTACTTTGTTATTCCCGGATTTTTTCCTCAGTGGACTCTTTTGTTGGTCTGCTCTGTGCAATCTCTATCACTACATACAAAAAGATTAAATGCATGCATTCCATGCAGTGCTCTTTGCTTTGCAGCAGTAAAGCATGAGGTCAATATACATGTTTTCTTATTAAATGTACTGTCTGTGTGTGCATTCTATACAAAGTATGGTGTACTAAAAAAGTTTTTTATTGTTGCTTTGTGGGTGTATGTCTGTGTGTGTGTGTGTGTATATATATATATATATATATATATATATATATATATATATATATATATATATATATATATATATATATATATGTGTGTGTGTGTGTGTGTGTGTGTGTGTGTGTTAGGTAACATGTTAACATGAGTGTAAGATGTTTTAAGTTGGCGTGATCCACACTTCCTCTGTAGGAAATCCATCTCCAGTAAAGGACAGTGAAGCTTGCCCACTTGGTGTGAAAGGCTCTGTGTCTGTATCTGTCTCACCTTCTGCTAAATACTGGTGCCCCTGGACCCAGTTTGACCCTGGTGTATTCCCTGAGCCTTTGCCCATAACCTCGTCTTTTTCACCTGAAGATGCAGAAATGCTAAAACCACTAGGAGATCGCTCCAGTTCCTCATGAGTGACAGACAGTAATGAAAGTGGTGAGCCAACCCGCTGGTCAACACACAGCCGGTCACAAGAGTCCAGTTTTGAATTAAGGGAGTGACCTGACAGTGGACTTATTGGTAGAACAGTGGGTCGTGTTGGGTTTTTTTGTGAAAGTATATGTGATTGGGTATAGTATGGGAGAGGTGGAGTATAGCTGCAGTATACTCGATCACCAGTAATGCTGACAGTGACATCACTACGCTCCATGGTAATATGTCCTGGGCCAGTGAGGTCATACTGCATATGCATGTCCACAAGAAAATCAATCTTCTTCTCCATATCTGTTACCTAAGATCATGACAAGAGACTTTAGTTGATCCTCATTTGAACCTTTCAATTTTTTTTAAAAGCCATAATATAAATAACATGATATACATCAATAATATAGCAGTACAGTTGTATATGTATATTTCATTTAAATAAACAATCATCTACAAGGATAAATGTCTGTACATTGTCTTGTATAAACAGTTATGATTTATATTCTTAATATACTGTATTATTGCTAATCAAATCAAACTTAAATTGTGGCCGGTAAAACACATTCAATTTATAGTAGGTATTTTTTTATTAAAGACCTACTATCAAAATTTTGCAAAGAAATTACAAATATAAATGTGATCTCTATAGTGTATGTGGCAACTAATCTAGACATTTAGAAAATGAATAAAAGGTGAAATATAAGCACAGCTGTCCAAACTTTGTATAAAACTGTCATTATTAAAGTTTGACTTAATCTATACAGCATCTCATTTTTAATGAGAACTATGTTATTTTACCTACAAAGTGAAGACATCATTAATAACAAACCATTATCCATTATCCATTATCTCATTATACTAAACAGAAACAAAAGAGCATCTTTTGTTCGATTAACACTATAAGTGTCTAAGCTTGGGAATCATTACATAGTGGACGATATAGCGGAATTATAATGTTTTAAGAGAGCATCCTTTTGTGTCTTGATTCAAGAAGGGATTCAGAATCAAAAACTTTTTTCCTTGATTATTGCTGCACTAATGGTTATTTATTGGCAACCAGAGGCAACATGACATTAATACAATGTTCAACACTAAGAAGATCTTTAATAAATCAGTCACTGAAAGTTTACTACTAATACTAATCTAACAATGAATATTTAAAATCCAATTTCACATGTCCATTTTAATTAAAGGAAAATGTAAACAAAGTTGTGTGAAGGAGTGTACCTGTCTTTCTACACGGACAAATCTGCTCATCATGCTTTGATCTTCAGTCTCTGTTATGCTTGATTTCACTGGGTAGGCTTCATGTCTAAAAGAGACCAGAAGGTGAGGAATAAAAAGAACGAAATGGATAAATCAGGCAATATTAAGATCAATAATAATTACAATCTACAATCTAAAAATAATTACAGCTAGTAGAGGATTAAGGATTAAGAAGCAGAAGATAAAAAACAGTAATAAGTATCCTGTATATAACAGTAATAGTTTTTTCAGCCTATATTAACATATAATGAATAAATATTTCATAAATAAATGAATAAATATTTGAAATAAACAGCATTTAATACACTTTATTACACATATTGTATTACACATATCCCCACCCAAATAATACCTGATTTGTGGTGGTCACGACCACAAAAAATCTAGATAACGAAGACTAATAGCACAAATACAGAAACAAACAGGGTTCTGTAAATGTAGAACTACAACTTTTTTTTCTATATGGTATGGCAAAGAAGTACACTTAAATAAAGTGGCCTGTGAGTGTATTGATAATACCTGGGAGACTGTTGGGATGGATAAGGAAATGTTGTTTTCTGGGTCTTCTTATGCTTGGGTGTGAGTGGTGGACCAGGTGATAGAATCAGATCTATTCTGTAAGAACAAAGATACAACATTAATATCTTGGACAGAGTGTACTGTCTGTAGAGAATGTTAAGCACACAGATGTAAACATGACCTACATAAAAATAAACATGCAAACATGCAGTGTAGTGTTTGTCTGTGTGGTGAGGCAGACATTTATGCATTACCTTGACTGAAGGTATTTGATTCTGCAAAGCATGTCCAGGTGTCCAGCAGAGTACTGCTCGATTACATCCTTTACATCATATGGCCTCAGCGTCTCCTTAAACTGCTTTTTATTCAGCAGAAACATCATTATCCTAACACACACAAACAAAAAGAGTAAAGATATAGATTGTTAAATAGTTAATTCATAACTTTTAACCAGTCACACAAGACTATAGTTATTTTTTATTAGTTTCCATTGTTTGTAACAAAAGGGATTGAAATAAGAAATCAAAAAATAATATCGCAAACTGACTGACTAGATATTATTCTATGGAGCAAACACAAGGCAATCTCTTCAAAAACACAACGCAAGATACACAATGTCCCTGATAATTATACAAATGATAATCAGCAGTTTTAGGACATAATTACAAAAATTAAGAACTGAGCCATGAATTTTAGACAATTATGTGTCTATTTATTTAATAAATTTGATTTGTGTGTACAGTTCTGGGAAGGCAATTGTGTTGAAGTACGAAAACATGGGCTATAAAGGCAAGGTTCGGTAAGTTCAGTGTTGAATAACTTGAGTGGTCCACACAAAATCCTGACCCTGAATCTTGTTCACCATCTATTCTCACAAAAACTCTTGTCCCACAACACCTTTGATTAGTGATTTCTTTTACAAGGTGTCAGTTTACTGTCACTTTAACAACAGAAATGTAAGATTATTTATGTGTGAATGTGACCGAAGAAAGTCTGGCAGTGCAATGATTTGTAACAGTGGGAGGCAGGCAGGAAGATATTTGTGTAGTTATTTTCAAAGATGGGGCACATTTATTACAGCACAGATGCTTAATTTGTCACAAAACTCTCCTGCAGCTGCTATTAGGGTGGATTTACAACCACAATCACTATAAAATCCCAGATTAAAAATGACTAAGCATAAATCTGTGGGTCGTGTTCTTTAAAGGTCACTTCCTACAAATAAAGATTTGCTTTTATTATAAGTTTGAGTGCATGCATACCGTACTCCTCTGATGACTAGTTTGAGAGTAGGAATCATGTCCTCCATTAGGATATCTGGAGGAAAACCTTTCTCCTCTGGTGTGGGGTCTGGGATGGCAGCTGCATCTGGATGGAAAATCTACAGTCTTATAAACATGTCACTAACATGTAAATCTATATATACTGTATATACAGTATATACTGCATATATATATATATATATATATATATATATATATATATATATATATATATATATATATATATATATATGTGTGTGTGTGTGTGTGTGTGTGTGTGTGTGTGTGTGTGTACCATCTGAACTTTGTCTCAGAGAAGAAGCTTTTATTCTAAATGCAGTCCTAAATCTCTCTCTGTTGCTAAAGCCGGCAGGTTTTGCCTCTTTAGATGGACTCTCCTCAGCCTCTGCCGGCCCACTATTTCCAGTGGGTATCATGGTCCGGCCTCGAACAGCAGACTGGCGTGGAGTGGGTAGCCGCACGCGTTCCAACAAAGTCAGTTTCTGACTGAGATATCCAAAGAGAAAGAGCAGTGTTTATTATTTTTGTTTCAATTGTGGTCATTTCCTTTACAATATGTATATTATAGAAAGTGAAGCAGTGCTATCACTGTGCTATACTTTATTATTATTAGCTATTAGTGCTATACTTGTGCAAGTGAATACTCTTTTAGTAAATTTTGATAGTTTAAGGCAATAAGATTGAAATGATTCTTTTTTCTTCTGAACAATTTATATTTTATGCTGAATTTTCTTAATTCAAATATTTAATATAAATATTTTCAGTGTGCAAAATTGTGCCCCATATAGAGG
This sequence comes from Corydoras sp. C115, assembly GCA_019802505.1. Classification (NCBI taxonomy): domain Eukaryota; kingdom Metazoa; phylum Chordata; class Actinopteri; order Siluriformes; family Callichthyidae; genus Corydoras; species Corydoras sp. C115. Next base: position 2,741,353 of record JAFMOC010000034.1, on the reverse strand, counting down.
ATGTTTAGCAGTGTGATATCTCAGTTGTTAGTTGTGTGCATAGTGGTTAGGGCTACCAATCTGAAAGTTGTGGATTCGAATGCCAGGTCCACTGAAGTTACCAATGCAAGACCCTCACCCCTTATTGTTCCAGGGATGCTGTGGCCAACCCTGTGCTCACATTGTAAATGTTTCACTTGCTCAATAAAGTGAGGTGCTAAAAATGTAATTTAATGTGTATGTATTAATAAATGTGAAATTTAATGTGAATGTATTAATAAAAATAGCTACATAGGTATAGCTTCCCATAATATATATTTTTTTAAATGTCACTTGAAACTAAACATGGCTTTGGACTTCTTTCATGAAAAGCCAACTTGCTTCTGTTATATCCTTCAAAAAATAGGTATGGTTAATCATTCAGCAGCAAGAAAACACATTTGTGTGACCACACACACACACACACACACACACACTCACACACACACACACACACACACACACACACACACACACACACACACACACACACACACACACTGCCTGCTCGTGTAACCAGATTCACTTCTTTGAAAAATAGCTCAAAGCAACACTGGGTATTCTATGTTGTATAATCCCTAAGGACAGACTCTCAGACACAGTCACTGCGACACACACAGGCGTGCGCACGCATACACACACACACACACACACACACACAGGCGTGCGCACGCACGCACACACACACACACACACACACACACACACACACACACACACACACACACACACAGGCGTGCGCACGCACGCACACATACACACACACACACTCCTGAGTAAAAAATGAAGATTGCACTTGGTGAGAGAAGCTTTAAGGAGACAGAGACTATCCACTGAGAAAGCAGAGACAGAATTACAACTGATTACAGCAGCATTATATACAACATTTTCCCACACTTGCACACAGTACTTCTCACAGAGTTTGGATCAGCTATAGAGAGACAACAAACAAGTTGATTCCATTCTAGGTGTGTAAAAGTGTCCACAAGTATTTAAAAATGTGATGAATGTGTGGTGCGGTGAATGACAAATGTCAACTCAAACAGACGTGCTTTTGTGAATCAGTTCCATTATTTGGCAAAATGTCAAATGTCAATTTGAGGTTTAGTACTACTCATCAAATGTTTTATTTAAATGGTTTGCAAAATCTTAGGTAAATTTTTCTTTTATTATTTCTTCAAATTTTGTAGTTAAAATATTTTTGTCAAAACCTATATTTTTATTATAATAAATATGTGATTAAAATCTATATTTGATTCATTTCAACTTATACATTTACTATGGTTTCATTTATTTTCTCAAACAGCCGTAATTATTTTAATGTTCATTCATGTTTGCTTAAAAGAAGTTTTGGTGGATGTAAATGTTTTTAAATTGTAGGCCTTTCTTTGTGTTTTATCGGAATTTTATTTGACACCTACTCTAAATTCCCTTACTGTGTAAAATTTCACTTTGAGTCTATTTGTCTTTGTTCTAATTTGGTTATAGAAGCATTGTGCTTTTTATGCTGGATTTTTTTAATAGCAGTGCTGTACTGCATATACATTTTTTGTATAGTATTCTCTGGAATTGTCTGATTTGATCTGGAATAGGTTTACTTTACTGGGCTCTGCCTTTAGATCAGCATTCTATGCCTAAAACCTTTTCTGGGACAACTCCTGCAAAAATTTCATTTGGCGCTGGCCACACTTTTCTTCTTTTTTCTAAACCAGACCCATCACATCCTATTAATATTGCTCCTTTTTGGGTCCTTGGTTTATCCTACTTCAACCACGATACCACTTCCTGTAAAATGTGACAGACATAGAATTACCACAACTATTACTGCCAATTCTGGACTCTCCACTCTCCACAATAAATTTCAACCTCCATTTTCTTGTTGGAGGCATTTTACTGGACCCTACAGATACTTTCTGACTATCAGGACCCAGTCCTGGTCCTGTGCTAAAATGTTCAAGAAGTCATTTTTCTAGCAATTCACTAAGCAGAACATTTTGGTTTCCATCCAGAACTTCTGGTCTGGTTCCACTCAGACACCCAGGGATTCAACTTTTTCTAAACTGGCACTTCAGCCAGTCTACCCCAGGTCTGCTCTGCAGTGAATATATTCACTGCCAAATGCACAGTGAAGGACACCACTGAACTTCCTATCATTGCAGACTGTCCTTCTGAACCAGGCAATGTTCCCACTTCCTTCTCACTTGTTAGGCACTAGTTTTTGCCAAGATAGATTTATGCTCAGTAAGGACATTAATCGAACTAGTTTGCACCAAGAGTGCTTTACATGTATCTGCATCTTTCTGTTTGTCAAACAGCATCCCAAAGTGTGTTCCAGATATGTTCTCCCTGATGTTAGAGATCAATTTCTGTATTTTGTTATATTTTACTCAGTATTGTGTCATTCTCAGATGTTTATATTCAGTTAATTAACTCATTTGTTTTAATTGGTTCTTTTTTGTTATATAATTTTGTGTGTGTGTGTGTGAAATTTTTGTGATTTTGTCTATGTATGAGAGTGAGAGTATGTGCGTAAATAAGAGCAAGGTAAAGAGACCTACATGGTTGTCCATGTTCTCTCAAAGATTGGGTTACTATTCATTTATCCTCCACCCCCCACTCTCTATGTTTCTCTGTGTGTGTCTTTCTGTCTTCACAGACTGGTATAGGTCAAGGACATCTGCTATATCAAATCTCTTTCCACACATATATACTGTGACAGTGATGCTATAGCTTCCATTTTTCTTTTACTTTATTCTGCTGCCAAAGTCCTTAATCTATCACTAAGGCACACACCCTCTGTCTGTCTACAGTGACACCATCATTTTTCAGTGGTCCATAACTCTTTCTGTTTCCTAATGATTTCCAGTAATATTTCACACTTTGCTGCACAACTTGATGACTCTGCTCATTACAAAGAAGGATGAGCTTAGCAGCAGTTATTGGGGGCTATTTAAAGAAACACATTCTGTAGACATGAGATGTCAGATACCATAAGAGTGAAAAAGAGAGAGTGCAAAAAATCTTACCTTGAAATCCCCTCAAGAGTGTCTTTCCTTTTGCATGAAAAGATGATGTACCCTCGGTTAGTAAACAAACAACTTTAAGCTACATTCCAAATACACACACACACAATGCTGGCGTACATGTGAACAACATACAATACATAGGAATGTAAATGTGTGATCATAGCTATTTTCATTTTACAGTCATTTAACAGTCAGGCCCAGTTCCAAAACCAGTCAATCAGAACATTGTAATTTTATATATATAATAGGTGTATCATTAACTTAAAATACACTACTCCATTTGACTTCATCATTTCATAACAAATAGATAAATGATTTGGGCCAAATGCATCAAATGTAATTTTTAAATGTAAATAATAAAGTTACAAATGCAAAATATAGTTAGCAAAAAAAAAAACTTTTAAAAATATTACTTAAAATATTACTATTAATTTTATTACAGTTTTGCTAATTTTGACTAATTTTTTTAATTCATGAGATTTTGATTTGCTTCTCAAATAAGGCAAACAAATAGGTCATAATGCTCAAAAACAAGTAAATTCAATGCATTCAGTTTCTCATACTTTTACTCAAATGTAACTACTGGTGCACATTTTTAAGTTAACATGTATGTGTTGTATCTCTGAAAACAGTGAGACTGGAAGGTTTTCAAAAAGAGTACTGGAATTGAAGTTTTATAAACCATTCTTCCAAATGCTCAGACATATACAGGTTACATCTATTATACTGAAATTGCCCATACTGTATAAACACAATGAATCACGTACCCAGTAACTCATTCTAAACTTCTGGGAGATGTGCAGGTAGTGCTTCAAATGTAAAAAGAATGATAAAAAAATAGGTGAATTTCGCATAAATCACAAAAATGGAAAAAACAACAAAATGCACAGCTTTAAAGGTGACATATTTTTACCTTTTTCCATACAAAATACAAATTACAAGAGGTTTAATAAAATACATCTTGGAGCATATGCCCCTTTTAGAAAGCAATGTTAAGAACCGCCAATTTGTTAATAAACAGCTGCTTAAATCAACCCTGTACTTTTGTGAGGTACCAAATGACATACGGCTTTGCACTACCATAGCAAGTGTAAAGAAAAGACATAACTGCTAAATAAAAAATAATGATTAAATGTAATTCTAGCTAGAACACAAAATAACATACATAGCCAAACACTGTAAAGAATCCCTGTTAAATTACAGATAAATGTTTTGTTGGGGTGCCCACACATTATGGAAACACCTCACTGCTTCGATTAAAATCACTTTTTGGTAAATTAGTTTAATGAAAGAAGGTCATTAAAAATCCATTTTATTATTATAATTTTTTTTTTTTTACAAATTCACATCTGCCACAATTATTTGCATACCTTTATTAATACCTTGTGCTTCCTGATAATATTTTTTTGTCAAATCTTAAAAGGGTGCAGTATACAGCATTCCCCATTACTGAATTTCTCTGATTTTCTTAGGTCCAGATAATGAAAACATGGAACTTTAGCTCACCCTGCAGGTTTTACATGGTGTTTAGAGTTGAGAGAATGAGATAACTTTAATATACACTTATTTTTGTGTTAATTCAGACATGTTTTCAATCATTGCATGATCTATTTTTAGTATCTGGGTTGTGGCAGAGTTTTGTTAAAAATTCCCTGCTTTTTTATGATGCTATTTACCCTAATGAGGTTTCTAGGATCTTCTATTGGAAGAATCTCCCTTTGTGGTTGTAGACTGCATCAAGTGGGGTCAGTGTATTTAGCTACCGAAAAGCTTTATTTTTCTCTTTTTTTTCATAATATATTTAATTTAAAATTCCAGCTTTTATATTCTTGGTGTATCTAGTTACAGTTGATTGGAAATGTATCCATCCATTCATTATCTTCCATTTTATCCTCTACTAGGGTTGCGGGGGTGGGTTTCCTATGCATATCCAGGGGAGAATGTTTTGGGTGCTGGCCAGATACACCAAGGACAGGGTGCCAATCTATCGCTGGGCACACACTCACTCACACTCACTTTAATTCAATTGACCTTGATCCATGTTTTTGGACTGTGGGAGGAAACCGGAGAACCCAAAGGAAACCCACATGGACACGGGGAGAACATGGAAACACCAAGATTGGGATTCAAACCGGGAATCCCTAGTGCTGAGAGGCGAACGTGCTAACCACTAAGCCACCGTGCCGCTGGAATATTCAGTATAATGAATGATAATAATCAAAATCATAATTATTCCTACTCATTAATAAAGAAGAATTAATATATATATATACACATAATTATTATATATATATATATATATATATATATATATATATATATATATATATATATATATATATATATATATATATATGTGTATATATACATATATTATATATATACATAATATATATATATATATATATATATATATATATATATATATATATATATATATATATATACACACACACACACACACATATATACACATACATACATACATACATACATACATATATATATATATATATATATATATATATATAGGTGTTTTCAATGATTATCTTTTTTCTATTTGTTATATATAATCCTATTTAGAAATCGATGCCTGAACTACGTTAGCACACTTATCATGGGTGACATACATGTAAACGTACTATTGATGCTAGAGGCTTATGCTGGTATTTCAGAGAGACATATGCCTCCGTCAAGATAACGTATTTTGCCAGAAGCTCCAATTTTATTTTAGCAGGTCACTAACAGGCTTCCTTTTGCATGATGCAAGAGTGTATCTTCATAGACTGGTCTCTTTGAAGTCTAGGTCGGTGTCCTACTGCAAATGATCAGCGCTTCATAAAAAAATTAATCAGGCAACAGTGGCCACTGCTGAGCAACTTAAGTCTTAAATATAGAATAAATAGAATAACATTTCATTTGCAGCACAGCAATAATTAGTATCTTTAATTTTCATTGATTAAAAGTTTAAAATTAAAAGGTACACATAATTTATTGTTAAGCTGTTTATATTTAACAAATATAATAAAGTTTATGGTTCACATTTGTTTCTTTTTCATTTATAAAGGTTCAATTGATTAGAAAAACATTTTTAAAATAGTTTATTTTATTTTTAGAAGTGTTCTTACTTTTCTGGAATAAGGGTTTGATTTATACTTCAGCTTGTGCTAATTTGCCACAAAAAATATTCATTGCATTTCTCTCAACTGCAATATTGCCATGAACAGCTAGACTTTTAGATTTTTTTTGCCTCTTGTACTAATAGAGGGGTGGCACGGTGGCTTAGTGGTTAACATGTTTGTCTCTCAGTGCTGGAGATTCCTGGTTCGAATCCCAATCTGGGTGGAGTTTCCATGTTCTCCCCATGTCTGCGTGGCTTTCCTCTGGGGGCCCAGGTTTCTTCACTTCAACAGTCCAAAAACATGAATGAAGGTGAATTTAGTGCTCCAAATTGCCCCATATAGAGTTTGTTTGTGTGTGTGTGTGAGAGAGAGAGAGAGAGAGAGAGAGAGTAAATGTCTGCTCAGCGATGGATTGGCATGCTGTCCATGCCAAAACGTTCTCCCCTAGACAGGCATGGGGAACCCCCCCTGACCCTAGTAGAGGATTAAGCAGAAGATAATGACTAGATGGATGGATGTACTAATAGAATACCTCCTATACCTAAATTATATCTTAGGAATAAAGATATTCTTAGGAAAGTGGCATATTTTTTCCTGAAAGATGTCTAAATGTGTACTTGATCTGTGAAAAAGTTTTATATATGTCCCCTTTAAAGCAAACTTAAATGAACAACCAAAAACAGCAAAGCATAAACAAAACTTCTGAGTCCACATGAGCAAAAAGCAAACTTTAAATGATCGCATATCAGCGCATGTGGGTGTTTTGTACCTAAAACATGGCAAAGAGATCACCATCTCATAGAATCTCCATGTTGCAGTAAGATCTTCTCGAACAGGATTGGTAGCATAGTATCGCCAGGCTGACTGCAATTATAAAATGTGGTTAATAAAAATTTATTTTAACACAAATTTAATGAAATATATTTAAATATAACATTTGTTATATATTTTATGATCTTTAATTCACTGAAAGTAAAACCCAAGTACCGAAAGTACCACTGATTTTGTTTTCTTTTTCCCCAATGCATAGTTTTTCAGCTGTTCCTATTGGGGACCAGTACAGCGGATCATTATTTTCCAACTTGCCCTATATCCTGACTATCCTTCTCTGTCACTCCAACCACCTGCATGTTCTTGCTCACAACATCCATAAACCATATTGACCTACTTCTCTTCCTCCTGCCTGGCAGTTTCATCTTGAAGGAGGAGAAATTGAATTTACTTTTACATTAAATTTGGTAAATAAACTAAATGTATATTGGGTGACTAATATCTGCATGTAACTATTTGGTTAGACTTTAAAATTATCATTAATAGTCACAGCAGGGATTCAGTGATGTAAACGATATGTGCTTTACCCGTTTAGCTTACCTGTATGAGTCCAGCGGCAGGATGTCTGCGCTTCTCAAAATGTTTCTGCCTGTGCTGTTCCTGAACTTTTAGAGCCAATCCAGAGCCCAAAATGCCCTGCAGAGACGAGAAAGACACAAAAAAGATTTAGAAATCATAAACTAATCTTAAAACAACATACTGTAGTAAATTAAAATTTGAATTTAAAATTTAAGAAATGTCATACTCTTTTTAGCCTGGTTAAAAAGACATTTATAACAACTATATTTGTATATATATTCATTCATTATCTTCCTCTTTATCCTATATTAGGGTTGCGGTGGGGTTCCCCATGCCCATCCAGGGGAGAACGTATATATATATATATATATATATATATATATATATATATATATATATATATATATATATATATATATATATATATATATATATATATATATATATATATATATATATATATATATATACACACACACACACGGTGGCTTAGTGGTTAGCACGTTCGCCTCTCAGCACTAGGGATTCCTGGTTCGAATCCCCATTTGGTGTTCTCCCCGTGTCCGCATGGGTTTCCTCCGGGTTCTCCGGTTTCCTCCCACAGTCCAAAAACATCGATCAAGTCAATTGAATTCTCAAAAATTGCCCCATATAGAGTGTGTGTATGTGAGTGAGTGAGTGTGTGCCCAGCGATGGATTGGCGCCCTGTCCTGCCCAGCGCCCGAAACGTTCTCCCCTGGATGAGCATGGGCAACCCCACTGCGACCCTGCTAGAGGATAAAGCGGGAGATAATGAATGAATGAATATATATATTTATATATAGTTACAAATATTGGATATGTTTTAAATGTCAACATTTGACATTTAACTGTCACACTTTAAATAAATTAGAGTTTTTTTTTGTATAGTAATAATGAGTATGTGGTAGTTGAGAGGTTAAAGCTTTCAATGTGAAGGTCCACCAAAAAAGATGCCAATCTGGCTCCCTGAGCAGGACTAATAGGAAAATGGTGCTATATCATGATTAAACCTGTGCTTTAACCTAACCATCAAGATGGGATTCCTGTCTGTTTCATTGGAAAAAGGAATCAATAAAATCCTAAAAGCAATATATATTTAAAAAGGCAATGTGTAGCATTTGAGCAAACTGCACTAAATAAATGAACTACAACACTTCCACAAACAGCAGTGCATTGTCAATTTGAATGGCTAATACAATACAATTTATTTGAATCTCTAGTGGTTTGTTTTCACCAGAAAGAGGTTTCTTATGCAGGATACCAATCTTCAGCCAACCCCTATTAATGCAGAATAATGTGCCTTTAAGAGTTGTTTAGAGGTAAAGGGAGCAATAGCCATGTTTAAGGAAGCAAGTAACCATGTTTTATAGTCTGCCAACTTCATATTATTTGACATAATCCATTTTTTTCTATTCAAAGAAGAATTTTACTACAGTATATATACAGTAAGGAGAATTAGTGAATTTTACTATCACTATATATACCGTAAGGAGAAAGTAAAATAATCCAGCTCCTAAAATTAAGTAGTTACAATTATAGTTGTGTGTGTGTGTGTGTGTGTGTGTGTGTGTGTATACATGCACACTATTTCTCTATTTTTATTTCTCACACTCTTTCCAATTGAATTTTTCACACTCTCTTTCTGTGAGTTCTGTTTCTGTGTGTGTGTGTGTGTGTGTGTGTGTGTAGCTAAGAATTTTATAAATAATTTGACCTGGATGAACCTGGATTGTCACTGGACTGTTTTGACTTCTCATTTTGTTACTGTTCTTTTTTATGCTAATAAACATTTCTTTTGCTTGTTATGTAATTACACAGTGAACTCGGTACATGCAAAAGGTCTTGAAATACAAGCAGACTTACTGCTGGCAAAGCAAAAAATGAAACACCAATTAAAGTAAAGGTCCCAGCTAACAAACGTCCTGGCCATGTCTTTGGGGTCTTGTCTCCATAACCAATGGTTGTCAGAGTGATCTGAAACAAGCAACAAACACTAATTCAAGAACTCTAATGACTTGTTCCTTAAGGTTAACTCTTTGTTTTCCTCTAAGATTAATAAAGGAGCTAGTGTGTATATTTCGTTCCAGCATTGCAGTCTGAAATGTTGATTGATATTTTGGCAGTATTCACATACAGAATCAAAAATGTTAAATATGAATATAAATATGAAATAAATATGAAATATGAAATAATTATAATATAAATATAAATATAAATATATAATAATAAATATAAATGTGAAAATAAAAGTGATATTTATTAATATTGAGAAATAAGTTTTTATCTCGTTTCCATTTTGTTCTAATGCCTTATGCCAATTTCCGATTATGTCTTTTGTCACAAATAAAAGAAGTAATGGTTTTACAAAATACAATTGAGATTATCAGGGAAAACAAAATTATTACTTTCTACTGCTATTAGTTAAGTTAAAGTTAATTACACTCATCCAATCACTGCCTTTTTTGCATTTTAGAAAGCCTCCTAATGTTTACAAAATAGTGTGTAGGTTTATGTAATCACCCTTACCAAACCCCACCACAGAGCATCTGCATAAGTGTCAAAATCCTGAGGTGCTGGGCTGTCATCTTCACTGCTGACTTGCACAACTGTCTCAACATCTTTTTCCACAAGGTAGACGAGGAAGGAGGAGAGGATCAGAGAGAGAAAACCTATGTACCAAGCAGTGATCAGTTCCTATTAAAAAATATACAGACAGGGATTGTAATAAGTACATTACCAAAGTCATTAAGGATATTTCTATACATATTCCAGTATTTGGACTGAAAATATTTACTGTTAAGTTTTGTTTGTACATCTTTTAAAATGTTGCCATTTTTTCTTAAAATACAGCATGTATATTAATAAAAATCAATCTCATCTCTGGCAGACTATACCTAGTACTAAACACTAAAACCTCTAGGCACATAAACAGTTTCTATGCCCAAGCCATCACTATTATAAATAACCATACTGTCAACAGAAAACACTAATTTGCTTCACGGAATCATGCTGTCCAGATTACAACAACACCTTATGTGTGAGTTTTTTAAACTTTGCACATATGTATATTGTTTGCATATTGTTTTACAGTGGTTCTCCTTATATTGTATTGTATTGTGAACTGGAAGTCTCTCTATGTAATTATATATAGATATATATATATATATATATATAGATATATAGAGGGTAGCACGGTGGCTTAGTGGTTAGCATGTTCGCCTCTCAGCGCTGGGTTTCCTCCGGGTTCTCCGGTTTCCTCCCACAATCCAAAAACATGGATCAAGTCAATTGAGTTCTCCAGATTGCCCCATATAGAGTGTGTCTGTGTGAGTGAGTGTATGGCCAGAGATGGATTAGCGTCCTGTCCTGGGTGTATCTGCCCAGCGCCTGAAACATTCTCCCCTGGATGGGCATGGGGAACCCCCCATATATATATATTATTATTATTTAATTTTTTTTGTATTGTGCTTTTCATACTGTAAAGTCCAGAGACAATCACATCACATTCCTTGTATGTGTAAATAAATCAACAAAGCTGATTCTGATATTGAATAGATTTGTGTGTTTACGTAGTGAAATTATATAAGCGCTTTTGTTCACTTTGGACACTAGTATAAAGGAAATATAGGAGTCTGGATACATAGAAAATCATATGTAAACTTGGAAAATAATCTAAGAGTAGTAAGATAATTGAATACAAATATTTGTATTTTACCTTGCTGTGAGCATATATTGCAGAGCCCAAAAGTTTCCAGGTGCCACCTCGTCGGTCCATGCGAAGCATGCGCAGAATCTGCAGGAATCGCAGACTCCGTAGGGATGTAGCCAACACATTTCCCTGATTTCCCAAGGCAACTACCGGTACAGATGCAATCAGCACAAAGATGTCTACATAAACAAACACAAATCACAATTCATTATTCAAAAGCAAAAGCAGTGACCTAAAACTTTTGACCTAAAACTTTCTTTTTTTTGACCTAAAACCTTTTTGCCTGCCCTGTCAGCATCCCCATACCTCTATCTGTTTTCTCTCTCTCTTTGTCTCTTTTTACTTTAAAACACAAGAGTGAACATGAACTCGTACTTCATGTCATGATCTTCGGATATGGAGTATTGACTGTTTGATCCATTTTTTTGTCTGGCAATTATCATATCCTGAAACTCTGACTCATCTTTTGCATTACTGTATATTTATCATCTGACTAGCACTCACTACCCAATACTTTAGTTTGCTAAACAGGGCTGGAACGTCACTACCAATTCTTCATCTTGTTTACTCACTGTAAGCAAAGACTTATGGTAAGCAAGTAGAGCACCATAAGACTAAAGAATGAATAAAGAATATACTGTGTAATACTAAATATTACACATGTACAGCTACAGTAACATTTTTGACACTTCACGTGGGTTTCTACTTAATACAATTAACAATATTTATATAATTATATAAAAATTATATTATTTTACTTTTCCAGTTTCACAGTTACATTACAAAATGACTGTTACAGGAAAATAAAATAAAATAAATGGCGACAGAAGTCTCCAGGCTGAGGAACAGGCTTTATCAACATAGTGTTTAAAACATACAGCCTCCTCCCTCTCTCCCTCCATGCCATTAAATGTACCAGCATTTAAAGACTACACACGTACATCAGTGGAGCCACCGGCAATTGTGTTAGTCACCTCAAATTGATGTCCATTACCGACGGCTTTGGCTTCCCCCCAGAGCCACTATGCCTCTGTCGCATTGACATTACCCCTTTTTTCATGCATGTGACATTTCCACAATGATATATGAAGAAGCAAGGTAAAAATAAGTAAGTGTCTCTTAAACAACTAATGAGAACACTCAGGACGCTAATATTAATGAGTGGAGAAGATATTCAGCATATCTGAATATATATTTTGATAAATAAAGAGTCAAACCAAAAGATTTCTAAGGTTTTTCCAAGATTTTTACAAGCACTCAAATGTAAAGCAGATTTTAAGTTCTAAAAATACAAAATAATGACTCCTACTATAAAACCTTAGTTTGACTGGAGACAACCTAAGAACCTTTTGGGAATATATGATGCATGAGTGTGTGTGTCTGTGACACTTGCCCAGTATGCACAGTGGTTTGCGGGCAAATTTGAGCCGTCCCCTCCAGCCTTTATATCTACAACAGCAGCCTGCTGCCCAGATCCTCAGTACAAATTCACTCCCAAATATAAAGATAGTGAACGTTTCCTACAGAAACAGTAAAGAATAGAGGAATGCAAATGATATACAGTACCCGATTAAGTATTTACACAAAAAACAATAAAATGTCATTAAGGTTCTAACTAATATTACAGCATGTTTAATATTTAATACAGTATGTAATATTTACAGTGCAACAAAATTAAAGTCAGAAAAAGATTTGTGAGCCAAGTACATTTCTCTCTGAAATCACAGTCCTTGGGGGATATTCAGGGATGCACCAATATTTTTCTAGCCGTCTTCACAGTTCTCTGTAGCCGGTTCCTATTCTGTTTGGTGGACGCTTCATACCATACTGTGATGAATGAGCACAGCATGGTATAGATGACGATTATGTTCAACTGCCTGAGCAGCTTCTGTGGCAAGCCATATGTCCTCAGCTGTCACAACAATCACATCCTCTGCTAAGTCTAACTGAGGTGTTGATGTTTGTTGCCCGCTTCATGTTATAAAAAAAATGGTGGTTCCCAGGAAATTAAAAGACATCCACAGATGACACATGGTTGCTGGATATTGCGAAGCATCTCATCTATAAGGGGTGTCTAGTACAGCCTACCCTCATCTGTCAGTGTGGAACATCATGACCGCACCTAAACAACAGCTGTTCAAACTCCTGCTGATATAGAGACTCATTGCCATCTTGGATGAGTCAGATGATTGTTAAATTTCTAAAGTTTGTCAAGGACAACAAAGATGAGTTTAACACACAACACAAAAGTTTACATGGATATGCAGACATCAAACATACATATATATATATATATACATATACAAACAAATAAACTCACCAGAACCACCAGCCAGTGTCCTGAGTCAGCCTCATACTCTTTAAACGTTGTCAAAATCGCTAGAATTAGACATGCCAGAACAATCATAAACCTAAAAACAAAGAGAAAAACTCATGAAGTGACACAAGTTAAATATTTATAAATTCATTCTTTTTTTTCATTGAAGGAAAGTGGGGGTAAAGGCCAACAGCAAAATAAAGAAGCAATTCATTCATAAAAATTAAATTATTTTAAACTGAATTAGGTGACAATGGTTTAGTAAAAACCATTGTACCAAGAGCCCAATCAATGACATTATTAAAACCTTTATTTTGTAACTTCTAAGCCGACATACTGTTTTTTGTTTTCCTCTTATTATTAATATTTTCTACCATCTTCTCCCACTATTTTCAGGATAAAATCACCACACTTTACAGGTTGGTGTGACCTATACCTGTGCATGTTGCTTTTTCAAGCAATCGAATCTTGGGAATTTGAGATATAATTATATTATATCTTTGGGTTTTTTTTGTCTGAACTATACTCTAGCCATCTGCATTGCATTAACGATATCATTGATATGCCTTTCTTGTATATGCATATCTCACACACAAGATGTAATGTAAAAGGAACGGAAGCACTTTGCAATGTCTTGACACACTAAGCAACATGCACACATATCCACTGAACAAAGCATTTAGCTCAGGAGCAAAAAGCATCCATCATAAACTTCTCTTAAGTATTCTTAAAAACAGAGCGACACCATTAAGACCTATTAGTGAGGTGAGAGCTAAAAGCACCTGCAGGACTGAACTGATTTCCAGCAACTCCATCATAATCTTCTGATTTAATAGTGATCTGCATGTGTAAAAAAATATATATTTTTTTTTATTCAATAGTGAAACTAAGTAAAATAATTTTAGATGAGTTCAAATAGTTAGTATTGATGGTTGTGAAAATGTATTTCAATCAGTGTGTGCCAAATTACAGTTTTAAAAGTGTATGGGAGAAAAGTGCTCACTTTTGCTAAAATGTGTACAGGAATCAGTAAATGTGTCATTTGATTGTCTATGTAAATTTGCACATGTGCACAATTCTGTAAATGTGTGGACAAGACACTATTATTGGCTAAATATATTTTTTTAAATATTGGCTAAATATATTTGTAAAGTGTTCATTCATCATCTTTTTCCTTAAAGAATAACACAGACTCTATGTATATATATATACTGTACAGTATATATTCCACAAGTAGTATTTGTTCTAGGTTTTATTTTATGAAAAAAACACATTTTTGATTGAATGTATGTGCATGTATGTATGTGGGTATGTGTGTGGAAACAATCGTTACTCATGCACATCATCATACCAACTTACGTTTGCTTATGTTCGCTGGAATAAACAGTACTGCATAAACACATATTTTACAACAAACATTCAAGATTCAAACTTGCGTCAGCAAAACTGCATCCAGTTTCATTAACAAAAAATTGTGAAAGAGGTTATGAAAATGGCTGCTTATCAAATCTCATCATGCATTTGCGAGAATGCCATGGCAGAAGCAAAAATCAATAATGGCAGGCAATTAAGAGAAAGACTTTTTACCTAGCAATATACACGTATACATTTACAACAATATCACAAGTGCAGTGGTTGGGTGACACATCCAAAAGTTTTGGTATTAGGGGCATCCGAGGTTTTGTTTGGGGTGCATAATAGTTTATAATGTATTATGTGAGGCATATGTCCTGATGCATTATTGATTTTTCTTTCATTATGTATTGTTAATGCACTTTATTTTACTTTTATTTTGTCTTCTGTGGTGTGCTGTTTAATGTGGTTGGGACTGTGATTGCCTGGAGCATTCCACTATGCCATTCTGTGATGCATCTGTGAGTGAATTATGCATTTATTTCTGCACTGCAACTCATAAATGGGGCTTTTTTTGCACTGGGCTCTAATCCATAATTATTGCTTGGGGTAATGCCTGTGATCCAAACAGACGAGCCACTGCAATTTTCTTAAGGCGCTCTTAATAGGACGGAAACCACACGCCATTAAGCAATATCTGGTACAAATCAGGAGTTGGTACCAATGTGAGAGGTGTAAGTGGTGTCCTCCAAAAATTAGAAATAAATCCTAATCTACTGAGCCCAATAAAATCAGGGTTCATTTGCATTTATATCATTAATGAACAGGTCATTTAGCCAGAGCAAAATAAAATGATAAACTTTTCAATGTGTGTCCCTATTTGTGGTGCATGTAAATTATGCTAGACCTTTTTATAGGCAGTTTAATTCAATAGTAATTCTGCATTTAAGTTAGATTAACACTTTAACACTTCATTCTAAAATGCAGACATTTATCCTTCTACACTGTTTCTATGGAAACAATGAAAGGCTGCTGTTATTATTCAAACATCCAAGCTAAAATGTTTATAGAATATAATGCCAGCTGGAAATTCCTACTGGTATGGAGCGAAACAAATGTTGAAAAGATGATTTATTTGAATGTTAAGGTAACATTAAAAAACAGCGTTCCATTAATTCACATTAACTCATATTAATTCATATCTGACTTTATCGAGATAGAGATAGAGAGATAGATTATGAGAGAAAGATTTTGAGAGAGCAAGAGCAAGAAAGAGAGCGGGACAGAGCAAGAGAGACAGAGAGAGATTTTGCTGAGTTTAAGCTGCAAATCTCATTTAGAACAGTTGCTGAGCAACAGAGGTCTGCTGTATCATGCTTATCTTTCTGACATGCATACTTCAGTGAACAGTGCAAAGCACACAGCATATTTACAACCATCCAAAGTGTGTGTTTTTGTGTCTCCTTATAATTGTGTGTTTGTTTGTCAGAGGGCAAAAAAAGCAGATCTCCACATGGAAATGTTACTATGGAAACAAATCACATGACTGCTCCAAAGGGCAGCAAAAACTAACTACAGTATGAACAAGACAGAGGTCAAAGCACCTATACCTGTTTGTGAGTGTGTGTGTGAGTGAATGTGTGTCTTTTTATAATGCATGCTATTATAATAGCTTTCACTGTATCACATAACACATCAAAAAGACCTAAAGCGTGGAACATGTGTTCTGAGACATAAAGTATCACATTACAAGACTTGAAATTTTTCTAAATGTTATAGATGTTCCATATTTTACTGAATGGCCCAATGTAACCATTAGATAAAATACATAGTATCAGTTTACTGCCTTTTATATTTAACGTAATATTAATGTAAGGCTTATATTAAATCAATGTTGCATGTAAATACGCTTAAAATTTTAAATGGAAGAATGTCTTTTACAGCTATGGAATATGAGCTAATTAAAGAATATGTTTTAAATATTTCCCATGAAATGCATTGGTAATAAGAGTAGCAGCTAGGTTTTGTATTTAACAAAAGTACACAAATTATGAGTAAGAATATTTTTCAAGCTGTGAGAATCTATTACAAATATGTCTGCTAAAAGGAATTCTGAAGTTATCAAGGTGAAGTAAAAATGAGAAATCATCAGGACCATATTCGAATTGTCTAATAGGGTGTGGGAGCTCAGTGGTTAGGGCGTTGTGCTTTCAATCTGAAGGTTGGGGGTTCAAATCTCAAATCCACTGAAGTTACCAATGTGGGTCCTTGAGTAAGACCATTAACACTCATTGCTCCAGTGATGTTGTGATTAATCCTGTGCTCACCTTATAAGTTGCTTTGGATAAAAGTGTCTGCTAAATGACCAAATGTAATGTAAATGTCTGGGTTAGAACTCAGAAGCTGTTCATTTGCCGATACCTATAATACATTGTAATTGTGCATGTTTTGCTGTCAGTCATAGTCAAACAAGGTTATTATATGTGACCACTATGTTTGTATGTGCCAGACGATGTAAACAGTAAATTAGTGTGAGAGTATGTGTATGGTTTAAACTGCTGTCTACATATTCTATTTGCCTTTTAATCTGAGCAGTCTTTCTAAAAGAGCTTTTGATAAACTGTCAAAATGAGCAATTTTCATGCCTTGAAACTGACTGTACACTGGTGGCAGGAAGCAATGGCATGATTTTGGACCCTCAGTGATGTGAAACAGGTTCTGGAAAAGGAATGGGCAAATTAATGACAGGTGCACCATCAGAGCCAAGTACTGATCAATGCTTGAGAGAATGCTACATCAAAAAAAGACTGGAGGAGAAGTGGTTGTCAAATAGATGACACTGGAGCACTCATACAAGTTAATGACCTGTAAATGGTGTAGAAAGGGAGAGATTGTTGAGATTCCTGAATGTGTTTGTAGCTTTTGAGGAGGAATGTACAAAGCGCTGTACCAGTATTGCAGACACAGCCTCAATTTCTTAGCAGCTGCATTGGATTTAAGAGGCAAAGTGGCAGGTTGCGGTTGCCAGAGGTTGTATGCAAGAAAAGTGTTGTGTGAAGGTTCTGTGTGTTGTGTGTTAAATAAAGATGACTTAATACAGTCACTAAGATCAACAGTATCTGCTGCTGAGATAGGCTGTTGGGTTCACAGTACTTCAGCACTTTCGATGTCTGTGGTAAATAATGGTAAATAACACTCTCTAAATATAAAAAAGACGCAGTCAGTATTGTGGTGAGCTTATGGCAGCTTTCACTGAAGCCATATTGCTTTGCAACGCATCAGCAATATCTGAGTGGCTACTGGGCAAGTGCTGATGGGTATTCTCAAAAAAGCTGAATGGTGTTCTTGGAGAATTTGTTAGTTTAACAGCATTTAATGAGACACTTGAGAGACTGGAGTGTCTATAGAGACTCAAATATGTGCTAAAAGAAATATGCTCTCCCAAACTGCACCCAAAGAAATGCAGCTTGCTTCACTGCCAAGTACATTTCCTGAGACATACTGTGACCGAGAAGGGTGTGGTGACTGATCCAGCCTAGATTTGTTGCCATGCAACTGTGGCCCAGTCTTTGCAACTTTATTCAGCTGAGGAGATTTTTCAGGCTGACTTACTAACATCGGCCCTTCTCAAAGGTCTTTGCTGTCATATTAGTGATGCTTCACCTGCTCACTAATGTGACATACGCTTATCAGTAAAGCAACAATTAACAATTAATTTATTTTGAAATCTAATGCCTGTATCATTGTCTTGGCACTGTGCAAATTCAGGACAGCCAAAAAAAAGACAACTACTGCAACTACTGCCTGATGTGTCAGGAACTGCTGGCAGCAATGACAGCTGTCAAGCATTTTACTGCTTTAACTGTCTTTAACTGTATGACATGCAGGGGATTGATTATGCATCTCTCATCTGGCTGTTATGGTTTAAAGAACTACAGGTTTCTAACATTGACCAGCAGACAGATGACATTTCAACTTAGATGGACTCTTTAGAAGGCCTTGCAGCTCGTAGAACTAAAGTCGCCGTGAGTGAGCAGACGAAGCATAAGCAGCAGTAGCCCATTATGCCACTGCTGGCAGTGAGTACATGACACCAGTAAAAGAGAGCAATTACCCAAATAAAGACAGAGACACAGAGCTGAACAACATTTTAAAGTGGATGTGCAAGAGTAGGTGGATGTCACATTACACAATCCAAAGGTAAAAGCCTAACTTTCCTAATGAGACGGTCTAAAAAAGCAGAACGGGATCCTGTATGGTGCCGGAATGGTGCCAGTTTCATGTGTCCTATAACTGTTGGTGCATTTTTTTTGCAAAGAGTTGTGCTGCATACACAGAAGGGCTATAATTTTAAGAGCGATACTTTGACTTGTCAAAGATAATAAAACGCCCGACTGGGCTGCATGTGGGCTGTTGAGTTTATGCAGTGTTGCATTACATGTGCAGCGCAATAAGGACACCGCATTCCTGAGCAGAAATGCAGGTTTGGAACATGAATTACTAGACCATAGAGTGGCTGGAGGCAACGAGACACCTGACCAGAAACCAGTGACCATTCACTCATTCACTATCTCCCGCTTTATCCTCTATTAGGGTCGCGGTGGGGTTCCCCATGCCCATCCAGGGGAGAATGTCTCGGGCGCTGGGCAGATAGATCCAGGACAGGGCGCCAATCCATCGCTGGGCACACACTCATTCACACAAACACACTCTATATGGGGCAATTTGGAGAATTCAATTGACTTGATCCATGTTTTTGGACTGTGAGAGGAAAGCGAGAACCCGGAGGAAACCCACGCAGACACGGGGAGAACATGGAAACTCCACCCAGATGGGGATTCGAACCGGGAATCCCTAGAGCTGAGAGGCGAACGTGCTAACAACTAAGCCACCGTGCCGCAACCAGTGACCAAAGCACAGTATTTACACAAAGGACACAAAGTTGCTTCAACTTACCCGAGAAGTTCAATTCAGAAAAGGGGTGAAAATTTAATAACGATTTAGAAGGCCTGTAAAATACTGGTTATCACTAAAACACGCTGCTTCATCCATAGAGGGCTTGTAACATGATTAACAAGACAATTATAATGCTTGTGTGAGGGGACCAGTGTGACTTAAACTTGAAGTTACTATTAGGTCTATGAGAAGACTGTAGAGAAGACTATGTGGATCATGCCTGCTAATGCTGGGGTATGAGCTTAGAAGTAACTTGTTGCTTTTTACTGCATCAAGGCCAGCAAAGTGTGGATTGATAAACCAAGCTTTGTGTGCAAGCTTTAACACCAAATGTTTTAGGTACACTGGTTGACAGGAGAGCAGCAGAAGCATAAAAGAAGTGGGTCCAAGATATGTGTAACCATTAGGGGTGAGCTGCAATATTCGCTGATTCGACGATTCGATTCGGAGAACCGTAGTCGACTATGAACCTCATAGTCGAATGTACCATTTTGAGCACACGGGGGTGCCCATGGCTGCTGCTAAGCATTAGTTTTTACATGAAATGTCTTTGTTTTCGTTATATATATAGCCTTTTGTCAAATAAAATCATCCTAATTTCTAGAAAAAAAAAGAAAAAAAAAAAAGGTTTTCTTTTGTTAGAAAAACAAGTAAAATATATATATTTTAAAATATTTTTTAAAAAACTACGCCCTTAGCGCCATCTTGTGGTGAAATTTTAACTAATTCGACTATCAGTCGACTATAGGGAAAATCTGACGAATCAGATTCGACTATGAAAATCTTTAGATGAATACAGCCCTAGTAACCATTGCAAACCATTTTACAGCAGAAGTAAATAATGAGTTTAAACCAGGACAAACCAGTGCAAAAAGGGGACACTGACCAAGCGCCAGTGTGATTGGAAGAGACGGTTGTAAAATCAGTCACTTACATACACATTTAGTCATATAGCAGACGCTTTTATCCAAAGCAACCTTCAAATAAGAACAACACGTGAGTAGGTATGAAGAAAACCAGCTACACTGTAGAATTATCAAACCTGACTTCACAAACCTCCCTTTACATACCGGGTGAAAACCTGCCACCATATTACTCATGATATTATATCATCATGATTCCAGTCATTGAGAATCATGACGAGTCTCCCTTTTAAGATTGATGTGGTGTTTGGGCCAGATCTGGACCGATGTTCCTTTACTCACAGAACATAGCATTCATATATGTTTGGCTTTTAGTCACCATTAACTAAACATTTGTTTTTAATGTGGTGATGGTGTGGGTGTGTGCTGTGCTGAAAGTACAAGCTTATGTGCATGTTTTTATCTGGTGGTAACATTTCTCCTGCCATTTATAAGTAACTTTTTCATCGCCCTTTCAAATAAACTGTGAATTTGAGCAATATTACTGCCTCAAGTCTAACTCATTTATTTTAATATGTTTTCTAAAAATGTAATGTCAGGTGATCATCCACTGACTGACTGATTTATGACAACATAATTTAATACTAAATATAGAGTGTATAAATAATAGAGTTTAGATTTAAATCTACAATTTGTAACAATAACAGAGGTGAAGGTATTAACTGAGCCAAATTGAAACCAATGCAATGCAACTAATGCAGCACACAAAACACAGACAAAATGGTCATACAGTACACTTAAAGTATGTATGTATCATAATTTATTTATTTGCAGTGTTTATAACATTGTTTGGGTGTGAAATATGTGTGTAAAACCTAATACAGGGTGAAACCTAAATGAAAGCAAGAACATAAAAAATGCTTTGAACTAGATCACATTACATTAAGTCATACTGAAGATGCTTTTACCCAAAGTGAGCCCAAGTAAATTAAGAATTAACCATCTGAACTGCAGTATTATTAAAACAGACCATTTGCAGATCTGATGTATGGCTGATCTGATTAAATGACCCCCCAGACCTAAATAATTAGCAAAGCTTCGTACTATGACATGTCTTTCTGCATTTTGAACATGTCTAAATAACCATAGCATTTAAAATATAGTCTGAAATAAACCAATAATATTTTGGCCTTCATCAATGACAGTGCACAAAGATAGTCTCCACACTCATGGACACATGCCATGTCTATTTGCACCTCCTACCACAATTACATTATGATGTGAACAGCCTGTGAAATACTGGCTGCAGTCCAGTTATTAGACAAGTCATGACCATGCCTTTACCCCTTGAAAGTATACACAAATTGAAAAGGTTTCTCACCAAAAGCTTTTGTAGTTCACAGTCCAATTATAGATTAGCAAGATTACATGGCAAGTGTCAGGTATACATGAAGATCTTAATCTTGTTAAAACTAATAAGATGGGATCTACTCTTCGCATTATAACTGATGTATCTTCAGATTCATATCTGAATTCAATATTCAGAAGCAATATTTATTGGTGCATCAGTTCTACACATTTAAAGTTTAAGACTTGTTGTTTTGTGGAATTTATTTTCTGAGCTAATGATAAATGTAATGTTTAATTTCAGTTGAACATCATTGTGGTGCGTAGGTGTGATGGGTGGAATCTGTAAATGGGAGACAGGCTTAGGATGCAGATCAGCTAAACGAGAAGGGTGAACGAGACTTTATAATACAGCAAAAATCTTAATAACTGAACTGAAGAAACACTGCGATGGCCCAGAATTAAGCAGTGTTTGCATAGTTCAAGTCTCTCTCATCCCTTATAGCCCACTTTGGCCCTCTTTTACTATCACAGGACACATTAATCACAGGTAGGTGTTACTGATTACCTGTTCTACAGTCTCCACCCATTTTACCCTCACAACACAATCATGTCTTAGACTGTCTAAATATTTGTAGCATATTTCAGGAAATGAAAGCATGAGAGAGGTGTTTATTAAAGATTATTGCCAAAACAGATCAAAAAACAACTTTTTATTCCCAAACCAAACTGATAACCACAAAAATGGTTACAATGATGCTTTGTAGCACAAAAGTTGGCATTGTGAGCAATAAGCTTCCATCCATTATCTTATGCTTTATCCTCTACTAGGGTCACGGAGGAGTTCCCCATGCCCATCCAGGGGAGAACGTCTCGGGCGCTGGGCAGATACACCCAGGACAGGGCGCCAATCTATCGCTGGGAACACACTCACTCAAACCAACACACTCTATATGGGGCAATTTGGAGAACTCAATTGACCTTGATCCATGTTTTTTGGACTGTGGGAGGAAACCGGAGAACCCCGATGAAAACCCACACAGACACGGGGAGAACATGGAAACTCCACCCAGATTGGTATTCGAACCGGGAATCCCTAGCGCTGAGAGGCGAACGTGCTAACCACTAAGCCACCGTGCCGCCCTATTCAAACTTTATTTTTGTTAATTTTCAAAATCCATATGTACTGCACCCTAATTTAAACTTCTGCATCCAAAGTAAAGGCATAAAACATATAATAAAGGTGTTTTTGACCAACAGATATTATCCAAATCAGGTTAAAAAAATTAAGTGCATGGCAAATTCATCTAAGGGAGTAATAAATTATCACAAAACACAAATAAAATAACTTGATAAATACTGGAGAAAACAACTACCAGACAGAAAACTAATTAGAAAATATAACTAAAAATGTAATAGTAACAGGCATCAGAGAGCAAATGCTGAGTTAAAGTGTACATGATAAATTAATTTTATATAAATCTATATATTTATATATATAATTAGATAGATCGATAGATAGATAAAAAAGTTAAATAGCAAAAGTAAAGCAATAAAACAACTGGCCAATGATTTATTCACTAAGTGTTTTAGAATCAAGAGGCCCATGACTTATTAAGAGAAACTACTTTATGTGGATGTATTCTCCACTGAAATGAACATACATTAGACATCAATCCAGTAAGACACTGACACTCTTTCCGACACACACACACACACACAAATTGATGCTGAAAGAACTTTCTCTGGTTAAGTCTGGTTAAAAGCCTTAGTGGAGTACTTGTAACCACACAGTAATACACAAAGATGCTTTTTAAAAGCACTGGTTGGAATTATTGAAACCATAATATAACACAGGCAAATAGTAAAAAGATTCTGGATCTTTAAACAGAGTATAAAATCTGAATTGTTATAAAAACCACAACAAAAAAAAGATTATGTTAATTATGTTTTAGTCCATAAATGAACATGCATCAAATGAGATGCATAGCTGTATGTGAAAGAGCATGAGAGAAGGGGGGAGTGTGTAGTTAAACATTGTGTTGTATCTTAAGTACAGGTCATCTTCCACCCAATTCATCAGACCAACATACACTTACATTTAGCATCAATTCAAGACCCCCCCCCCTCACCTAAGTGAAGAGGTGTTTGTTTTAATCTTAAGACCATGTATTAATTTCTTTTAATTTAACATTAATATTTTTTTTTTATTAAAATAAATAATAATAATACATAATTTTTTTTTTTAACATTCCATTGTTGGCACCTTGAACTTTGTGCAACCTCCATTGCCAACATAACAGTATGTCTTCCCCTGTAGTGTTTAATTGGATTAAAGACTACAGAGCAAGGAATTTGAGATCACTTTGAATACCGAATCACTTTAGCTTCTTTACAGAACTGGGTCCTCTTTCAGGGATGCTCCTCTTGAGCTGTGTTATTACATTCTACGTTTTATTCGGTATTCATTAAAACAGTTCTGATGGCTTTGGATAGATGTTAAAAAGCTTCACAAATGTGCTTAAATAAAACAATGATACAGAGTGTGAAAACAAGACTTCATTAGCCTTTCACAGCAAATCTCTGATCCTTTGACTTAATTAACAGTGTATTCTTTTTTGTTCTCTGTGTATCACAGGGCAGACACTCAGACAAACACATCCACACACAGATTTACACCTGAAGTACCCACAAGGACAAATAGAAAACATAATTCCATACAGAATGAAGTAACAATACCAATGAACTGAAACCAGGACCTTGTGCTGTGAGGCAGGAATTCATCACCCTGACACAATGTTAATAATAATTCTTCTTTTAAATAGTATTATTACTAGCAATAGTATCCTTGCTCTTAATTACAATAAAAAAAGATTACTGTTTATTTATAAATGAAAAACCAACATGAGTATTCAATAAATTACATTTATGAATGGCTAAAACTGTTCAGTCCAGCCTGTTGAAGCGAACACTACATGTAGTTCTGTATATTGTTTGTAAAAAGCATTATATTGTTTGGCTGTTTTTATTTCTGGAAAAGACACTAGTGCAGTTTATACGGCATAAGAAATGAAAAGGATTATTAGGAAATATATAACAAAACCGCAAAGCACCACCAAGAAAGCTGCAACTTAACTGAAAAAGATTACGACCTGAATCCCACAAAATGACCATGGTACAAGCAAAAATATATAGTTAATGTCACAATAACAGAATTAAAAAGAAGAAAGTTAATGTTATTTCCACGTCGTTATAGAGTGTTATCAGCACCATGGACAGCAACAACCCAGCAATAAAGCCAATGCATTAAATGTACTACTTTTTGTTATCTAGTTCACAGCACATTAAATTAAACAGAGCGTTGAAACCACACAATATGTGGTGTCTCTATCCCTGGCTTACCTATTTTTGGTGGTTGCATTTTAATGAACTGTATGTAACTGGGGCAGCACGGTGGCTTAGTGGTTAGCACGTTCGCCTCTCAGCGCTAGGGATTCCTGGTTCCAATCCCCATCTGGGTGGAGTTTCCATGTTCTGCCCGTGTCCGCGTGGGTTTCCTCCGGGTTCTCCGGTTTCCTCCCACAGTCCAAAAAGATGGATCAAGTCAATTAAATATAGAGTGTTTGTGTGCGTGTCTGTGTGAGTGAGTGTGTGCCCAGTGATAGATTGGTACCCTGCCCTGGGTGTATCTGCCCAGCGCCCGAAATGTTCTCCCCTGGAAGAAGGAACTAGATACTTTTTGTTATCTAGTTCACAGCACATTAAATTAAACAGAGCGTTGAAACCACACAATATGTGGTGTCTCTATCCCTGGCTTACCTATTTTTGGTGGTTGCATTTTAATGAACTGTATGTAACTGGGGCAGCACGGTGGCTTAGTGGTTGGCACGTTCGCCTCTCAGCACTAGGGATTCCTGGTTCCAATCCCCATCTGGGTGAAGTTTCCATGTTCTGCCCGTGTCCGCGTGGGTTTCCTCCGGGTTCTCCGGTTTCCTCCCACAGTCCAAAAACATGGATCAAGTCAATTAAATATAGAGTGTGTTTGTGTGCGTGTCTGTGTGCCCAGCGATAGATTGGTACCCTGTCCTGGGTGTATCTGCCCAGCGCCCGAAATGTTCTCCCCTGGATGGGCATGGGGAACACCCCCCCCACCCACCCCACCCCGCGACCCTAATATAGGATCAAGCAGAAGATAATGGATGGATGGATGGATGTAATTGAGAACAAAGCTGTCATTAGTTTGTGTTTGGGTGTGTATATTACGACAGGGTACTGTAGGTCTTGGGGAAGTTCCCCTGTGTGTGTGTGTGTGTGTGTGTGTGTGTGTGTGTGTGTGTGTGTGTGTGGAGGAAATTGAAGGCGCTTACACGAAAGCGTGGTACAGCAGTGCCCATCCTCGCGGTCTCTCGAGCGCGTCGTAGATAAGATTCTGAATGCGTCGCTTGCGGATATTGTTTCTCTTTATTGGCCTCGTGTAGCCAATGGGGGTTTTGGCCAGGAGGCCAAAATTCTGTGAGCCCCGTTTGAAGTCCAGCTGCCGAGTCGACGTGGCGAGCAGCAGCGTGCCATCGCGCTCCGGGCCGGCGCACGCGTCGTGCTCACTGCTCAGTCCATCTTTCCGCGGCCTGTGGGAATCCGGGGTGCCGTTGGCTCCATTTCTCGACCTGAGACCACCCATGTTCAATGATGCCGAGCGTCGCCCCAGCGCCTCTGCAAGTGCGCGATGAGGCGCATGCCATGGTCCGAGCAGGAGCGCGCGAGCCCCTTTATTTGCCGGGGGTCATCGCGGGAATTCGACGCCGCAGGACCGACGAGAGCAGAAAGCGCGCATGCAGAAGCTCACGATGACAACACTGACGAGCGTGGAGAGCGATCTGCGTCTCATCAGAGCCACAACAAAGAAAAAAAAAAAAAAAAAAAAAAACAGGGAACTCCCTCACGGCGAGAAGCAACAATTAGCTCGAACCTATCGCAGGCTAAAACGTCACCCTAACAGTGAGAAACGATTGTTAATCTTACAGAAGGACACACACATCTCAGTCCCCCACGGCGCCGCGGCCACTCTTGTGGATGCATGCCTTGTGTCGCTCCGTCGCTACGCGCCACAAGCGCTGAAAGCAGCCGCGCGCCGGGGCGTGCACAGGAGAGAGAGAGAGAGAGAGAGAGAGAGAGAGAGAGAGAGAGAGAGAGAGAGAGAGAGAGAGAGAGAGAGAGAGAGAGAGAGAGAGAGAGAGAGAGAGAGAGAGAGAGAGAGAGAGTGAGAGAGAGAGAGAGAGAGAGAGAGAGAGAGAGAGAGAGAGAGAGAGAGAGAGAGAGAGAGAGAGAGAGAGAAGAGAGAGAGAGAGAGAGAGAGAGTGAGAGAGAGAGAGAGAGGGGTGTGAGACAGCGTGTCACATGACCGTCGACTGATGGAGCTCCTCCGAGTAGCCTATCCTCCACATATTACCTTTCGCTTGATGGAGTATTCTCTACGAAATGCCATGAAAAGCACGAAGTCCCAAATAACTGAATTATTTCCTCCCTCAGTGTTCCTTAAATCAGTTGGGATGAAAAAAGCTACAGCCTAAATGAGCTATATTCAATCATTTTCAGTCACTTATCCCAATCATGGTCGCAGGGGATGCTGGGCTGCACTCTTTGGGCAAAAGGCAGTGATATACACTGGACAGGTTACAAGACATCATTTTCACCACAATGCAATATAATTTATATTAGCACATAAAACCATACATACACACACACATATACATATATATATATATATATATATATATATACACACACACATACATACATATACATATATACACACATATATATATATATACATATATCTATATATATATATATATATATATATATATATATATATATATATATATATATATATATATATATATATATATATATATATATATACGCACACACACACACACTATATATATATATATATATATATATATATATATATATATATATATATTATATATATATATCAGGGGGGGGGTCGCAGGGGGGTGTCTCTATGCCCAGAGAAAAGACAGGGATCAAGAGACATCACACAAACATCCATCCATCCATTTTCTTCCGCTTTATCCTCTACTAGGGTTGGGGGGGGGGGGGTTCCCCATGCCCATCCAGGGAAGAACGTTTCGGGCGCTGGGCAGATAAACCCAGGACAGGCAACAATCCATCACTGGGCACACACTCACTCACACAAACACACACTATGGGTTAATTTGGAGAATTCAACTGACCTTGTTTCATGATTTTGGACTGTGGGAGGAAACCGGAGAACCCGGAGGAAACCCATGCGGACATGGGGAGAACATGGAAACTCCACCCACATTGGGATTCGAACCAGGAATCCCTAGCACTGAGAGGCAAACATGCTAAACACTAAGCCACCATGTCGCCCCACACAAACTTTAAACATATAAATGTTTAGAGCATTAAAATTTACCTTGAGTCCAGGTTTTCGGACTGTGGAAGGAAACCAGAAAACCCAAATTGGGATTCGAACCTGTATCCCCAGCGTGGAGAGGCAATCATGCTAACTAAAATTGCTCTTTAAAAAAAAAAAAAAAAAACCAAACGTGTATTTATCAATAGACACTCAATAAATTAGTAAAGAAAATAACCATAACTAATGAAAAAATATTTAAAAATATTTGTTCAATAATATCGCAACAGCAGTCAGCAGTCAATTCAAAGACCATAAGGGGACATATTACAATCCCAGTTTGAATAAAACATGACTGCAAAACTATATCTCTGTACCACAAGATGCAAACCAATCATCAGCAATAAGAATTACAAATCCAGAATGGCGTTAAGGAAAAGAACAGGGATCGGCCTCAAACATTTTGGACTTTTGCATTGATGAGACTGAGAGAAACATTTAGCAAAGTGATGGAAAAATTGTGGGAAAAGTAAAAGATCTGCCTATGATAATTAAAAAAAAAACCTATGATATGTTAAACATGGGGTGGCATGGTGGCTTAGTGGTTAGCATGTCCACTTCTTAGCGCTGAGAATTTAGGTTCAAACTTGAGCTTTTTGAAGTTTCCATGTTCTCCCTGTGTATGCGTGAGTTTTTTAGAGGTTCCTTTCACAGTCCAAAAATATGAATTCAAAGTAAATTGGCTGCTCTATATTGCCCCTATAGTGTATGTGTTTGTGAGGCAGTCTGTGTGCCTAGTAATAGAATGGCCTGTCCTGGGTGTATCTGCCTGGTGCCAAAAATATTCTTGCCCAGATGATCTCCCAGTGACCCTTGTATAGGATTAAGTTGAAGAAAATGAATGGATGGCTGTTAAACATGGATGGAGAAATGTGATAATTAGCATTATTATGAGGATGAGACTAAAGCAGGATTAATGGAAGGGTGATCCAAACAACTAAAAAGTTGAAGGTGGTCACTGTAAAAGCTGGGTAGATAAGAACAAAGAAAGAAATCAGCAACTTCGTATTGTCAATTTTGATGTGGCATGCAACCAAATGTACTTTTTAGTTCTTCTTTGTTTCAATTTTTTTTGCTCATTTACAAACTGGATGGTCTAATAAAG
The DNA here is from genome assembly GCA_019802505.1 of Corydoras sp. C115. Lineage (NCBI taxonomy): Eukaryota > Metazoa > Chordata > Actinopteri > Siluriformes > Callichthyidae > Corydoras > Corydoras sp. C115. Next base: position 2,711,703 of record JAFMOC010000034.1, on the reverse strand, counting down.
TGTGTTGTTTTATGTTGTTTAACAATTTTAGATGTAAATATCAGAAAGTAAAGCAGGAATCTTGTTAAAACTCAATAATATTAATTATTTGACCTCAAACCCAAATACCATTGGCGTACAGCAAAACCAAATTAATTGGCCTCACCAATCCAATTCTTTTAAATGACACTTTAGCATTATTCTCTCTCTCTCTCTCTCTTCCATTATGATACCACATACACAGGAGTTCACATTAGCCGATTCCAATTTTAAACACTTAGGCATCCTTTCATTAAATAACATCACATTTAATCATTTAGCAGAAGCTTTTAACAAAAGCAACTTACATGTAAAAGAACAGACTGAAAATCTCTAGCTGATGTTGGGTTTTCCACTCCTTGTAAGACATTTAAAAAAATTAATAGCAAATCTCACAAAGGGTTGTGTTTGACGTCAACTCGCATCAAACAATTGTGGATCCACTTAAAATCCTCAGCAAAAGCATGTTCAATTTTCCATATAACTATAATATTCATGCTTTTTACTTTTACCACTTCCCATTTAATTTCCTAGAGAACCCTTATCTATATTCACACATTCCATCTGGTGCAAGCATTAGCATAGGTAAAACATTGCTGTAGAAGAATATGCAGGCTGGTAATCTTGTTTCCGGCGTAAATCACATGTGCCATAATGTCTGAATCTGCTGTGGAATCAAATTTTCCTATCACCACCTGCTGTAATAGTACCTTCACCTTTAATCGAATATAATCTCACTTTACTGCTTTTTATTGACTATTAACCCTACATGAATTGATTATAAACAGTATGTTGATCACAGACATGAAAAAACATATGCCATAATTAAAATAATTGCTCGGATGCAGGATATGTACACAAACAATATGGACAAAACCCACAATTCCTAAAGGATTTTGTCAGCATGTCTGTGGAAATTTTGGCCTAGTTATCCAAAAGATGTTGGACAAGTTGGTATGGCTCACATTCTAGGTTTGGCATCAGGGTTCAGTTTGGGCCATTCCTGTTCTTCTATATCATATTTAATGAAACATAAATTTATGTTCCTTGCTTTGAGAACTGGGGCACAGTCATGCCACAACATAAAGGTCCTTTAAGAGGTGTGTCTCTAAACTTATGCCCATATAGTGTATAAAACCCATAGAAGGAAATTTATTGCTGGACATTAATGATTCACATAGCTTTAAAGCTAAATCCTGAAAGAAAAGCTGAAGAAACCAAACTTTAAATAATTATTTTTCCATAAAATGCTTAATTTCTTGGAGTTCCAATGCCATGGACCCTTTTAGTGTTTCCCCATGATTCCAGCCACCTGGTTTAAGTAAATGTAGAATACAAAACCATTTAACAAATTAAAGAATGTATGTTAAATTTAGAAAAAAATTAAGGCAATTTTAGAGATACTGCTATACATAGGACAGAATTTTAGTCTAAATGTTTATTATTTCAACACCTGTAATTGAGATGTGGTTTTTATAATATTATTTCAAACTACTGACACATGTGATTGGGCATAAATCTTGTAGAAAGTCTTGAAGGAAGCTCTTACAGCTGCCTGCATGGGGCGGGGGAAGGGGGGACAGAATGGAATGTCATTAAAGCTCTTATGTCGCATTACTCTTAGTTATATTTGGTACATTTACAGTTGCAAATTGGCACAACTCTTTTAATCACAGTGGTTCCTTGAGTTGTTCAAGTTGTTAGGAAACTTAAAAAAAATTGGCAAATTAACTTATACCTACTAAACACCTCAGAGTGTTTCAACCGTTCCAATCTTTTGACTAAATAAACATTAAAAACCAGAGACAAAACAACAAAAACACCTTCAAAGAAGTAAAGTGTTAATGATTTAAAACCAGTATATGTATGATGCCAATGGGTTTATATAAGAACCCATTATAAGAAGGGGTTATAAAAGCTAATGTAGGTGCGATGCTTAAAAATCTTCCATCAATTAGCCATTAGAGTGGATTATTGTTGACATTGAGCCATTAAGATAAGTGTTGATAAGTGAATGATTTTTTAACCTAAAAGCATAACGAATATACTAACATTCATCTTCATCATATTCATCTTCTCTACACCAAAGTCTAAGGCCCAAATTTAAGGGTAAAGTGGGCCATTGTGTTTCCTTCACTTTGTCTGCTCCTGTTGCCACACTCCATCACCTTGCGGGAATTACGTTCTACTTTTACCGACTAACCGGCAACAGCATTGTGTAAGTGTGGGAGAGCTTGTTTGTGTGTATGAGAGACAGAGAGTTAGATTCCATCAATATTTAATGACACTTTACACACTGCAATAGTGTTATATGTCTTTTGTTCCATATCTAGCTTTTATAAGCTAGTGGTGCACAGGCACCAATTAAACTGTTTCCTGAAAAGACACAAGCTCTGCTTAAGATACATTTAAAGACAAAGCTTGGACAATTTAGCAACACATGATGCATTTACAAATGTTATTTGATCTGACGGTATGTGTCTGTAAGGGTGAGTGCAGTCTCTGCAGTGTGGATATCTCACTGCTCTCAGGGTGGGTGTGGCGGAGGAGGCAAGCTGAGGTCATCATTAACACAAGCGCACCCATGCACACACAGTCTCGGTTTTTGCTTCTGGACTTTGACGTGACCGTGCAGTACAGTCAAGTGCATTTATTGATCCTCTGTGTTTGTTACAGTCTGTCTCCAAAAGAACATTACTTCATGTCAGTCACGCTGCAAGACCTTCACTACTGTTCGTCTGCAATCTGTTCTAATTGACAACATACATCCAGGTGTCTATAATGTATATCAATATCTAAAGTGCTATTGACTGGTGATGGGAGTGTATGACTGTGGGGGATGGGGTTAGCTATAATAATTTTACCTCTAGTCACACCAGGGTGTTGTCAAAGCAGAGCGCAGGGCTCCCAGAGCAACGGAGTGGGAGGGTTAAACCAAATCAAGCGCACACACCCACACACGCGCACACACACCCTGGAATTAAGGTCTTGGAGATTAAAAACTCAAGTATGATGACAAAAAGGAAGAGACATAAAAACTGGCCACACTTGAAAGGCTCAATGATTAATAGTGCCGATTTTTCAATTTGCTGTCAGATAATAAAAGACAGGCCAGCAAAAGAGAAAATGACTGTGAATAATTCAGCTAGCCTGTATGCTCAGTGACACTGCTATGTTTTATTCATCCGTCCATCATCCTGTGTGCCCTGAAAAGTAGAGTCAAAGTCATTCAGTTCATTCTAACATCTCACAGTGCACAACTTATCATACTGCTATATTATATGAACAGGAAATGATACAAGAGTTCACCTGACCTCTAAGCTTCCAGTTTAAGTAATATAAGCAGAAAAATCCACTGGATAGATCACCAGTCCATCACAGAGCAGATAAAGAGACTCTGGTGTAGTATTTATAATAAAGAAAAGTCTATATGGTTTATTTATTGTAATGTATGTATTTTACACATTTTAAATTCTGTATACCACACAGTGATTAGCACCTCTGCCTCCTAGTGCTGGGGTTCAAAGTTTGAATCCTGATCTGGGTGGAGTTTCCATGTTCTCCCCGTGACCGCATGGGTTTCCTTCCACAGTTCTAAAACATGAATTCAAGGTAAATTTGTCTTGGTGTATCTGCCCAGCGCCCGAAATGTGCCATGATCCTAGTATAGGGTTAAGCACTCAACAAAATGAGATATTTATGAATGTATACTTTCTAATTTGTAAGCATTTATTAAAATTGCTGGTACAAATTTTAATACAGTGTTTTTACTCCACGCTTACATTGTGGATTTTAGCTAATCGGTATATTTACTTTTTATAGTAATATAAATATGTTTAATCTAAAATGAAAAAAAAAACATTATAATTGATTATTTTGGATAATATTCTGAAAATTACAGAAACCTTTTTTGCATAATCAAATACCATGAAATTATTGCTCTTATTGCGATATCCTATAAACCGGCAAATGTATCATGGAACAAAACATTTAAAGGCAGTGAGTATAGAACCAGAAAAGGGGCTTTGATTTCATTTAGTACTTGATTAAGACATGTAAGACAATTTTAAACTTGGATAACATCACTTAAGGCGCACCATGGCAATACACAAAAATCAGAATGAATGTGAAATCATTGCACAATTATTCATGAGATTTTGACCACTGACATCTGAAATATATATTATATTCATTATTTAATTAGATTGGCAATTGGCAGTAGGTGGTATTAGGTAAATTTGCCAAGTAAACATTCTGCCCTTTAAGTTAATGTGTTGGAATTATAATAAAAGTGCAAGTATAAGAATGTGAGTAACTTAATAAATGAACTAAACTTTATTTTGTACACATTTTTTTCTTGCTTTAGTGTGTTACAACCTTTATATAATAAGCAAACATATAAAAAGGGGCAATTATATATTGTTATTAATTATGACTTAACTGACATAATAACAGTATTACGGTATGGTATAACGGTATTTACAAAATGTGTATGGTAAAAACTAAATATGTAGTGCACCGACAATCTATTTTTAATTTTGAAATCTTTTCCATCATTCGTTTTGCTGACTAGTTATAAAATAAATACAATTCAACATTGGGTCAAGTCTACCATTGCTCATCTTTACTTTAAATGTGGCACCGTTTGAAATGAATATTTATATTGACTGTAAATTATGAAATGTTAATGTAATGAACGGACCCTTTCATCTCTCAGATCAATGGAGGAACTTCTGGGTCATCCACAAACTCCGATGATACAGGTTTCTCTTGAATTGCTGAATTGAGGGGAAATTGCAGAGGACCATGGGTAATGTTTTCTTTAGAGACAATACTGGACAGGTTTGCAATTAAGCTTTTGCTTGGGTCAACCTCCAGTCTCTGACAACCAGAAACATCCCTGTAACAAGAAATAAAATATCAGTGTGTCTTTGTTTAGAACAATGACAGGGTTATATAAAAAAGTGGTTTACAGGTTACCTTGCACACCTTAAAGAAAAAAAAGGTCTTTTCTTTATTGTTAATGATTTTACTACCTTTTTTTTAGACTAATGGATATCAGAAACTCTTTTTCTAAGATTGTCTGTTCATACCATTAAAATATTACAAACAAGTTTTGTGACAGTCAGTCAGACAGTAGTGGATTTGTAATCTTGGGCACCTACTCTTAAATACTTATATCATAATTATATAAAAACAGTACTTTGACCTTCAAAGCAACTTCTGATCCAAGAAGTTTAAACACTTTTGCAAATTCAAGCAAAAAAAAAAAAAAAACATTGTCTTTCCTTTCCATTTTTAATAATACATATTTAAGTTAACTCATTTTGTCTTATGTGTTGTGCTGTATTCTTTTATTCTACTTATAGGACTTGGTTGAATATCTTTTGGTTATATTCATGCACAAATATAGAACATGGATAACAAACATTTAGACACTACTGTAATAAATTCAGAGAGCCAGGATTTTATGAGACCTAGGTTGTTCAGTTACTGTTGTGTAAAGGTATAAAAATCACACCTTTGACAAAAAGTGCATTTAATGGCATTAAATGTGTCATATGGATAAAAAAAGGTCTTTATTCAGTCTATATACACACCTGCATCACAAAGGGACAGGGGGAAGATGTCTGTATTTTGACAGAATTAAGACACAGACCTGACATTTCAGAAATTCAGAAGTATTGCATCCCCTATGTGTACAGTGCAAAAACATTTTATAATGTCAAATGCCAGAATTAAAGGATCGTAAATGTCATTTTTTATGGGTATTTATTTATTGCCCAATTTTTTTCCATTAAAATGACAACCAGTTTGTAATGGTGAAGTTTCTCCCCTTTCTCTATTCATGTCTTGCTTTCAATATTTTTCTCCATTTTGTTCTAGTGTCTTTGATCTGGTGTCTTTCTGGCTGCTGAAGACAAAAATGTAAGCCCTCAAGTTCTATGCTAATGTAGCACTCTAAACAGTTGTGCGTCTGTGTGTGTGCACTCCCCCTCCTCACCCTGAGAATCCATAGCAAAATGTGGTTAGTTCTCAGAGTGCACAACAAGGAAACAAAGAAAGCAAATAACTGCAGTGAAAACTATATTTTTGGTGAAAAAAAATAAACGGAGTTTAAAAAATATATAAATACACCGTTATAATAAGGAAAACCGCTTTAAAAATTGTTTAAACTCCTCATTGTGTGCACACAAACGCATTCTGCCAGAGGTTCTAACACATACACTCAGCCTGTTTGTATGGGATTGAAGGTGACTGGTTTTCACCCCCTACAGGCAAGCAATGAGGATGAAGGAGAAATATAATGAGAAAGGAGAGAGAAAAGGTGGGGGGCCTAATCTACTGGATAAGCAAGAAAAACTAAAAATGTTTAAAAAATGCAAGATGTTCATAAACAAAGAAATAAAATAATGAAGGTTAATGGATACATGCTTGTGTTAAGATGTTTTATGTTGATTGTGTGTTGTGGGAAGGTGAAAAAGCAACAAAGCAGAGCACATTTGAATTGTTCGATGAAAATAAGAAATATTAATAAAGTCCATTAAAATACAACATGCACAGAGATACTTTGAATTCAGTCCTCAAGGTTAAAACACACACACACACGCCTCCATGTTTAAGTACACATAACATTAACAAGCGGGGGTGGGGGGGGGGGGCCTTCCTGTTGTAAAAACCTAATCTCAGTATACAGTGTACTGTACTGTATACAGTTGATTAACTGTCTAATTTGCATACAGACCTTTTTTGTAGGAAATTAAATGTGCTATGTATTAAACTTTATTGCCCTAGGTTATATTGGGCTGTACGGTCACAACCTACAGTTTGTATTTAACCTTAATACTTACCTTAAATAACAATCATCCTTAATGATAATACATGATGCAATTTCATAATAGAGTAAGAGAACATTACTCCCTTTACAGAAACGTTATTCCCTTTAAAGTCGAAAGAGGAAGCCTTATCTTCGTGAGTGGTGCTTATGTATTGAATTCTATTCCTTATTAAGAGCCTTCAGGTTTTTGAAGTGTGATTACTGTATGTAATGAATGTTATGTTTATATGTTAAATGTTTAAATACAAATTTTTTGACACTTGAAATTCTCACCTGAAATATGATTAAAGACCTACTTCACAACTACAGAGAATTTGGTTCTAATAATAACGTCAGTGTAGAAAAAAATGAAGAATCATCCACTTTTAAATCTCCAGTACACATTTTTCAAATGTAGTAAATGTTAGTAACACTTGATTTGGTTAAGATAAGAACAAATGAATTAGGACACTCCTCCCAAACATTTAAAACCATATTTTTAACATTAATCTGTACTGAAGTTGTACTTGTTCAAAGATTAAGCCCTGGATTAAAAAACTTAGACATGTACAGCCAAAATGCACCATGGCACATTTACCAAAAAAACAAACACAGCATATCATAACACAACATATCAACTGTTAAGCACAGTGTTGATAGAGGGTTAATTATATGGGTGTGTTTTGTAGAAGCAGGACTTCTATAAAGTCTAAAGATAAAAGCCAGGGGAACTTGTGGTCATTGGGTTGACTATGAACTACTTTATATGAGTATTCTAGTGTGAAATGTGGAGCTATCTATCCAACAGATTAAATTTGGTTATGCAACAGGATTTAATACCCAAGCCACCATGCCAAAATTAAAGGTTTGTGACAGCTCTGCCACCTATAAAGATAAAAGCTGGACTTTATTTCTGGTATTGCTGTTTTGTTTGATTTGTAGGTGGCGACATAAGCGGTTTAATCGTTTTTTTTTTTTGTTTTGTTTTGTTTTTTTCTGGACTTAGGGTGAATATTTCAGTTTGTACATTCTTGTAATTGTCTTACATTGTAGGCATAAGTTTTAGGTCATTTTCCATTTCCATTTGGTCATTTAGCAGATGCTTTTATCCAAAGCAACTTACAAATATCCCAACTTGATTGGGGTCAGAACACAGAGTTGATATATCACCAATGGAGCAATGAGGGTTAAGGGCCTTGACATTTTGTGCCATACATTTTGTGTATGTATAAGATGCAAGTTATTTTGTTATGCTCTGAACAGAATAGTTTAGGTTCTCATTTTTCTATTCCAACACTATAAGCCTTAATATGTAATCTAAAGGTATACAAATTAGCTTAGCTTTTTGGTTATAAAGCCAAAAGATTACAAAAGCAAACCACATATCAATTACTATTTCCATTAATAAAATTGTAAATTCCATGAAATGCTATAAATTAACAGCCATACAAAACACAAACAAACAGATGTCAAATACCTCTTCTGTTCCTTTGCCGTGCTGTTGCTAGCATCGCTGGTCTGTTTAGGTTGAGCCTTTTTTACTTTTATTTCTTCATGTGCCTAAAACAACATGGACAAGATTATAATGCTAAGACTGGATAAGCTTATGCCTAAGCAGTCATGAACTCCTCTGTTTAATTTATGGGGTACAAAGATAGCATATTATGTCCATGAAGAATGAGATAAAAGCCTCCATTATGCCCAAGTGTACCTCATTTTACGAATATAGCATTCTGTCATTTATATAGGCTTCGGACAATTAAACTGCATGTCCATTTCACCAGCCATTTTGCTCAGTTCAGATTCAATCCTTCAGCTCTGATGGCTTTTAGTCATTGCCAACATTAATCATTAGACTGAACTGACCTCTGCCCAACAAATAAAATGCATGCTTACATTTTAAAATCAATAGTTCATGATCCATATGTGCAATGAACCACAAGAACATAAAGAGGCAAAATTAGAGGATGATTTATTACAGGAAGTAATAATGAGGATGTATACATTTACAGTTCAATACCAGAAAGTCCAATAGAGTGGCCTTTGCTACGTTTACAGTTATTGGTACAACTACAATTTACCATTAGAAAAGTTATGTTTTCAAGGACAGACAGTTGTATTTGTTAAATATATACAGTTTGGGTAAATTGGAACAAAGGCTAAATAAGATTTAAAAGGTAAGACTTTGTTTTGGAAGATTTTCCAATTAGTAATTTAACTGTTACCAGATAAGGTCATCAAGTTTGAGTATGAACTAGCATCCACCGAAAGCTTTTAAAGCAAGGATGATTATTGATTCATTATTTTGTGACAAGCTTTGTGAGATGACAGTGTGTTCAAAGACACTGTATTCTGTTTATTGTTGATGTAGACGTTTGCATAGACGCCAACTGGATAGTGTCTGCCTAGTTTGTTTAACTGGGCAGTGACACATGATGTGTTGCCAAGGTAGCAATACGCCAGAAATTTACCTGAACAAACCTCATTTTGAGACCATGATTTCTACATTGGTGTAGAAATATACTGCACTGTGGTTATTTATATGGTGCAGGTGCAAGACTGTTATAGACTGTTGGCGCAGTATAAGCAATTGGCATTGTGACATGCCTTACCCAGAGTGTAAGATAGCCCACCATTTTTCAAAATAACATTGCATGTCAAGTGCATAAAGAACAAGGATGGGAACTACTGCTGAATGTATATAAGACTTCAGTTCAGATGGTATTGTTTATGATATGGTCATGCTATAATGATGGAAATATGAAAATCAGCCACATGGGCCCAGGGTACTCCAGAAAATTGTCAATGATTGTGGAGTGCCACAGTATCCCAAAATACAACCCATGGCTGTATCATGCAAAGAACCAGCCATATCCAAATCAGAAACCCTGGGTAGATTTTAGGGTCTTAATTTACCTGAGACCAAAAGACATTGAAAATTCTTCATGTTCAAAAACATGACTTGGCTTGTGTTGTAGAGAAACAAACTTTGGATTTGACCTGCTAAAAATGAAAAATCCACACAAACTTTTACCAACAAAAAGGGCAAACCCTGTATCTGTGATGGCATGGGGGTGTATCAGTACCATTCCACAAATAATCTGCATGAATGTACCACTGATACAAAGCACAAAGCATATTCAACTGCAGATAATGTGCGTAAGCAATTATTTACTTCATTTTACTTCTTTCATATTAACTGTATTAATCTATGTAATTAGCATAAAGGCAAACCAAAAGAAGTGAACAATTCTTTAAGCAAACTCTTATATTGCTTTCAACCACGTAGTACATCTAAAAAAATAGCTAAACTTGTAAATCCAAACCTAAAGTAAGTTATAATGAATTATAAATTTTGCATTATTTCCCAGTAAGTATAATACAGAGCAGACCAAGAATTGCATCCAGGTTCTATAAGGTTCTATAAACTGTAATTACATGTGGATTTAACCCAGTACCTTTGGCATGGTGACAAGCAGATGGCCAGTTGTTTGAGATCTCCTTGCTGTGCTGCTGTCTGGTTTTACCTCAGCAGGCAAAACCAATTGAAACACCTGAAATTTACAACAAAAGATAAAAAGGAAATAAATACATTTAATTAATTATTAAATAAAATGAGTTCTAATAAGCTTAATTCTAATAATAAAGTTCAATTTTATTATAATTTTATTATAATTTTATTTATAATGCTTAGTTACAATTTTGATATAATATTTGAAATAAACCCACATGCCCTTTATTTTTATTAAAGAAACATAAATGGTAAATATCCAAACAATGGTATTATGTGTCTTGTATCCTGAATACATTTCCTTAGGTTTTCATATTTCAAGGCTTATGTGACTCATAGAAACAGAGTGTTTCTTATCTTAAACAGTGGGAATGAAGCTCTAATTGGAAAATTTAAATCACGTTCTAAAACTAAACACTAAAACCAAACATAAATCCAGACTTGTCAGAACAGTAATGATTTTTTAAACAAATGTTGCCACTTTATGAGTTCACGGTCAGTTTAAAAACATAGTGCTACATCATTATTTATTATCTCTTAATGCTATTTCTAAGAGATTATACATGTAAACTGGTGAGGTAAGAGCCATGCATTTAAATAGACCTTAAACTACGACTCATCAGCGTAAAAATAATCTAAACACAATCCTGATCAAGTCAAACGGCCATGTAGCTCTGTGCAATCAGTCACACCTGCAGAAGATGCTTAAATATAACTGGGAAAAGGAAAAAAATAAAACAATCATGGAAAATGAAGCAAAATAAAAAAATGTTCATCAGGGCTTGTGAGTGTTTGTGTGGGCGTGTGTATGTAATTTTATGATAAACAAGGGTTAGCATAGAGGAGCAAACCTGTGAGCATAAAAAGACTTTAATACTTAACTGATAACTGTTTCTGGATGCACATCAAATAACTCATTATGTTCGTTAAAATGTTAATTAATATTATACTGTAAAACTCAATACTATCTGTTCTGTTTCTATCCATAATGGTAAAATGCAAATATCTGTATTTACATCTTTTCTTCATTTGTTTGTTTGCAATTTGCACTGGGAGTTGAGATAAACACTATGCCTTCTCTGAGCTGATTGAGTAAAAGCCTGTGTGTTTTTTAGGATCAGATTTTACACCAGACACCTGGAACTGATATGCATTTGTGTGGTTGTGTATAGTGTGTGTTGTACCTTTCCTTTGACTGTCACTCTCACATATGTTGGTTGAACATCAACATCTATCAAGGAGGTGTCTAAATGTCTAAAATCACAAAAGTAAGAAGTAAAACAAAAAAGTTTTATTATGTATTATATTATTATTTATTATATTTTTATTATATAGACATCTGTGCATATATATATATATATATATATATGTGTGTGTGTGTGTGTGTGTGTGTGTGTGTGTGTGTTTACCTGAAAACATGTAGATCCAACATTATACAATTACTGTCTTCAGGTTCAGTGAGAGAAAATTCCAACCTGTATAAGAATGAAAGAGCAGGTAGGTGTTTGATGTTTGCTTGTTTCTGTAAGTATATAGGCACATCTTATGAGTGGACACATACTTTGGCTGATTAACATTGAGCACTTTTCCATCAGATGTAATCAGATTCGGAGGCTTATCTGTGTTTGTTGGCTCCCTGCATATCAAAAGAAGAAAAAACAGGGTGCATTTTATTTATGAACAGACCTCATGAAACTACAATCACGAGATTATATACAAGCCAACTCTTATGAACAGAATTAAAATAATAAGGCATGATAGGACACAAATGCAAACTGCAATGCCCCTCCTGGCACTTTTAATGAAGCAAGAAAATACAATAAAAATAGGTTTAAAATATACTAAATAAACAGATTTTTTTTAAATATTTAGATATTACACCATTTTCAATTTCTACAACTACAAAAACATATACAATACAATAAGTTTTTGTACAACGTTTTTTTTTTTTTTTATATTCACTTAATTTATAAGTGTTTACTGTAAGTATCTATCAAGTATGTATATTATATAGATGATTAGGAAATCACTCATACCCATTATTAGCACTGTAGTACTCTTCATTGGAAAAATCATTAAACCACAGAAACATAATAGAACATACATTATTTATATTTAGATTATGGCGATTAAAAGGATCTTAAACTCACGATACCAGATAACCAAACATCTTCAAATTACTCTAACACCATAATTCTTAACCCTTTTGATTATAAATGCCTAAAACTGTATTAAATGTGCACATGCATTTGCACACCTCAGAAAACCCCAAAATAACTCCAAAATACACTCCAAAACAATCAAAATATTCAATTTAAATTTCATGTCTTTAAAAACCTAAAAACGATCTGAAAAAAAGGTACCTATTCAAGACGTAGAAGATATATATTAGAAATGCTCTTAGATTTCATGCTTTGCATTCTCATTAAACAATATAATAAACAATACAATACTGTGGCTAAAGACTAAACTATAAGCCTAATGTAAGGATGACAAATGGAAACTCAAATTTTCTTTGCTTTTTACCTTATATTTGATTATATATTGTATTTTTATTTATTTTAGTTATGTTTGCTTTTTGGTTGCTGAATGCAGAATGTACCTCTTTTTTTCTGTTGCTCTTCTCTTTTCCTCTAGATGGCGATGTACCTGCAGTCTTGACTCGGGTGTAAAAGCACAAGGTGTTTCCCAAAATTCCTTTTCAGAACTAAAGAGAAAATGTAATTGCAATGTGTGTTATTTTGTCGTTCATACATTAGATCAGTGTCAGTAATTTAATCTCATTTAATTCTTCACCTAGAAAATGTAGACATGAAACACAAAAACAGTTACTTATTCAGGACTATAAGGAAGCCATTTCTGCTCGTAGAAAGACTCTTGGTTTTGCATGTCACCAAGAGTAATAATATTCTTTAACCATTCTTTACAATAAACTTTTGGGTATCGCCCCAATTTAAAACTGATGGTTCTAAACTTGCTTAGGTACAATAGTGGCCTGTTTCAACTGCTGCTCCATGTAGCTGTTAAATGGTACTAATGGAAAGAATCGCAACTAGTTGATAAAGTGATTGTCCATTTAGTGACATCCATTTAGTAGCTAGAAATAAATTAGACTGCGGCATGCAGGCCTTACTTTTTTAACCATGAGTATCTTTTTAGCATTAAATAAATTCACTAAGACTTATCATTCACCTGTCACGAAAACCTGCATCTAAGTTTAAGTTTAAATCAGTTGTCTATATATACTGTATATGCAACTTACCAGATATTCTCATGATCCAAATCTGAGGGATTGCTTAGTGACTGATCTTTAAGTTCCTCCCTTTTCTCGATTGCTCTTTTTCTAATATGTTCAGCCTCTTGTTCAATCACATTTTTTCTCACTTCATCAAGGTCTTGCAATGCCTTTATTCTTTCACCCTTGCTAATTGCTGTGCCATCCAAAAACTATATAAAATATAAAATTGTTTAAAAAAATTCAGGTCACAAACAATGAAAAAAAAAGATGAAAAATCTAAACTAAGCAAGCGGTGCTGTGTCCAGTTTTTGAATTTGTAGTAGAAACACAAATAAGCAAACTCAGGGCTGGTAAGATTTTCTAAGAGAACAGGACAAATAAAAAAAAAGTAATAAATCTATTTATCTGACTGTAGAGATTGTCTTTGTGAATCACCTGAAGTTGAGGCAGGCAGGCCACCACATATTGTCTATATCCCTTGAAGTCTGCACAAGGATTGCCAACAAGGTAGAGCTCCTGCAGATGCACATTGTGTTTCAGGGATTCCACACTACTCAGTTGTCCCACAAAATTCACAGTCAGGTCTAACTTCTGAAGACTTTCACATCCTGTGTAAGCATATACATACACTAAGTATAAATAAATTGTTGTATTAGATGGTTGAGATGGCAAAGTAAGTAAGCGAGATAATTGTAGCACTTTTAATGCACTTTGATATATATATATATATATATATATATATATATATATATATATATATATATATGGTGGCACGGTGGCTTGCTGGTTAGCACGTTCGCCTCTCAGCGCTAGGGATTCCCGGTTCAAATCCCCATCTGGGTGGAGTTTCCACGTTCTCCCCGTGTCTGCGTGGGTTTCCTCCAGGTTCTCCGGTTTCCTCCCACAGTCCAAAAACATCGATCAAGTCAATTGAATTCTCAAAATTGCCCCATATAGAGTGTGTCTGTGTGAGCCCAGTGAGTGTGTGCCCAGCGATGGATTGGCACCCTGTCCTGGGTCTATCTGCCCAGCGCCTGAGATGTTCTCTCCTGGATGGGCATGGGGAACCCCACCGCGACCCTAATAGAGGATAAAGCGGGAGATAATGAATGAATGAATGATTTGGGTGGAATGGTGGCTTAGTTGTTAGTATGTTCGCCTCTCATCACTAGGGATTCCCTGTTTGAATCCCAATCTGGGTGGAAACCCAAGATTTGCTGGTGTCCGCGTAGGTTTCCTCCGGGTTCTCCGGTTTCCTCCCACAGTCTAAAAACATGGATCATGGCCAATTGAATTCTTCAAATTGCCCCATATAGAGTGTGTTTGTGTGAGTGAGTGTGTGCCCAGCGATAGATTGGCGCCCTGTCCTGGGTGTATCTGCTCAGCCCTCGAAAAGTTCCCCCCTGGATGGGCATGGGAACCCCCCCCCCCCGCAACCCTAATAAAGGATAAAGCGGAAGATAATGGATGGATGGATTTAAAATTTAGTTTGGAATTCACATTAGTTTAGTATTTTTTTTCATTTTTTTTTCATTTTGTTTCAGACAGTGGGTAATAGTAATTCCATGTATGTAAGTTCTACATGTTTCACAAGAATAGACTGGGATAGCCATAAACATAATAAAATATAATAAAACTATACAGATAAGGCTTGCAATTAAGAAACTACCACAAATCTATGCATGTTCAGAGCAACAAAAAGCAAATACAATTGTGTTTTTACCTTCCAAATTTTCAATCAATTCGATGTTATTAAGTGCCAGATTTAGGTACTCCAGTTTCTTCAACCTGCCGACATTCTCTATGCAAATAAAGATCATCATCAAAAGCAGTATTGAGTGATATAATGAAACAAGCAATAAATCAGAACTAAAATAATAAGAATGCCAGCATCATCCCTGAATGCTGATGAGTCATACCTATCTTGGAGATCAGGTTATTTTGAAGGTAGAGGATTTTTAGCTCTCTGCACCATTTGTCAATGTGCTCTATACGTTCTATGTCGAGCTGATGCAGCGACACCTCCTCCAGAGAAAATATCTCACAGTTGTTGTGTTCAGCACGACGACGGATTAGATCATCACTAACTGAATGAGAAAGGATTTACTTACTTCAAAACCAAGTTAAATAATTCTCATTAAACTCTCACATGAAAACCAAAAACCCAAAAGTAACAGGTGAAGCACAGCCATAGCCCTACAAAGTGATAGCTTTATACAAGCCCAACAGGCTTCTGGTGTGCATGTTTCTAACTGACTCCATGTGGTGGCATAACAGCCGAGATCTATACTTACAGCCCAGCATCGCTGTGTAGCTTAACTGACTTAAACCAGAGATTACCAGAACTTGCAGGTCCACAAGACAGATGAGAGCAGGTTAATACTGAGCACATGTGACAGACGAGAAAGAGTTTGATCTGCTGAACGTTACGATGAACATTATGCTGCTTGCAACATCATTCAGCATAATCGGTTTTCTGGTGAATCAGTGATGGTCTAAGGTGGCATAAATTCAGAAGGTCACACAAACCACCATAAGGAAGCCAATGGTACCCTGGATGCTTTTGGATACTGAGAGTAAATATTCAGAACTATTGTCTGACTGGTGCTAACAATGCAGTGGACAAAGAGTTCCTCCTGGTTTTAGAAAATGTCTGGCCGGATGCGGGCAGAGTGTGTAGACATTTTATGGACAATAAAGGTATTGATGCCATCGATTGATCCTTAAGTTCCACAGACCTGAATCCAATTGAGGACCTCTGGGAATTTATGCATCAGTGCATCTGACTGCGGGAAGTCTCACCACACACACTGTCCAGGAACTCACTGATCGTAGACTGGAAGGACATTCCCCAGAACACCATCCACCATCTTTTCAAAAGGATGGCCAGTCATTGCAGTGATTGCATACAGACACCATAGGGACCATACACACTACTGAGGAATATGTCATAATAAAATTCACAAAAATTATGAGAAATTGTGAAGTCATTAAAACAAAAATAGTTATGGAATTAAAACACTTAATAGAAAACAAATCTAAAGCTGGCGTTCACCACTGCAAAATGGTGGAACGATCTTCCCAACTCTGTCCGTAAGGCAGAATCACTAAGCAGTTTTAAGAAACTACTGAAGACGCATCTCTTTAACAAATACCTGTTGTTAAAAAATAAATAAATAAAAAAAAGGGGAGGGGGGCGCAGCATCAAATAACAATCAGGTTTGATGAATTTACAGTATAGTTGGTTTTCTGCATAACTTCTGACTTGTAATGTTCTCATTTGTAAGTCGCTTTGGATAAAAGCGTCTGCTAAATGACTAAATGTAAATGTAAAGCTTCAACAACCTCTGGGAGAGTCTCAATGCCATAGAGCTCTGCAGGCTATTACATAAGGCATAAAATATAAAATTAATTTAAAAAAATAAATAAATAATAGATTCTACATCCTTATAGCAATTGCATGGAACAATAAAAAAATATTTTTGAAACCAGGCCTGAAATGTAATGTAACAATCTTGCATCTATTCAGTAAGTTTCCATCTATGACCAAACCGTTCCCTTTCACTGCATTCTAAAATCCCTAGTCATCCACTTCTACATCAACTCCGGTGCGAACTCTTACATGGTTTCTTCAATCCAATTTCCCCATCCGACTGCAGATGCCCCTTCTGCCCCCATCCCTTTACTCCAACAATTATTTCAGCTAATCTCAACACCCATATTCATACAGGGGAGAATGCACTGGGCAGATACACCCAGGATAGTGCGCCAATCTATCGCTGGGCAGGTGGGCATGCGCACGTGCAATAAATAGGGCAATTTGGGGCATTTAATTGACCTTGATCCATGGTTTTGGACTATGGGAGGAAACCAGAGAACCTGGAGGAAACCCACGTGGACACTGGGAAAACATGGAAACTCCACCCAGATTGACATTCGAAGATGCTAACCACTAAGCCACTGTGCCGCCCGTATAAAGAATCTTGAGGAAAAACACAATTTGATTTTGAAGAAATATAAATTAGCAGCGGCACAGTGGTTTAGTGGTTAGCACGTTCGCCTCTCAGCGCTAGGGATTCCCGGTTCGAATCCCCATCTGGGTGGAGTTTCCATGTTCTCCCCGTGTCCGCGTGGGTTTCCTCCGGGTTCTCCGGTTTCCTCCCACAGTCCAAAAACATGGATCAAGTCAATTGAATTCTCAAAATTGCCCCATATAGAGTGTGTCTGTGTGAGTGAGTGTGTGCCCAGCACCCGAGATGTTCTCCCCTGGATGGGCATGGGGAACCCCACCGCGACCCTAATAGAGGATAAAGCGGGAGATGATGAATGAATGTGTTTTACAAGAAAACATCTAATACAAAGTTATAGTCGCTGCTTTTAAAGAATTAGTTTGCAGATTTGACCAAGTCAGCCAACCATCACTCTGCACAACCTGCTCTGTTATTTACTTACGAAGCAGATTTCAATATCGAATGTAACACCATTCAAAATCACAGTGACCTTTATTAAACGCAAACATTGTAAACACGTCTTTTACTTTTTATTTATAAATACTGTATAAAAATTATGAACGAAGGTGCACTTACTGCGGACCATGCTGAAGCTTGTTGATCGTTGCTATGGAAACTGCAACAATGAAGCTGTTTTTCCTCCGCTTTCATCGTTCAGCGTTAGTAAAACGCGTCATCGGAATTCACACTTTATAAATGATATTTAATGCGTTCTGTAACTCAAGCTGAGATTCGTCTGAACACAATTAATCTGACATTTTAACATACGACCCTTTAGTTTTTTATGGCAACAATTCTTAACGTTCCAAAGTTGTTCGGAACGTTCCTTTATACTGTGTGGACAGTACAGGATTTATAAAAACCTAGAAATAAAGTTTATTTGTAGTTTAAAGACATTTCGGGTGTTTTTTACTCACTTTTTTCTCCCACAACGTTATTCCTCTATTCTACAACCTCAAAGGCACATGTGCTATTATGCAAATTAGCTGAAAACGTCATTTAGCGACTTTTAGGACAGCCAATAGCTACATTCCTTACTCGGGAGTAGGGAACGCTGTCTGTGCCTCTATGTAAAAAGCTAAATATTCAGTTAGTTAGGTATCCTAAAATTCATTCATTCATTCATTCATTCATTATCTCCCGCTTTATCCTCTATTAGGGTCGTGGTGGGGTTCCCCATGCCCATCCAGGGGAGAACGTCTCGGGCGCTAGGCAGATAGACCCAGGACAGGGCGCCAATCCATCGCTGGGCACACACTCACTCACACAGACACACTCTATATGGGGCAATTTGGAGAACTCAATTGACTTGATCCATGTTTTTGAACTGTGGGAGGAAACCAGAGAACCCGGAGGAAACCCACACGGACACGGGGAGAACATGGAAACTCCACCCAGTTGGGGATTCGAATCGGGAATCCCTAGTGCTGAGAGGCGAACGTGCTAACCACTAAGCCACTGTGCCGCCCGGTATCCTAAAATTTATTTATGTAATTTATGCGAAAATTCCGCTTTATTAAAATCATTAAGTTATTTTAGAAATTGACGGTTTATTTTAAAGGCAAATATATCAAAAGAAGTTATATATTGATACATTTTAGAGCTCATTTGAAGTTTTAATATTATTATTATTTTTTTTTTTTACTTTTTGGTCCCACAATGTTTATTCCAATGAAAACATAATTATTTTTAAATGCAGAACATTCGGTTAAAATACTAAGTCGAGTCGTAAATTGCCGTGAGGTTTTTTTCAAATAAATTTCAAAAAGTGTCAATTTAATTTGGGAAAATTAAACATGCTGAAATCAACAGGGTGACATTCTAGTTTGTACTCTTGCCTTACAGCAAAATAATCCTGTTTCATAAGCTGCAGGTCAGACAGTGCACTTTGCATATTCAATTACATTACATTATTGAGTCTATAGTTTTTATTTTGTGTTAAACGAATTTAATAAAATTGTTTCCAAAAATGTCTTTCATTTACGTATTTTTCTGTAACAGCCACACACAGGAGCCCATGTACTCCATCAGCTTACCTTAAACACCCCTGTCTGTATACAGGGGGTGACCTAGATTCACCACACCCACACACGTTAGTACGTGATAAATTGTGGTTAAATATAAAAAGCAGAATCACTATAGGATTTTTCAGCTGTGTATATGCATGCATTCAGTAACTCCTTAAAAAAAAGAATATTTCAGAGCAATAAAATGTTTTAGTAGAGGAATCCCTTATTCAATGAATGAATAAACTGTGGAGTATTTAAGAAACTGCTGTTAAAATCTATTAATTGACCAATTTCTAAAAGACAAATCATCCCTTACCTCACTGCATAATGACCAACATCATGCTTAAATAAAGGAACATGAATATTATTAAAAAAATTCAAATCAATACTATGTCAGAGTGTTTGTCAGTGTAAACACTTTAACAAACACTAAAAAAAATCAAGTTTTTAATAACTTTTAAATATTTTTGCTTAACTTTTTTAATAACTTTTAAATATTTTAGTTTAAAAGTTAAATAACTTTTAACATGACTCACAATTGAGTCATGTTAATT
The DNA here is from genome assembly GCA_019802505.1 of Corydoras sp. C115. Lineage (NCBI taxonomy): Eukaryota > Metazoa > Chordata > Actinopteri > Siluriformes > Callichthyidae > Corydoras > Corydoras sp. C115. The sequence goes on along the minus strand of JAFMOC010000034.1, from coordinate 2,691,546 downwards.
TTGATAACTTTTTGATTTGTAATTATATTTACAAGAAAAACATAAGACATTTAAATGCCAGTTGTAAATGTCTAACGTTCACATAATAAATATTAAATGTGCACATAAAGGTAGGGCAGGCTGACTTGTTCCAAACTGGTTTAATGACTAGCAATTTAAAATTCCATTAATTGTTGTTTAATTGGCCCACTATAAGATTTAATTAATTACATTAACCTAGGGGCTTTTTGAAGGCTTTACAACCGTATATATTAAATAACACCACAAACATAATTAGAAGTAGTGATTAGAAAAAGAATGAATGAGAATCCCATAATGTGTGAGAATTTTGTTACTGCAGAATTTATAAACATGTTTGATATTTTAAAACCCAAGCAAGCAACAACAAACAAATAAAAAATAAGGGAATGATTTGTAATATCAGAAAAAAACAGGAGAAAACTGGCATGTATCATATAATTTAGCTTTACATTATACACTATAATCCACATACATTATTTTAATATGCTATTATTAATTGCAGTCACTAAAATTTTTTAATAAAAGGTCCTGATAATTACTTATTTCACAATTTTATGGCACTTATTTTTAGACCATAAAAATACTTTACAATGTGAAACCACAAAATAAGAGATATTAACAACAAAATACTAATAATGTCACTTCAAAAAAAAGTTTCCATGCGTGGTCACCAAATCTATAAATATTTGTAAACACCAGAGTGAGATCCAGCCTGTCTTGTGTCACTGTAAAAGCATGTTTTTGCAAGTCTGTCTACTTCACAATCCAGGATGGGTCCTTCTCAATACTTTCATTTTTTGGACCCAAAACCGCCACTCCACATGTTCTTTGGCCAAAATCAAGGTACCTGCAGAGCAACCACATTTGTAAATGGTAATACAATATACATCAAATGAAGAATCGTTATTTCCATCAGTAGTCAAGAAAACAAAATTATTACCACTGGAAAATGTTTTTAAAATGCTTGCTTACACATTTGTATATCTACACATTTTGTATCAGCTGGCTGCATTATCTACTGTATTAAACCTGCACATTACACCTAGCATCTATGACCTCCTATTCCGACATGTTCATCTATTCGATATCTATACAAATAATATACTATAACATGTAAATGTTTGCCCATTTATCAAGATGAGCATTGAGAAAAAAGGAAGGCTTTCCCAAACTGTTCCACAAAGTTGACAACTTTCAATTATGTGAAATATATTACTAAATGTTTAATGCCTATGTTCTATTTCTTTGGTAATGGGAATGAATTAAAACCTGAATCTAATGATTACGAGAGGTGTCCAAATACTACTGTTCATAGATTGTAAACTAATCATCCCTCCAACCATTCGCTGATATGATAATGAACCAAATCAAATCCAACCAACCTGGACCTGGGATTTTGTATACTGTTAGGTAAGAGAATAGGACTGGAGATTTTCATTTACAAAATGGATATTTAATTTAATAACAAACATGTGGAATATGTTTTTTTATGATCTTACCGACTGGCCACATCTTTGAGGTTTTGGTGTGTAACGGAAAAAAGTCTCTCTCTGTGAGCCTGTTTTACTTCATCACTAACGCCTTCTAAAAAGAGCCCCATTCCTGCAACACAAAATATTTTAAATAAATAAATATGAAGTAAGTAAGTAAAGTAAAAGTTAAGTAAAATTAAAAACTAAAACATGATTAGATGTATAATGGACTAATGTCTGACCCTTGTCTGAGGGAGCGACTGGTGCATCAACAGCAGAAAAAACTGAAAGTTTTGCCTCATCCACATCCTGCTGTGTGAACATTCCTTCTAGAGCCCACGACACACCGTTATGGAATGCTGTCAGTGTCTGAGAGCAGTTTGGGTCTCTAGAAAGATAAATCAAACAAACAGCAAGTGGAATCAAAGGTCAAGGTTCTAAATTAGATTACAGTCATTTAGCAGATGCTTTTACACAAAGTGACTTACAAATGAGAGAACAGATCACATTAGTAATTTGAAAATGTAAATATTTAGGCCTTACTGTAAACTAAACTGATGGCTCAGTCCAACCTGATCTAGCACTAAGGCTGGGTTAAAGAACAAAGGGTTTATTGAATCAGTTTCCATAACAAAGGGGTTTATTCTTTATAATACGATAAGAAGAAAGAAAACATAAAATATTGTCAATCTGTTATTACTAATTAGAATTTTAAATATGTGTCATGTTCTAAAATTATTTATATTGAGTTTTAAATTAAAGCTGAAATTATAATTATAAAAAATAAATAAACAAACAACAACAAATATCACAATTTGAGCCAGATGAATCCTGGCATTGTCATCTTCAAATATGCCCATGCCATCAGGAAGAAGTCCATTGATGGAATAAAGTGGTTATTCAGGTAGTCAGCTGACCTCATTCTTTGAGCACATACTGTTGCTAAACCTAGATCTGACCAATTGCAGCAACTCCAGATCATGGCACAGCCTCCACAGGCTTGTACAGTATGCTCAAGGCACGATGGGTGCATCACTTTTACCTGCCTCTCTTCTTACCCTGATGCACCCATCACCCTTGAACAGAGCAAATTTGGACTCATCAGACCACATGACCTTCTTCCATTGCTCCTATTCAGTCCTAATACCTTGAGTTCCCTTTGCATTGTGCATGGCATTATTAAACAGAGCCCTGAGTTGTTCTGTTGTTTTCCTTCGATTTCGAAATGTTTAAGTGTTCACAGATTGCGTTCATTCAGGATTTTTTTGTGGCCACATTTCCTTCTCGAAGACGATGTGTCCAGACTATTCTTTCAGTTTTTAATGATTAGTTGGACAGTTCTTAACCCAATTTTAGTTGTTTCTGCAATCTCCCGAGATTTTTATCTATCTATTTGATGCATGCCAATGATTTCACCCTTCTGAAACACCCTTCTTGTTAATGACTATGGGATGTGCCTTTAAATGTGGTTATTTAAGACATGAGAAGGAACTCAATGAACCATAACTTGTTACCAGCTTAAAAAAATAAATAAGGGGTTAAATACCTTGTTACCAGCTTAAAAAAATAATCATCCATGCAGTAATTATCCAATAGGAGGCTTGTACCTGTTTGCTAAGTTACATGCAGATGGCAACTTTTTTGTATATTGATGGGCCCATGATAAGGAAAAAAACATTAAGCTGCTTTGTTAAAAACTGTACATTCCTTAAAACTATTCAGTCTAGTTTTCACTGTCTTACCTGTATGAGTAAAAAGAAAACAGTCCACCTCTACCCATTTTTGCTCCACCACCGTAAGCTCCACCTTTCTCTCGGATTTCTCCATGAAGATACTTTGCACTCATCATTCTTCCTAAAATAGACAGACTAAAAGAGGCATGCGAAATAAGTAAACAGCAAACAATTAGCTGAGGCAACAAAAAGTGCTGAAAAACTGAATTTACCTGGCATAGTCCTTGTGTGAGAAGGGAACTGTGCGTATACACTCACTAACAAAGTACACAGGGAATGGAAGTTCAAAATAAGTTTTCATCTGACAGGGCTTAAAATTGGCTTCCTAAAACAAGACACAGAAAAAAAAGAGTGAAACTCACATCCCTTGTTTTAAATGTACTTATTTGCAAGTCTCCAGTTTCACCAATTGTACGTGCGAAGCCCTGAATACGTCTATGCTAGAAAACAATTAAGCATTTAAATGGAACCTCAGCCTGTGTGAAGAACCACTCATCCTGACCAGCCAATTAATTAGTTAAAGATTGTGTGGGTTTGTAACGCCATGACTGCTCCTATTTAGAAAGGCTGCTATGTCAATGTGCATGTGCGTCAATAAGCATTTGCCAGAATTAGTCATTCACATAAAAAATCTCATTTTGTAAAGCTGTAATTTGTTAATGAACATGCACCTTTTTTAACAGACACAAGTACAAAGAAAACCTTTTTTTAGTATTTTAATGACTTGCCTAACAACAGAGAAATGTTCACCACTAAGTCTCATCTTTTTTTATTATAGTTTTTAGTAATTTAAAATCAAATAAATGTTGATGTTTTGCAGTCAATTTTTTTAGCCTCTTTTCACTGTAAACAAAAACTCAAACAGTCTGTGGTCATATTTATATGATTCTGCTATGTGGCAGATGTTTTTCAGTAGAACAGGGTGGGAAACCAGTGAAGCACACAAACACACACACGCACAAAGTCTATAAAACACATTTCAGAAGAAGTCTAGTAACATCCTGCTAAAAAAGACAGCTTTGACAGCATATATACTACCTTTATATATATATATATATATATATATATATATATATATATATATATATATATATATATACACACAGTGGATATAAAAAGTCTACACACCCCTGTTCTAATGCCATGTTTTTGTGATGTAAAAAAATGACAGCAAGACAAATAATTTCACAACTTTTTCCACATTTAATGTGATCTATAACCTGTACAATGCAATTGGAAAACAAACAAACCTTTACAGTGGAAAAATATAAAATAAAAAACTTAAAATAACCTGGTTGCATAAATATGCACACCCTTAAACTAATACTTTGTTGCAGCACCTTTGGCTTTTATTACAGCACTCAGTCTTTTTGGGTAGGAGCCTATCAGTGTGGCACATCTTGATGTAGCAATATTTGTCCACTCTTCTTTGCAAAACCGCTCCAAATCTGACGGATTGCGAGGGCATCTCCTGTGCACAGCCTCAGATCACCCCACAGATGTTCGATGGGATTCAGGTCTGGACTCTGGCTGGGCCATTCCAAAGCCTTAATCTTATTCCGTTGAAGCCATTCTTTTGTTGATTTAGATGTGTGCTTTGGGTCATTGTCGTGCTGAAAGATGAAGTTCCTCTTCATCTTCAGCTTTCTAACAGAAGGCCGAAGGTTTTGTGCCAACACTGACTGGTATTTGGAACTGTTCATAATTCCGTCCACCCTGACTAAGGCCCCAGTTCCAGCTGAAGAAAAACAGCCCCAAAGCATGATGCTGCCACCACCATGCTTCACTGTAGGTATGGTGTTCTTTTGGTGAGCAGTGTTGTTTTTTGCGCCAAATATACCTTTTGGAATTATGTCCAAAAAGTTCAACCTTGGTTTCATCAGACCATAACACATTTTCCCACATGCGTTTGGGAGATTTCAGATGTCTTTTTGCAAAATTAAGCCAGGCTTGGATGTTTTTCTTTGAAAGATAAGGCTTCCGTCTTGCCACCCTATCCCATAGCCCAGACATATGAAGAAGACGGGAGATTGTTGTCACATGTACTGCATAGCCAGTACTTGCCAGAAATTCTTGCAGCTCCTTCAGTGTTGCTGTCGGCCTCTTGGCAGCCTCCCTGACCAGTTTTCTTCTTGTCTTATCATCTATTTTGGACGGACGTCCTGTTCTTGGTAATGTCACTGTTGTGCCATGTTTTCTCCACTTGATAATGACAGTCTTCACTGTGTTCCATGGTATATTTAATGACTTGGAAATTCTTTTGTAGCCTTCACCTGACTGATATCTTTGAATAATGAGATCCCTCTGATGCTCTGGCAGTTCTTTGCGGACCATGGCTTGTGCTGGAAGATGTGGCTACAAAAATGTCAGGACAAGTCTACTAGAACAGCTGAACTTTATTTGGGGTTGATCAGAGGCACTTTAATTGGTGACAGGTGTGTGCAGACTCCAATTTAACATGAGTTTGAATGTAATTGGTTAAATCTGAACACAGCCACACCCCCAGTTATAAAAGGGTGTGCACACTTATGCAACCACATTATCTCAGTTGTTTATTTTTATATCACCTCCCTGAAAGGTTTCTGTTTGTTTTTCAATTGTATTGTACAGGTTATAGGTCACATTAAAGGTGGAAAAAGTTGTGAAATTATTTGTCTTACTGTAATTTTTTTTACATCACAAAAACATGGCATTTGAATAGGGGTGTGTAGACTTTTTATATCCACTGTATATATATATATATATATATATATATATATATATATATATATATATATATATATATATATATATATATATATATATATATATATACACACACACATACACATACATACACACACACACACTTGCATATACACTCTCACACACACACAGGTGAAGCAAACCACTAAATGTAAGACTAACATCTGGTGCAAAATCTTAATTTGAATGACAATTCTCACATAAATTATGACACAAAGTAGTAAACCATGATAACTTGATAAACTGTTAACTGATGCATACTATAAAATCTAACTGATGCTAAAATTCCACCCACTCCACTTTAAAAACAATTGCTCATACTGAACAAAAAGGTTTTAATAATAGGTTTTTGTTGAATGTTTATAATAAAAAAATAAATAAGTTTGTGAAAATGTAAATATACATACTGAGACAAGTTTACGACTTGCAACTGATCCAGCCGAAGCACAAAGGTCTAGTGGTCTCTGGAAAAACACATATGACCCATTATGTGTATTGACACAGCAAATGTGGTTTTTTTTATTAATTTATTGGGTTTACTTATTATTACCTCAATAATAACTTCTCTGACAGGCTTTCTGTCTTTTCTGTTGGAGGCTATGTTCTCTATAAACCTTTCCACCTCAACTGATGTGTCAGTCATTTTCTGAGGTGTAGTATTCACAGCACATCTTAAAAAAATAAACAAAACTGCATTACTTAACCATTTACTTACTGTTAAAAATAAAATTAGTGCAAAATGTGTCAGATGCTTCCACTAGTACCTCATATTATCAGGGTTTAGAAGGTGTCTTTTTATTCTTGGCAGTTTTCTTAGGACAGATGTCAGATCAGGCAACTCCGCTATTCTCTTCATAAACTTTACCTGGAAGAAAAAGCATCATTATGATGATGGTATGTATGAACCGAACAAAATAACAGACATTAAACTTAATGCCATGCAATAACACACAATGTTTTGGCAAATACTTGTAAAGTTCATGCCTGACCTGGTCCATACCGCTAAACGTCTCTTGTAGGTCAGCAGTGGGTGTGAGAGATCGAGCAGCCCGTGTCATTGCATACATGTGACCAGAATATGAGATTCCATTGGACAATTCCTGAGCTGACATCATTACCAGCACCCTCAATCTCTCTTCATCATCAAAATGTGGACTAGAGGGAAAAGCGTTTTTTGTTATTAGTTTATTTTACTAAACGCAAAACACATGATATAAGAATTCTGGGGGAAAATATATTTTACATATCATAATAAATAAATAAATACAGATGTTTTTAATGACTAATTATACTTACGAGTTGAATAGGTCACTCCAGAGGTTAAACATATCAGGTAAGTTCCTCTCCAGGCAAGAAGAGCTGAGAAGAATACCCTACAAAACACAGGCAGTAACAGAACACTGATTTCAGAATACCAATAAACTGGAATAATACATAATGGAATTAATTTACACACCACCATCGATGTAAACTGCTAGGTTATGTCCTACAGATAAATAGTCTCTTTATTGTTTAAGAGTAGTTGGAGTAACCATACACACAACATGGTGATTTACTATAAATAATGCTTGTTATAAACAACACATACAATTCTATATTTATGTTACAACTCAATTAGCTTGGGCTCACCTTTTCTAGACTCTTCTTGTTTTACATCTTTAAATATGTTAGTTTGTTAGAAGTAGATAGAAGTTTTGTTTTTACCTGTTCATACAGATCTAGGTCAGCAGTGTCAGGTATGACTTGTGGGATCACGGACATGCCACCAGTCTTCAGCTCCATCTGCTGAGCTTGCTGCCTATAATCTAGTTTCCCACAGCCCAACCTAAAAAATACAAAAAATATTATAATTGAAATTCAAAGTGCTGCCCACATCACTGCATTTGTTTGGACACACATCCTTCTTGCTCCATTGTCCGTTTTCTCCACTCCACCATATAGATGGACTGTTGCCCATCAGTTTTTTTTTGGTATCCCCTTGTGGGTTCTCTGTTCTCTATTAGGACATCACAGAACAGGTATAATTTGGACGGTGTATTTATTATTGTCAGTTGTGCAGTGACTGATGCAAGGAGGAGGTTTTAGTGCAGCAGTAGCTTCATTTAAACACCTTACTGATACTGCTGGGATAGGAATAATGCACCAACCAAATAATAGCTGCTCTGTGGTGATAATTTTGGTGTTTCCTGACTATTATAGAACAAAGTAAAGGGGGGCAACACAGTATGTACTGAAGTCACAAACGATGAACTTTAGTCTGGAATTGTAGAACTACAAAGTCCATCGTTACGGTAATTAGATAAGTGGAGCAATGTGTTTAAACTTTAGATTGGTACTGTATTACTAAAATACACCAATTTGTGATGTTTAATATATATGTATATATTTATAATTTAATCTAAAATCCAAATCCAGCACTATTGGAAAGAACACATACATTGTTTAAATTTAAAAATGTGTTCAGAAGCACAAGACCAATTGTCTTTATTTACTATTGAACCCTTTTTTTTTTTTTTTTTATGTATTTTTTTACATTTAGTCATTTAAAACTGGTAGATTTGGTAGATGGTTCCTCCATTAGCACTAGAGTTCTCTCATTTGCTAATGTCTATATATTTTTTTACCAGGAAATTCTGTTTATTCTGTATTTATTTCATTTACATGTATTGGCACTGTGGGAAAATGTCACTTTATGTTCTGCATAACACGGCTTTAACCAAAAGGACTGATGGGTCATGACAAACTTAGACCACTAACAATTACTAAATTACATGTTTGTACTAATAGATCACTGACAAAGCATTATTTAAACCAATTTATATAAAAAAAAGAAACAGCTAGTCAAATTTAAATGTTGCATCTTCACAACCATAACTTACTTGGTAATGACACTACAAAAAAGTGGGACATAGGCTTTTAGATCCTCTGGAAGGGTGTTGAGGTTACACATGGCTCTGAAGTACACCATGCCATTAGTGGGTTGCTCACAATACTGAATGGGAACTCCTCCTAAACAAAGAGAAATATTATCTTTTATGTTCAGCATGTCAAATTTATTGTTAGTGCATTATACTGAAGATGTGTTTATATATATATATATATATATATATATATATATATATATATATATATATATATATATATATATATATATATATATATATATATATATATATATATATATATATATGCAAAATATTTGTAAAAGCTCATTAAAAGAACAAGAAAAAGAACTTACATTTATAAAAAGAACTAACATGCGCTTACCTGCACTACTCATCTGTACAGGTGTGTGTGGAATGGTGGCTTCAATATCAGACACTTTAAGTGCAGGTAAACAGGAAACATTCTGAATTTTGCTCTGCTCAGAGAGCAGCTCCAAACCTGAAACATTCATTGCAACATTTAGACAATGAGAGTTCTGACCATTAGCTGCCCTCTTATTTAAACATTCATTATTTTATAATAGTTATTTCCAATTTGGTTTTATTAATTTATGAAACAAAACCTAAAATATACTAATTTAGGCAAGTAAATTGGTTTATTGTATGTGTGTTTATGCAAAAGATAACAGTGGCAAAAGCTAGCTTTTAGAAAGGAGAGAAACGCCTGTGGTCTTGATCGTGTCTATGCATGTGTGTGACCTGCTACATAACCATATATTACTTGGAAACTACAAAGTTATTGTTTAATTGTTTTAGACAATAAAGATTGTTAAAATTTAAATGGTTGCCTGTTCTCAAGTCCTCACTCATTTCAGTCTGCCACACCTAGTGCCAAAATTTAAAGGTATAGACCAGTATACAGACAATAAACAGTACAACACACAGCAGATGAGTCAATTATGTTTCATCAGCACCGCTCATCATTCACAAATCACAGTCTGATCAATGGAGCAGCTGTCACACTAATACATTAAAGTCTTAGCTTTGACCATAGTTCAGTTTTTACCTTCTCAAAAGAACAATGCAAAACATAGGAACATGTTACGAGTGTCAAAATAGATCATACCTTTCTCATAAATGTTTTTACGATCAGCATCGGTGAGGACCTGTACTTTCTGCTGAAGTTTTTCCTGCTCCTTTTTACTTTGCTTCTCCAAATACTGCTCATCTGGACTCATGGACAAAGTTAGCCTGTGTGTGTTCTCCTAAAAGACCAATTCAAGAATAGTCTTCTTTTAAAAATACAAACTTCCACATCAGCCTTTATTCATTCATTCATTATCTTCCTCTTTTATCCTATACTAGGGTCGTGGGGAGGTTCCCCATGCCCATCCAGGGGAGAACGTCTCGGGCGCTGGGCAGATACACCCAGGATAGGCCAATCGATCATTGGGCACACACTCACTCACACAGACACACTCTATACGGGGCAATTTGGAGAATTCAATTGATTTGATCCATGTTTTTGGACTGTGGGAGGAAACCAGAGAACCCGGAGGAAACCCACGCGGACAAGGGGAGAACATGGAAACTCCACCCAGATGGGGATTTGAACCGGGAATCCCTAGCGCTGAGAGGCGAACGTGCTAACCACTAAGCCACCAGGCCGCCTACGTCAGCCTTTATAATCAGTTAAAAATTCATTTTCACACACTTAGTACATTTTTATAATGTTTTGATGTGAAATAAATGAAATTACAAGGGACATGGGATAAATGAACATCAGATCCATTTTTATCTTTTAAGTATTTAATTTGTTAGTTTTCATATGGAGATAATAACATACAATGCATTTTCAAGACTGCCATTAAATTTCCACTGAGCTGCAGAATCTTTAGAGTACACACATTGATGTTGAACCACAATTTATTCCAAGGTCACTGCACAAGGTTGAGGTCAAAGTTCTGTGCCACTGGTCATCAAGCTAAAAAAATCAATAGTTTATTGACCTCCTATGTGAAAAGGGGCTTATCATGTTGAAACAGAAGAGGCCTTTCCTTAATCTGTGTCTAGCAGATAACACTCAACCATATCAACAGGGTTAGCTGTATTTTAGGAGCATAGTTCCAATGTATATGTGTTTTCATCCATGTTTTGCTTGTTGGTTTATGTACCTTATAGAAGACAGGTTTTGTTTGTTTCATGTTTATAAGAGTGGCAAATTGTAAATTTTAGATTTAAGAGCTGCAAATTCATGTTAATGCCCAAGCCACTGCAAAGACTTTAAACAATACTTGGATCCATTATGTGGATAATAAGAATATCTGACTGACTAAGACTAACATGATTTCTGTTTTAGTATATTTTTATTGATGTGATTTAAAAGTCGTGATTACCTTGAAGTAGTGTTGGACTTTGTCCTGCAGGTAGCGAGGATTCTCCTGCAGGCATTGTCTGAACCTGGATACATTCTCACTAATCTTCAGCAGCTGCACTGGGTCTCCATCATGATTCCAGCAGGATGCAATATACTAGGAAAGATGATAAACAGAGATATGGATTTGCTTTCATTTCTATAGCATCCCACCACACCCTGTATGTGAACGTTTTTACTCACAGAAGCCAGAGCCAAGCCAAAGCTGGTGGACTGATGTTTCATCTGAATCTCAACCTTATGAAGCAAGGCCTCAATTCGCTCTTCTTCAAAACCATTCCTGCAATTATATTTCTTTCACAGTTATGACAAGTATTAACATTTTTTGTATTCAGTTAAAGGTTAAACTATTTGTAAATTATTGTTTTTAAAGATTAATTTGGAGTTTTTTTGTATTTTTCAGGTTCATCAAATAAATATATGTGGGTTAGACCAAACTGTTGGCTCCGTTTTAGTGCCTTCCTAGAAATTTGTGAATTATTCTCAGTCCAGAATCATTATTCTATCTCCATTTTCAACAGAAATGCTGCAACTGCTGCACTATCATCAATACCACAATCACCACATCAATGTCACCCCAGAGCTGAGAATCGACCACCTTGGATTTACAAAGTATGCAGAGAAACAAATGGACTATAGTCTGCAATAGTGGAAATACAAATGCATCTATATGGTAGGTAAAGATGATAAAATTCACAATAACTATGAATAAATAAATAAATAAATGTGTGGACAGTAAGTGTATATAAACATAATGATGCAAAGTGACAGTCAGGCTCCCTACTCTCTAAATACTCAGCATGAGACATTGGAGGTACACTACAAAACTAGTAGAAATGAGAAAATATCTAGATATATATAATGTCATGCAGATGATTATTTACAGATCTTTTTTAGCTTTAATGTTTACCTAAATGTAAATACTTTGTACTTACGAAATGATGTCATCGATGGTTTGACTGATAATGTGTTTGACTGTCTCACTGTCCTTCTCAGCTATGCCTTGTAGGCCAATACTGAACGAGGCTTCCCTGGTGCTGCCATCATACCTGCATCACAACAGATTTATGAAATATTTCTGAAAACTGGCATGCACATGAAAATCAGTCCAGTACACGCACAACATGCTTTTAAATACAGAGAATAGAACTGATGTTTAATCTCCATAAAATCAAAACAGCTTTAAGAATGGATGTTTATAAAAACGTGTGAAGACTTGCAGGTAATTACCCCACTACAGAAGAGAAGTCAGTGCCAATCTTGGGTTCAATCAGTGTTTTGTAAAATGGCGAGTTTGGGCCAGAGATCATCAATGAAGATAGTAAATTCAAAGTGAATGCCTCAAAGGTGTCTGTGATGCTGCAAAGAAAACATTTTACAAATCACACAAATAGACCAGCTTTAAAGAAACAATAATAAATGTCACACCATAATTGTAAAATTAAAAATTTGTAAACTTGTTAGATATCCCTTTAATTACTCACTCTCCCAGAAGGTAGCTCACACAAAGTACGTTTTGGTTGGCAGAATCTGGAGCCAGGGAATCAACACAACAGGTCACATGATGCTCCCGCTGAGGAAATTACAAATAAAATCCATACACCAAATTAAATACTCTTAATTTTCTCTTGAAAATCAGCCTTAAAGATATAATCTGATATGCGGTTTAAGTAAGTTTTTTTTTGGAAATTCACTGGAACATTGTGAAAAGCAACTCAAAGATGCAGTAGTTAATGCTTTCGTCAACCTGATCCTGGGTTTAATTCCAAGTAGAAAGGACATGCATGCATATATATATATATATATATATATATATATATATATATATATATATATATATATATATATATATATATATATATATATATATTATAGGTTGTAGGGCGGCACGGTGGTTAGCACGTTTGCCTCTCAGCGCTAGGGATTCCCGGTTCGAATCCCAATCTGGGTGGAGTTTCCATGTTCTCCCCATGTTTGTGTGGGTTTCCTCCGGGTTCTCCAGTTTCCTCCCACAGTCCAAAAACATGGATTAGGGTCAATTTAATTCCCAAATCACCCCATATAAAAGTGTGTGTGTGAGTGAGTGTGTGCCCAGTGATAGATTGGCACCCAGTGATAGATTGGTCCAGGGTCTATCTGCCCAGCACCCGAAAGGTTCTGCCCTGGATGGGCATGGGGAATCCCACCCCACGACCCTAGTAGACTATAAAGCGGAAGATAACGGATGGATGGATTATAGGTTATAACTATAAACAAGAATGCTTTGAAAAAAAGGACATGATGTGCTGTAATACTTGTTTGGGTCAACTGTCTGTTATAAAAAGTGATTTTAGTGTGGCAATCAGTGACCACTGATTTTGTCAACATGTGCTGCATTGAAACAAATAAGACTTTAAAGACAACTGCCTCAATTAATGTGACACATTTTCTCAACAATTCTATAATCAATTTAAACAAGAAAATTCCAGGACTACTTCTGTACTTACCTCTACAGTAGGGCTTAATATATAAACAGCATCTAGATCGGTCTACTATTGAAAATGTCTGGTGCATCATAGACAGGAGTATGGTGACTATATTTTATTCAAATGGCACATTTAAAACAGGTGCATAAAAATTTTATAATTTTTAGTCACCGAAAACACTGAAAACTTTTACTTTTCATTAATCTGTGGTAACAGATTTAAATGTACACTCTTATTTGCTACATGGATGTGTATGTAAATGATGGTGGAGTTTGTGCTGACCGGTTTGTCCCAGTGCGCCTGTGCTGGCACGGCAGTATCTATGTCTAATCTCTGGAACTTGCATAATGCCTCCTCCTGTATCTGCTTTAGATGCTGCTCCAGTGGTAAGTTACCATATGTAAAAAACCTGTTGGACAATAAAAAAAAAAATCATAAAATTATGTGCTGGTTTTTCCCTTTGTGCTGCTCAGTATAACTTTCGATAGGTCTCTGTTGTCAAATTTATTTGTTTAATTGTTTTGCATTTAAAATGTACTACACTATAACTTGTAGATGTATGCAATTAATTTAAATTTAGAGGATACAAGTAATGTATTCAAAAATCATGAGTAGAGATGTTAGGCATGTTATAGATTCACTGAATATATGTGTGTGTGTGTGTGTGTGTGTGTGTGTGTGTGTACCTTGCATTGCTGGGATGGTAGTGTGAGGCATGAAAATGCTTTAGCTGTTCCCAGGTCAGGTCAGGTATAGAAAGAGGTTCTCCTCCCGAGACCACAGAATATGTATGATCTGGAAATAGCTTGTTCTGCAGATGCTGTGCATACACTTGCTCGTTATCAGACTGAGGACACAAAAACATTTACTTTAACACCAGAATTTCAGATGTAACACCATCTCTTGTTTCAGTGTGTCCTCAATCACATCAGCATGTCTATGATCACAAGCAAGGACATCAGGAGTTTCTGATTGGCTAAACATACAACATTGTTTTGTCAAGTTGACAAAACATGAGGGTATAATACATAAGCCTCTTTAGAGTGTACTGTATGCTACAGCCAAACAGTCAATTTGTTTTTTTAAATAATAATAATAATAATAATAATAATAAAAACTTAAAAAACAGTTATACTCCATCTACTCCATTTATATTTAAATGTTATGCTGATAAATGACCTGACCCGAATAAGATTTAATAATCATCACGTCAAACACGTATTATCCAATGCAAATATAATAATCTGGGGATGACTGGCTATTGGTTATAGAGGTATGTTAATTTGTACGTTTTGCGAAGTGCAATAAATTACATGGCTGGATCTGATAACAGCATGGATGTCTTAGTAAACAACCGGGAAAGGCTCATCACAGTAGCTGCCGTGGACATTTCAATTTACAGTGTACAGAAGTTTCACAATGGCAATAAGGCATTAGAATTTATGAGGATGATAAACACGCTGAACATCCCTCTGTCCAAAAAACACTAAAGATCTGTGACGTTTATGTTATTATTTCATTTTGTTTATGTAAGTAAGCTTTAGAAAAAAATTAATAATTGTTGGATTGCAAAATATGTTATTGAATTGAAAAAGTAGTGCTAGCAATACCACACAAGATTTTGAAATAAAAAGTCATATTATTAAATCATGTAATTGTCCAAACATTTTTAGTAATAAGGACTAAAATGTTCACTGGCTATGATCAAGCAGCACATATTAAAAACCCAAAACCAATTAAGTAGGACTAAACTAAATATTTGACTCACAAAAGCTCCTTTCATTTCATTGAAGACCACGCCTTTAAACACCAGTGGAGATGTTGAATCTGTCAGGTTCTCATTCTCCAAACGCCAGCCTTCCTGCCTGTGTGGGTGAAACTTGTATATTTGCATCTCTCATTTTTGACCTTTCAGTATAACAAAATTGTATTGTAATAGTGATCTACCAGAAGTCCAGTTCCCGAAGACAAGGGAAAAAAACTGCATCAAGGTAAACGGACAAAAGGTTTTGAAAGTCTTTGGCATTCTGAGTGGAGAACGGATACATTGTGTAATCACTTGCTGTAAAGAAAAGTACAATGCAATGAATCAAATTAGATAAAAGTAAAAACAAACCAAAAACTTGCAGAAACCCTCAGTAATGAAAATGCTATTTAATTATAATAGACACTAAACAGCTGTTTGGGACAGTGAATGACATATACTGCGATAAAAATAAGTACCTGTGAATGCGTTCATGAAAGTTGAGAGAGAGCGATTCAGCATTTTAAAAAACGGATCTCTACAAGGAAAGCGCTGAGAGCCACAAAGAACCGTGTGTTCAAGGATGTGAGGAACTCCTGTGCTGTCCATTGGTGTGGTACGGAATTGAACACTTCATAAATAAATATAAACAATTAGAAAGCAAGTAAAATTAAGTGAAACAAGTTATTTTTCCACAGGCATTGAGAATAGAGAGACATGAGAGAAACAAAAAAATTGGAATAGTTGTTTAATTAATAACCATAAAATGCATAGAACTGAAAAACAGTTGCATTTTTTATGATAAAAACAATACATTTCTTTAAATAAACAAACCTACCTGAAAAGATTATTAAAGTCATCTCGTGCTGCGTGAAGATACTGAGCACCTGTGACATCATGTTCAAGCTTAACTGCAGTCAGGAACATGTCAGGTACGGGTGTCACCTAAACAAGCAATTTATCGATATTAACATATTTTCATAAAATGAAGTCAAAATCAGTTTAAAACAGTGGTCTGTAATTAAATTAATATTATTTAATGATTATATTGTAGATTATTGTTTACAGTGTTTATTTTGAACTAGACTTGTCCACAGTATCACTGGGTAGGCTTGAGCATATGTAAAATCATACGATGTGATTAATACAAATTTAATAGCATGTCTTACCTCTCGGACAGTAAAGCCATTGATTTTCTGGCCTACTACATACTGTAATGCTCGTTCGGGAGCTGAACTGCTTCTTGGCCTCCACACATTCCGGCCTTGAAGCCTAAAATTGTGATAAAATTAAACATTTTAAACTTAACAAAAGGTTCATATTAGTTTTAGGCAAAACTTTACTCAAAAGGAACAAGTTGCCGTTCTGTCAGTTTCACCCAGCTGAGCCTGTGAACTACCTTTTCAGGACACAACACTCATAATACACTGATTTAGTGGGTGAACAAACAAGACTTCTAAACTTTATGTCAACACATGTCAAATGTTTATAATGTGTATTTATGTATGTATACAGAGCTTAGTTTAGGTTAAACAATTTCATAAAGATTTTTATGCAACCTTCATAACAACACATTTTATCTTTACTATTTATTTTTCATACACTAAATTCATTGATTTTCCTACTTTTGCACATACTGTATGCATAGACTACTGATTAAAATTAGGTACATCCCATTTAAAATTTAAACGTAAAGCATTCAGATGTAATATACACAAATTCAGACCTAGCCCTTGTTTAAACCACTGACCAAATATAATAGGATTGACATTTAAACTTAAAACTGTACATTTTGTCATACTTTATATTAAATAAATCAGAATGAGAATACTTTATTAATCCCTGGGAGAAATTGCAGAATAGGATTAGTTGCGCCATAAGACATAATGATTTGACATGAATTAAATGGAATCAGGTGCAAGTTTATATGATAATTATTATAACATTAATAATGAACATCCTAAATATAAGGAATCCTTTAATTTAAAAGTTTTAAACTAACAAATTTTTTACAATTTGTCTGATGTGATACATGAGCGACTCAGAAAGATGGCCATTAATTTGGGTAGGGGTTAGGCAGCTACTACTGTAATATAATAAATTCATTGTTTTCTTTTCTATTTCCAGCAGACAACGACCTGCAAAAAAAAAAGAAATTATTCTCTGTTAGAATGGCCCAGTGTCCAGACCTAAACCCAATGAGATTTGTGGCAACTCTCAACCTGCTGTTCACAACGCTCTCATCCATCTGGGCTTGAGCTGTATTGCAGAGGAATGGGCAGAATTTCAGTCTACTAGATGTGGCAAAGCTGGTGGAAGACAATCAAGCAAAAAAAATAAAAATAAATTATTTATATATATATATATATATATATATATATATATATATATATATATATATATATATATATATATATATATATATATATATATTGCAACTCAATTAACACCAACATGACACAGGGTCTGTATATTGAGTCAGGACTGCATGAAAATGAACTAACATTAAGAAAGATAAAGAGCATGAATACAAAACCCCTGCTTTTTACAGCATATCAAAAACAGGACTGGGGCCCTGGAATATTTTGGAAATATAAGTTGATATACTTTGGCGACACTGTGGCTTAGTGGTTAGCAGGTTCACCTCTCAGCGCTAGGGATTCCCGGTTCGAATCCCAATCTGGGTGGAGTTTCCATATTCTCCCCGTGTCCGCGTGGGTTTCCTCCAACAGTCCAAAAACATGGATCAAGTCAATTGAATTCTCCAGATTGCTTTAAATAGAGTGTGTTTGTGTGAGTGATTGCGTGCCCAGCGATAGATTGGCGCCCTGTCCTGAGTGTATCTGCCCAGCACCTGAAACGTTCCCCCATGGATGGGTATGGGCATGGGGGACCCCCCCACGACCCTAGTAGAGGACAAAGTGGAAGATAATGCAATGGTGATACACAAATGCTTGAAGGCCAGTTAGTGATGACAGTATGAGTGTTGATCATTGCAGCAGTAAACACTGGTAGTGTAATAGTTTTGAAATTGTTTGAGGCCTATAAATTTTTAGTATTAGAAGCATACCATGAAACCTGTTTTATTAATTTTATTAATGTTTAAAGGTACACAAAATGTTTCAGAACTTATCTGCGGTAAAAGGAGTTTGTACAAACAGTTTCTGTTTAAAAGGTTAATGACTGAAGGAATTTTTTTTTTATATTTTACACAGAACTAAGCTTTTACCGTTTAAACATTCCACTGCTAGCATGTTTGCACACACCTTTATGCACATCTTGCACCTTTAACACACTCTTTGCACATTATAAAGAACTGCCACAATTATAAACTCTTAAGAATTTTTTTTCTCTTAAGAACCAAGGACATTTGTTTACAATAACCTAACTCAGGGTTTAATTTCAATACCATACCTGAATGTTTATTGTTGAGTGTACTGTGTATCATCCTGTATTTATTGTGATCCTTGTGTTTGCACATTGTGTAGTAGCGGTTATATGTAGCAGCTTGTTCCTTGGGAACGCTGTCACGTTCCACATATACTGTAATGTACTTTATATTGTGGAATGACAAATAAAATACTTGAATAAATACTTTATCATGAATAGTTTCAACGTTTATTCATTCATTCATTATCTCCCGCTTTATCCTCTATTAGGGTCGCGGTGGGGTTCCCCATGCCCATCCAGGGGAGAACGTCTCGGGCGCTGGGCAGATAGACCCAGGACATGGCTCCAATCTATCGCTGGGCACACACTCACTCACACAGACACTCTCTATATGGGGCAATTTGGAGAACTCAATTGACTTGATCTATGTTTTCGGACTGTGGGAGGAAACCGGAGAAACCCACGCGGACACGGGGAGAACATGAAAATTCCACCCAGATTGGGATTCAAACCTGGAATCCCTAGCGCTGAGAGGAGAACATGCTAATCACTAAACCAGCGTGCCGCCTCAAAATGTTTATTGTCCACGTTTATTAAATTCCGTGTCATTGTGTGTAAGCTGTTATTATAATTAAACGATGTATCTGTTCATCTAGCATTACACAGTGATGAAGCGCTACTCACCTGAGATGATGAAGTTTTAACAGGAGGGAGTTACTTTGTCGGAACATTGTGAGAAACGTTGAAAATGAGTTCGTTACACAAACTTTACAAACAAATCCTCTGACGAACGTTTTCATACATTACTGCCCTTCCATGCCCGGCACGGTCACTTTACGCATGCGCTTATTGAACATGTGGGTGACTTCGATACAACGACGTTTCCAATTGGTACTTGGAAATCAACGGTCTAACATGATTGGCTATATGGTTTATCTATGAAAACATGACCAAACACATTTTAAAGTTGAAATAAACTAAACAACGCGAATAAAGTTCTTAATTATACATAATTACAAGAGTTATTAATTATTAGAATTACAAGCCAGCATTATTGTATACTAATTTATAGATATATATATATTCTTAAATTTATTTTATATACCGTATATACATATATTTATATATTATATTTATAGTTAAAATATTCCATATTATATTTATATATGTAGTTGTATATTATTCATTCATTCATTATCTCCCGCTTTATCCTCTATTAGGGTCACGGTGGGGTTCCCCATGCCCATCCAGGGGAGAACGTTTCTGGCACTGGGCAGATAGACCCAGGACAGGGCGCCAATCCATCGCTGGGTACACACTCACTCACACAGACACACTCTATATGGGGCAATTTGGAGAATTGAATTGACTTGATCCATGTTTTTGGACTGTGGGAGGAAACCGGAGAACCCGGAGGAAACCCACGCAGACACGGGGAGAACATGGAAACTCCACCCAGATGGGGATTTGAACCGGTAATCCCTAGCGCTGAGAGGAGAAC
This sequence comes from Corydoras sp. C115, assembly GCA_019802505.1. Classification (NCBI taxonomy): domain Eukaryota; kingdom Metazoa; phylum Chordata; class Actinopteri; order Siluriformes; family Callichthyidae; genus Corydoras; species Corydoras sp. C115. Next base: position 2,671,156 of record JAFMOC010000034.1, on the reverse strand, counting down.
GTGCTAACCACTAAGCCACCGTGCCGCCCTATATATATATATATATATATATATTCTTAAATTTATATACTGTATATACATATATTTATATATTATATTTATAGTTAAAATATTCTATATTATATTTATATTTGTGGTAGTATATTATATATTTTATATATAATCATAGTTGTATATTCTATTTCACATATCTATATACTGTATTTTTTTAAATAAAACTTTAAATTTCAATTTTAATTTTTTAACTTTAAAATAACAGGGTAATCGGAGTCCGTGACCCATACTTTCGTTCTTATCTCATGTACCACATGTGATATTAATGATAATAAATTTTCTTGAATTATTGAAAATAATCTTAAATTATTTTCATACTTATATTTATACTTGGATAATTGTATAGTATTTTAAAATATTTAATTCTGTAAATATGTAATATATCGTTTATCTTTTACCTCGTTGATGTTGCTACAACAATGGGAATTTCCCCATGTGGGATAATAAAAGGTTATCTTATATTCACACACGAAAACTTTACATCATGACGTTTAATCTCAGCCAGTAGAGGGCACCAAATCACTACTGTACAATATTTAATTGTATACTGTACAGTTCTCGATGACTTTTATAAGTATAAATTATTTGTGTGTAGTGATGTGAAGTGCCCAAAAAAAACACAAAGCATTCATGTTTGTTACGTTAGACTAAAATATAATGCTACAGATGATTAAAAATTTAAGAGCCGTTTGGACCTGAAACAGCCGGTTCTTCTTTTGAAGCCGAGCCACAAGAGTCGACTTATTCAAAATGTTAATGTCTGTAAAAAGTCTTTAATGTCTGTAAAAGGAAGACCATTAGCTCTAATTGAATATAGCTCACACAATTGTGTTTTTGTTTGTGTTTAATGACCACAAACTACCCTCTACTGAAATGTGCGGGTGCTTGAGCAGCAATAGGGGTCTGTCTGTGCACATGCCTGCTTTAGAATAAGACTGACATTTGATGTTGCCCAGGTATGTGAGGTAAACAGATTTGTTTGTTGGAAACATCAACATAACCACCATCCATAACCACATACCAACCAACATAACCACCATGCCCATCCAGGGGAACACGTTTCGGCCACTGGGCACCCAGGACAGGGCGCTGTAAGTTGTCAATAATACTTTTAAGTAATTACCGTATTTTCCGGACCATAAGGCGCACCATATTATAAGGCGCAGTCTGAATGACAGGGTCTATTTTTGTATTTGACCCATGTATAAGGCGCACCGAACTATAAGGCGCAGTATCAATTACGGACTCAATTTCTGTACGGTACTTATTCTGTACGGCATCACATTATAAGGCACTTGCTAACACATACCATCTACAAGAAAAGTAAAGGATGCAAAACGGTGATTTATAATTGAAGTTTATTCTACTACTTGACAAAACACACATTATTTTTAATCACTCTTCTCCCACAAATCCATCAAAGTCCTCATCTTCTGTGTCTGAATTAAAAAGCTGCGCAATTTCACTATCGAGCACTCCGGTGTTCCCCCTCATCAATGTCTGAGTCCGTCCCGTCGCCAGGCGGCAGTTCAGCAACGATGCCGGCTTTCGCGAAAGCTCGGACCACAGTCACAGCAGAAACCTTAGCCCAGGCATTCACAATCCATTCACAGACGGTGGTGTAACTCACCCCGCCGCTGCCTCCGAGTTTTAGTAAACGTGTGTTCGCCGTCTATCATCCATCACTCCCACGCCGCCCGCAACTTTACTTTAAACGCCCTGTTTACGCCAATGTCCAGCGGTCGGAGTTCTTTATTTAATCCTCCCGGAATGACGGCAAACTCCGAATACATTTTCTTCACGTTGTCTGTGAGATGAGCGCGCATGGAGCTACAAATCAGCAGTGACGGTGATGTGTGGAAAAAACCACCCGGTCGCACAACAATACTTTTATAGATTTTGGAACTCAGTACACGTATAAGGCGCACCGGATTATAAGGCGCACGTCCGATTTCTGGGAAAGTTTTAGGTTTTTAGGTGCGCCTAATAATCCGGAAAATACGGTAAGTAAAAAGTAATAAAGTAAAGTAAATGAGTTGTTCAGGGATCAGATAAATGCCTATTTGATAGATGAGCATAGGAAAGAGTAGGAATGTCCAGTCGCAGGGTGAGATTTGAATAATGGGATAGTCAACAAGCATGTGTCATAAATTCATACCACCGAAGGGGGCAGAAAGCAGGACCAGATGGGGGAGAAAGTTAAGATGTTCTGGTGAAAGTTCTCCCAAGACTGGGGCTTACGCACATGCACAGAAAAAGGACAGCCCACCTAAGAGTTATATTCAGAGGCCGGATCTTTGTGAATTCAAAACTCTCTCATCAATCGTGGTTGTCCGCCATTATTTTTCCTGTACACTTGGCTGTCTATTCAGTAAAAAGTCTTAAATTCTTTTGGAACAAAACCACCAACTTCTGACCGTTTATTGGAACATAACCGCCAATCTATCACTGGGCACACTCACTCACACAGACACACAAACTCTATATTGGCTAATTTCCATCCATCCATCCATTATCTTCCGCTTTATCCTCTTCTAGGATTGCGGAGGGGTTCCCCATGCCCATCCAGGGGAGAGCGTTTCGGGCGCTGGGCAGACACACCAAGGACAGGGCGCCAATCCATCACTGGGCACACACTCACTCACACTCTAGATGGGGCAATTTGGAGAACTCACTTAACCTGGATCCATGTTTTTGGACTGTGGGAGGACTGTGGGAGAAACGCGAAGGAAACCCACGAGGACACAAGGAGAACATAGAAACTCCACCCAGATTGGGATTCAAACCGGGAATCCATAGCGCTGAGAGGAGAACGTGCTAACCACTCAGTTTGGGCTAATTTGGAGAATTCAATTGACATTGATCCATGTTTTTGGACTATGGGAATAAACCGGAGAACCCGGAGGAAACCCACGCGGACACGGGGAGAACAAGGAATCCCTAGCGTTCCTGAGGAACGTGCTAGCCACCGTGCCATACCCACCATAACTCTCTGAAATAATAGTTGCAATCTGCAACAACACCACTAGATGCCACTATCGTGCATAATACACGGTTGCAATGACAATACAATGACAATTATGGTTTTAGTACTGTTTTTACTATTTTTAAAATAGAGCATAAGTGCTGTTTATAGACAGTTTCTGTTTTGTATAATTCCTGCTGTATTGAGTGAAGCAGATAAAGATTGCTTACTTCTGTACAAAGCTCAGACCTTAAACCCATTTATCTCTTGAACTAAAATGGAGTTGTTAGCCAGGTCCTCTTATTTGTCAGTGTCTGACCTCAGAAAAGCTTTTAAATGAATGAGCAAATATTTTCCACATATACATGTTACTGGATTTGAAGGATATTTACATTAATGCACGCCCTCTCGTACCTTATTGTTTTAATATAATGTAATGTCAATTCTGTTTATTGTTGTTCATGTGATTTGTTGTTGTAGTGTTTCTGTTTATAGACTTTTTATCCTTTTTGTTTATGACTTGGTTTCATGTCAAGCTGCTTTGACAATTCTGTCCTATAAAATGTGTCTTATAAATACATTTGAAGTTAATCTTTAAATATGTGTGTTTTGCTCATGTCCCAGTAGAATGTCCTGCGGTGCTTACAAAGACATGCACAAACACATTTGTGCAGACATCCATGTAAAGCCTAAAGCCTGCAGGGTCTGTGTCAAAGAAAAAAGTGTGAGAATGTGTTTCATTGTTCACTGATTATGGGTTGAGCATACCGTAAAGTGTGTTCATTCCTTTTAGCATGTTTCGGGCAAAGAAATAGGTCACACAGAACATGTCTGAATATTTTTGTGTCTTTTTTGTTCTCTGTTGTTCTCTTGCCTATATGAATTAAAATTTAACTCCCCATCTGGGTGAAGTTTCCATGTTCATGCTGTATCCGTGTGGGTTTTCTCCGGGTTCTCCAGTTTCCTCCCACAGTCCAAAAACATGGATTCAAGGTAAATTGAATGCTCCATATTGCCCCATATAGTGTTTGTGTGTGTCTGTGTGAGTGAGTGTGCCCAGCAATATATTGGCGCCGTCCTGGCACCCAAAACACCTCTGCAACCCTAATAGAGAATTAAGCAGAAGAAAACGAGATGGATGAATAATATAATTGGGGTGACACAATGGCTTTGAGTGAAAGTTGTTATATCTGTAAATAAGTGTTCAGATTAGAATAGCATGTTGAACTTAAGGTTTAGACACCTGTTCTAGACAGGTGAAAAAGTGAATAAGAGGGATTTTAGAACCTCACGACTGTCAGGAGCAGGTTATGCGATGTCTTCCTTTTCTTGTCCAGTCTTTGTGTCATTAATTAATGTCTGTAATTAGTAAATTGACATTTGTATTTAATTATGTGCTGCATCTCCTCTCACGTGACTACCCTTGTGCTTATTTATACCCGCTCTACACAGCCGACAGCATTCTAGCATTTTTATACGGCCATTTGGTTTGTTGATGCATGTGTGTTGTCTACTTGCTGTCTCCTGCATTGAATAATTCACTTTATCTGAACTCTACGGCACACAAGCGTGACGACACTATACATATTTACAAATTAGAAAATAAATTGATAACAAAAAAAGGAGTTCAATGCATATTTTTTATTTGCCAATCTGTACATTTAACTGCAAAAATAGTAAATCATGAATTAAAAAACAATAATTCTAATGGCAGTATTATTTATATACTTTAAAATAAATCTATATGAAATATTTCTGCAAATGTTTTTAAAGAAAAATGTCATATATTCAGTAAATTCAAGGTGATGACAACACACACATTCATTGCATAACATGGACTGAACTAAACCAGGTATAACTTGCAGTTATTGTGTACTGAAGAAAAATGGACTGCTTACCATGTTTAATACTAACACAATGGAGCGATTTATTCTAGTGGTAGACACAAAGTATCCATGGCTTTAATACTTCTCTTTTTATTATTATTATTATTATTATTATTATTACCACCCTTATATTAGCTTCATCTGTTTATGTGTGTCTGGTAAAAAGTTTGCAAATGCTATTTCACGACTGCTATTTTATCGGATTAATCTGAAACTTTGCACAATTGTTCATCGTTCATCGACAACACATGAATCAATGAATGAATCAATGATTTTTTTCACATGAAAAAAAATACCAATTAATTAACTCATTAGTGGTAATTCATTATTTTTTTTCTATGGATGAATTGCCTATTTTCTATGAAATTTTATACTTCACAAACAGAATAAATTTAGGATAAAGTAATTTAACACGATATAGGCGTGGTTTTAAAAATACAGTATATTTTTTTTTTATATTTTGCTTGGGCGGCACGGTGGCTTAGTGGTTAGCACGTTCGCCTCTCAGCGCTAGGGATTCCCGGTTCAAATCCCCATCTGGGTGGAGTTTCCATGTTCTTCCCGTGTCTGCATGCTTCCATGTTCTTCCCGTGTTCCTCCGGGTTCCTCCCACAGTCCAAAAACATGGATCAAGTCAATTGAATTCTCAAAATTACCCCATATAGAGTGTGTATGTGTGAGTGAGTGTGTGCCCAGCGATGGATTGGCGTCCTGTCCTGGCTCTATCTGCCCAGCGCCCGAGATGTTCTCCCCTAGATGGGCATGGGGAACCCCACCGCGACCCTAATAGAGGATAAAGCGGAGGATAATGAATGAATATTTTGCTTGTCACAAGGCAAAGTTTGGGTTTGTGGTAAAATAAATCTTATAACCTAAATTTATAAACCTGACTTGTGTTGTTTGGTGCTACTGTAAAGTGAGTGCAGTCATTATGATTTCCCCACACAGAAAGAAGGTCCTGGGTTCGATTCTCAGGTGCGGAAAACAAGCATCCTTTCTGGGTGGAGTCTGTATGTTCTCCCCTGCTGCATTATAGAAGTAGTTCTCACATATTATATAATATAAAAACACACACTGACCTACTTTAACCATACATAAACAGCTGACAGACATGTCTGAAAATGCATAAGACCTGATTTAAACATCATGGCCCAGTTAAAAAAACACAACAACAACACCACACTTTTAAATGACCCATTGCAGAGTGGATCAAATAAAATAGCAGACGTTTGTTTGGCTATTAACTCCTAATTGATTTGGCTATTCACTTATAATTGGTCTATTGACCATGATCCCAAGGCACACAGCTCTAGCCAGAATTCAAAATATCAAAAATGACAAGCTTTATTGCTTAAAGGCCACTTATTCACGAAACACTGGCTAAAACAAAAACATAAGTTTTGGTGACAGCTTTAATTTTTAAGCAAAGTGCATCCAGATATATCGTGTAGGGTTTTTGCAGGGATCAATAAACCGAATTTATAATAATGCTATGCACATTAAGATTAAAGTCCAAATATCCCATATGCATATAGGCACACACATGAAGTTAACCTGACAGCACATATTTAGTACAATTATAAAGCTTTTTTGCACATATGTGACCTAAAATGAACTGAACACAGACACACTTGCATTGCACGTTCACTAGCTGTGCTACACACCTGGTTCCTCTCAAAATGCATTTCCACTTCTTTCCACAGAAAGAGTCACACATTGGGGTCACTGCTCTACTCTGAACAGCATGTGCTTTCCAGATACACAGTTTCCTGCCACAGAGTACAAACAGCCACAGTCATACTTCCACGGAACCACAGATATTTTCTTTCACAGTCTCGAATATAAGTGGTTTTCTTGGTCCCCTCTCCACTCATTTCTCTGCTATTTTATATGTGCCTCTTCATATGCAGAGCCAGGTGGTCTGAACGAGAGAAGCATCTGTACAGAGAAAAGAGCAAGAGCAAGGCATAAATAGCAATGAATAATCCAGGTGAACAGACAAGTTACCCCATTCCACAGACATTCAAACATTTATAGAATCCATATCCAATAATCATCATGCGCCTCTCTAATATTAGTACAGACACACAAACCTGTCACAATGACTGCATTTAAAAGGCTTTGAACCAGTATGTTTTCTGAAGTGTCGAGTGAGTTCATCACTACGAGCAAAGCGCCATTCACAGCCATCCCATGAGCACCGATAGGGCTTCTCTCCTGTAAAACATACCCATGTGCATTTAAATTAACACAATTCATTCTGGATTGCTGAGCTGAGTAAAACAAAAAGACTTTTAACACACTAAATAAAAATTGTGTTCTTTGTGACTAAAATTTTGATAATTTAGATTTATACAAGGCTTAGATAATTGCATTATAAAAATATTTTATAATGCTTTATAACATTTGTCATAAGCCTCTGTTAACGTGCATAGATGTTCATATCGGTCATAACATGCAATAATAATGTAATAAGGCTTTATTAGATTAGATTCAACTTTATTGTCATTGTGCAGAGTACAAGTACAGGGCCAATGAAACGTAGTGAGCATCTAACCAGAAGTGCAAAATATACATTATTTACATAAAGTGCAGTAGTAACAGTGACCTGTGCATGGAAAGGTGAAGTATTTACGACACAAATTGTTACAATCCATTATAATTTAAACTTTATATCTTTCGACATTCTCACTTAACAAGATGTCACTTTACTTAAAAATCTGTAGATTTTGCCTAACTGCCTAATACCTGTAAAGTAAGCTAATAAAGTTATTAACAGCACTTATAAAGGCATTTTCAGGGGAGCCATTTATGAAACACAAATGTTATAAACCTTTATGACAGTTTTTTAAAAAAATGTAAAACGTTAATAAACAGTTGAACTAAACATTTTATAATGCATTATGTTGGATTGTGTTATAAAACCTTATGACATATTCTTATAACACTTTATGAGTGTGGTTATGAACATTGATTTATATTAATAGAGGCTTATGACAAGTGGTGTAATGCATTTTGAATACATAGAGCTTTATGAATATGTTTATAATGCAATACAAATACCAGATTCATATTACCTAAAAAAGTTGGGATGACTTAAAAAGTATCTAGGAATGCACAATTCATTAAAACCTTGAGGCAGATAGGCCATTAGGCCATTGACAGGCATACTATCCCAAATGTAATCAACACATTAACCCATAAACACATTATATATATATATATATATATATATATATATATATATATATATATATATATATATATATATATATATTCTTTGTTTTTTTTTTCTCACCTGTATGCGTACGCTGGTGTGCTTTTAAATGTGAACTCTTGGTGTAAACTTTTTTGCAGCCGTTAAATTGACAGTGATGCATTCTTCTCCTTCCCTCGGGTGATTCTTCTCTTTTGACCTCGTCCATACCTGACCTATCCTCATGCGCAGTAACCCCTGCTATCCGCTCAAAGGAAATAGACAGCACTTCAGCCATGACTTTTTTAGATGAAGAGGGAGGAGGTACAATTACACATGTGTCGATTTCACCAAGTTCAGTCATGATACTACTAAGGGGAGGAGAGGGAAGATGAGAAGAAGGCGAAAACTCTCCTCCGCTGTCCGTTCCCTCTCCACACATTTCTGAGCTGCAGCCATGTAGCTCTAAATTAGAGCACTTCTCATCGTCATCCGTGCCAGTCTCTTCACAGCAGTGTATTAAGTGTGTCCACAGCTCTTCTGAGTCACACACTGACCTCAGCTCAGCTGGAGACACAGATACGTAAGGCTCCTTCTGCAAATATCGTTCCAGCTCTAGACAAGTCTGACAGACAGAAGAAGAAAAACACAAAATGAAACTTTTCTTAGCAGCACATGTTATTTAAAAAAAAACTTCAAATATCACAGTGACTAGAAGGCTTTATTTGTGGTGCTGGGAGGTAGGAAAGGCGGCGCCAACTGCCTTATTCATGGGGATCACTTAAAGCAATAGACGCTGCTTTATCTGATGAGCGTTTGTAGCCTTACATCAGATGCCAAGAGGAGAGATGCCATGGACCCGAAAAGAGCAGGACGTTCGATGAGCTACACCTACACCTCTCAGCACTAGGGATTTCCGGTTTAAATCCCCATCTGGGTGGAGTTTCTATGTTCTCCCCGTGTCTGCGTGAGTTTCCTCCGGGTTCTCCGGTTTTCTCCCACAGTCCAAAAACATGGATCAAGTCTGTGTGAGTGAGTTTGTGCCCAGCGATAGATTAGTGGCCTGTCCTGGGTGTATCCTCCCAGCGCCCGAAACGTTCTCCCCTGGATGGGCATGGGGAAACCCCCCCCCCCCTTAAGCTTTATAAAGGCAGTGGCTCAATGAATAGCTTTCTTACATCACAGCAAGGGGGTCGTGGGTTTAATTCCCTGGAAACTTTCTTTGCATCGTTTGCATTTTCTCCCCATGCAAACCTCTAGGATCTCTCACGGTCCAAAACCATGTAAGTCAGATAAAACAAAGATGTTCAGTTGCTTTTGATGTAACTGTGTTGTGATTGACTGATGATTCAGGAATCCCCTGCCTTTTGGATTAAGTTCTGGGATGGTTGACTCTAAATAACATAATTGATGAGATATACCCAATACATTTTATTTGCTCAGATAAACTTCGATTGCTGATAATCGATTGCTGATTTGTTACACAAACATAGAGTTCATTCTAAAAGCTTTAAAAACGAGGTTCTTTTAACGCGTGACGTCACGACAAATCCTATTCAGTGGAGATGTTGATAACGCGGCGGCACGGTGGCTTAGTGGTTAGCACGTTCCCGGTTCCAATCCCCATCTGGATGGAGTTTCCATGTTCTCCCCGTGTCCGCGTGGGTTTCCTCCGGGTTCTCCGGTTTCCTCCCACAGTCCAAAAACATGGATCAAGTCAATTGAATTCTCCAAATTGCCCCATATACAGTAGAGTGTGTGTCTGTGTGAGTGAGTGTATGCCCAGCGATGGATTGGCGCCCTGTCCTGGGTCTATCTGCCCAGCGCCCGAGACGTTCTCCCCTGGATGGGCATGGGGAACCCCACCGCGACCCTAATAGAGGAAAAAGCGGGAGGTGATGTATGAATGAATGAATGAATGTTGATAACGGTTTGTGGTTGCGCGTGCACGAAGCTTCTGCGCGTGTGTGACAAAAGTTGAACTGCGCCCATCGAACGGACTAGGGGTGTCTTCAACTAAGGATTTTCATAGTCGAATCTGATTCGTCAGATTTTCCCTATAGTCGACTGATAGTCGAATCAGTTAAAATTTCACCACAAGATGTCGCTATAAGCGGTGTTTTTAAAAAATATATATTTTTTGTATTTTACTTGTTTTTCTAACAAAAGAAAACCTTTTTTTTGTTTGTTTTTCTTTCTTTTTTTTTCATTCATTCATTATCTCCCGCTTTATCCTCTATTAGGGTCGCGGTGGGGTTCCCCATGCCCATCCAGGGGAGAACATCTCGGGCGCTGGGCAGATAGACCCAGTACAGGGCGCCAATCCATCGCTGGGCACACACTCACTCCCACAGACACACTCTATATGGGGCAATTTGGAGAATTCAATTAACTTGATCCATGTTTTTGGACTGTGGGAGGAAACCGGAGAACCCGGAGGAAAGCCACGCAGACACGGGGAGAACATGGAAACTCCACCCAGATGGGGATTGGAACCGGGGATCCCTAGCGCTGAGAGGAGAACGTGCTAACCACTAAGCCACCGTGCCGCCGTTTTTCTTTTTTTTTCTAGAAATTAGGATGATTCTTTTTGACAAAAGGCTACAGAACGGACATCAGGATCTGAGGCTCTCTGTCACCCGATCACATGATCCGCTGCCGCTTTCTTTCGCGGCTCCATCCATCCATTATCTCCCGCTTTATCCTCTATTAGGGTCGCGGTGGGGTTCCCCATGCCCATCCAGGGGAGAACGTCTCGGGCGCTGGGCAGATAGACCCAGGACAGGGCGCCAATCCATCGCTGGTCACAAACTCACTCACACAAACACACTCTATATGGGGCAATTTAGAGAATTCAATTAACTTGATCCATGTTTTTGGACTGTGGGAGGAAACCGGAGAACCCGGAGGAAACCCACGCGGACACGGGGAGAACATGGAAACTCCACCCAGATGGGGATTCGAACCGGGAATCCCTAGCGCTGAGAGGCGAACGTGCTAAACACTAAGCCACCGTGCCGCCCGTTCGCGGCTCGTTTTTTAAAATTCATCACTTATATGGATCTGAACTTTGGAAGTTTGTAAACGCGTTACCTGCTGCCAGTAATCCTCCAGCGAGGGCAGCGCGGACAGATAGCCGGTGTCGTGCACGACCTGGAGCTCCTGAAAGATGCTGCACATCGGAATCACGTCCATGCTCGCACAGACGCCACAGACGCTCCTCCGCGTGCAGTGTTCTGATGACCCCCGCTCACGATGTCTGCGCTGCGAGGGGAGCGACGCCGCGAGCTGACTGCATTTACGGAGCGTCGTAATTGCGCCATAAACTTCCCCATTCAAATGTTTCTAATAAACACACCCACGTGACCTAAATGACAGCCCTTCAACAACGTTAGCCAATTATAGGTCTCAAGTTATCGGACAGCCTACTACTGCACTTTCGACCAATAGTATGCGAGGCTTGTGCAACTTTGTTTTCTTCGCCCGTCCAATGAAATTCCACACTACTTTGTTTTGATTGGTCAGCGTCGCAATCTATTTTTGGAACTGTATATATAAACAAGTAGTTTCTGCGGAAGTAACGGGTATTTGAGTGCGGGCTTCATGACTGCGTTGTGTTGTTGTATTGTTATGGTTTATTGTGTTGTTGTATTGTTTTGTTGTGTTGACGTTGCAGCACCGACATTCGGTCTACGTTTACATTTAGTCATTTAGCAGACGCTTTTTTCCAAAGCGACTTACAAATGAGAACATCACAAATCAGAAGTTATGCAGAAAACCAACTACACTGTAAACTGTAAAACCAACTACACTGTAAACTGTAAAACCAACTACACTGTAAACTGTAAAACCAACTACACTGTAAAACCAACTACACTGTAAACTGTAAAACCAACTACACTGTAAACTGTAAAACCAACTAAACTGTAAAACCAACTACACTGTAAACTGTAAAACCAACTACACTGTAAACTGTAAAACCAACTAAACTGTAAAACCAACTACACTGTAAACTGTAAAACCAACTACACTGTAAACTGTAAAACCAACTACACTGTAAACTGTAAAACCAACTACACTGTAAACTGTAAAACCAACTATACTGTAAACTGTAAAACCAACTACACTGTAAACTGTAAAACCAACTATACTGTAAACTGTAAAACCAACTACACTGTAAAACCAACTACACTGTAAACTGTAAAACCAACTACACTGTAAACTGTAAAACCAACTATACTGTAAAACCAACTACACTGTAAACTGTAAAACCAACTACACTGTAAACTGTAAAACCAACTACACTGTAAACTGTAAAACCAACTACACTGTAAACTGTAAAACCAACTATACTGTAAACTGTAAAAACCAACTACACCGTAAAACCAACTACACTGTAAACTGTAAAACCAACTACACTGTAAACTGTAAAACCAACTATACTGTAAACTGTAAAACCAACTACACTGTAAACTGTAAAACCAACTACACTGTAAAACCAACTACACTGTAAACTGTAAAACCAACTATACTGTAAACTGTAAAACCAACTACACTGTAAACTGTAAAACCAACTATACTGTAAACTGTAAAACCAACTACACTGTAAACTGTAAAACCAACTATACTGTAAACTGTAAAACCAACTACACTGTAAACTGTAAAACCAACTACACTGTAAAACCAACTACACTGTAAACTGTAAAACCAACTACACTGTAAACTGTAAAACCAACTACACTGTAAAACCAACTACACTGTAAACTGTAAAACCAACTATACTGTAAACTGTAAAACCAACTACACTGTAAACTGTAAAACCAACTACACTGTAAACTGTAAAACCAACTATACTGTAAAACCAACTACACTGTAAACTGTAAAACCAACTACACTGTAAACTGTAAAACCAACTACACTCATTTCCCTTTATTGGCTTCCTGTAGCTGCTCGCATTCAGTACAAGTCACTGACTCTGGCCTACAGAACCATTTCTGGATCCTCCCCCTCTTACCTTCACTCTATCTTTTCAAAATACACTCCGACTCGTTCACTTCGCTCCAGTGATGATTGCCGCCTGGTGATTCCACCTCACCGAGGAGCTAATTCTCACTCCGTGGCGTTCACCTCTGCAAAATGGTGGAACGTTCTTCCCAACTCTGTCCGTAAGGCAGAATCACTAAACAGTTTTAAGAAACTACTGAAGACGCATCTCTTTAACAAATACCTAAAAAAAAAAAAAAACTTAAAAAAGGGGGGGGGGGAGGCGCAGCATCGAATAACAATCAGGTTTGATGAATTTACAGTATAGCTGGTTTTCTCCATGGCTTCTAACTTGTGGTGTTCTCATTTGTAAGTCGCTTTGGATAAAAGCGTCTGCTAAATGACTAAATGTAATGTAAATGTAAATTCATCAAACCTGATTGTTATTTGGGGCGGCACGGTGGCTTAGTGGTTAGCACATTCGCCTCTCAGCGCTAGGGATTCCCGGTTCGAATCCCCATCTGGGTGGAGTTTCCATGTTCTCCCCGTGTCCGCGTGGGTTTCCTCCGGGTTCTCCGGTTTCCTCCCACAGTCCAAAAACATGGATCAAGTTAATTGAGTTCTCTAAATTGCCCCATGTTTGAGTGTGTGAGTGTGTACCCAGCGATGGATTGGCGCCCTGTCCTGGGTGTATCTGCCCAGCGCCCGAGATGTTCTCCCCTGGATGGGCATGGGGAACCCCACCGCGACCCTAATAGAGGATAAAGCGGGAGATAATGAATGAATGAATGATTGTTATTTGATGCTGCGCCCCACCCCCTTTTATTCATTCATTCATTATCTCCCGCTTTATCCTCTATTAGGGTCGCGGTGGGGTTCCCCATGCCCATCCAGGGGAGAACGTCTCGGGCGCTGGGCAGATAGACCCAGGACAGGGCGCCAATCCATCGCTGGGTACACACTCACACACTCAAACACACTCTATATGGGGCAATTTAGAGAACTCAATTAACTTGATCCATGTTTTTGGACTGTGGGAGGAAACCGAGAGAACCCGGAGGAAACCCACGCGGACACGGGGAGAACATGGAAACTCCACCCAGATGGGGATTCGAACCGGGAATCCCTAGCGCTGAGAGGCGAACGTGCTAACCACTAAGCCACCGTGCCGCCCCACCCCCTTTTAATTAATTAATTTATTTATTTTTCATTCATTCATTCATTCATTATCTCCCACTTTATCCTCTATTAGGGTCGCGGTGGGGTTCCCCATGCCCATCCAGGGGAGAACGTCTTGGGCGCTGGGCAGATAGACCCAGGATAGGGCGCCAATCCATCGCTGGGCACACACTCACTCACACAGACACACTCTATATGGGGCAATTTTTGAGAATTCAATTGACTTGATCCATGTTTTTGGACTGTGGGAGGAAACTGGAGAACCCGGAGGACGCGGGGAGAACATGGAAACTCCACCCAGATGGGGATTCGAACCGCTGGGCATACAGCGAAATCTATCGCTGTGTGCCCAGCGATAGATTGGCTCCCAGTCCTGGATGTATCTGCCCAGCGCCCGAGACATTCCCCAGGATGGGCAAAGTGCAGGAAAAATGACTTATACATCCAAACTTACCCTATAAAGTTATCAACCAGCACCCTGTCATGCTACCTTTGACAAATCATTTATTTTTAATGAATGCTTCCATTTCTTTTACTTTTACAGGTCTGTTGGTATACAGTTGTAAACCAACATAATACATTTAAAAGTGGAATTTACAAATCTATTATTAAAAGTATTTAAATGAAGTGTTAAAGTGTATGTTTTTGACCTGTCTGGTAAAAGAAATAGCAAAATTACATTTTCTTCCTAAAACGACTTGATTAATACAGAACATACACTGAGTAACTGTATTAGATCATTTAAATCCTTTAAAATAAAACCAGTAATAAGAGACTGTGTGCAAATTTATAATAGGTTACTTAGCATATTTAATAATGTATATTTAAAAACATAATAATTAGAGTAAGATTGATAGATATTTGGTAAATATATCCAGTATAGCTTATAATATAATGTGTTTATATAAATAATATAAATGTGATAAACCTGAGTGACTGATGAGTTTTGCTTCAGTACAGTACATTAGGTGTGGGCATGTAACTAAATTTATTTCCACAAATACTTTCACATGTGTATTTTTGGCTTGATGATTTATTCTGTATGCAGTGTTTACTAATGTTTTTGTAGGCTGCTGGTTGCTCAGTGAGTCATCAACAGACATTCATCACGTGCATCACTGCCTGCAACCTTGCATGAATGAAAGTACAATATGGAAAAATGTAATAATCTTGGTTTACTGATGATGGTGATAATTCCCCAAACTGTTTCTGTTGGATGATGGATATTTTTTTCTATACTTAAACTATTTAACATGTTAGATGTTAGACCAACCATTAAACTATTGAAATTTAACACCTTAACTTTAGCAATAATGTCACTCTAGTGTGTTTTCAGTAGATTCGAGGTATTTAAATACCATTATTTTAATTGTGTGTGTATGTGTTTTAGTAGTATGTGCACTTTATGGCATAGTCTCAAGCAGACATGCTCGGATTTTTAACATTAAGCTAAAATTTTTTTTTTTTTACTACAATCAAACATTTTCATTTTGGATAATAATCCAAGAAATTCTTCACTTCAAGCAATTAAATGTTGTATTAACATTTAGCTTGAATAAAAGTTGGTACAATTACATCCTAACGTTTGTGTCTTGCCTTATTTTTTCCTGTGGTTTTGCATGCTGTGGCATTATTATATAAGACATTTACAGATTTGTCTGAACTTGCCTCTTGCATAACCTCTGAGCTCAATTCTGTCAAAATATGCTAGGTGGGACCTTTGCGATCCTAACTAGTATTTCACATTCCTGAGGCATTCAGGCTTTACAATAAACATAAAGCCATGAAGTGAGTTAGGATTTAAACTGTTGCTTTGCAACTGATAGGTTTTCAAATACTTGGTAGTATTTATTTATTTTCTGAAATGTCTATGCTAATTACGGTTGAAAAGAGCTTTGAAGCTCTTCCCACTGATGTATGGGCAATAGGAAAACAGTCTAGACAGACTACTATATTAGTACACATAGAAACATTCACATACTCATTCACACCTAAGACAAATTTAATCTCTGAATTTACTTAAACTATAGAAAACTGGGAGGAAACAGAAGCAACCTGATAGGCATTTTGTCTTGTAGATTAAATTTGTTAATGAGATAAGAATTGTTAAAGAGCAATAACAAATAAAGTAAAAAAGAGTCAGCTGCATACAAATATTCAGTTTACAAACAGGTTTTCAGACTTTTGACATAATTAGCATCTCTCATAAACAAAGTTCTATCATTTTATTAAGATTTCAGCTTTTTCTTTCCGAAGAACTTTGGCCACAATATTACACTTATATATAAAAACTCAGTTTTTATTCCTTAAAATGTACTCAATGCTTTGTTTCTTTAATTTGTACTGTTTTTTTTTAAGTAAATAAAAGTTTATCAAGTCACCTGAAGGACAGAACATTCACATTAAAGGCTCTTATATTTTCACATAAATTTTTTGTTGTTTGATAAAGTGGATAAACATTTTTATGTTTTGATCTAGTTTTTTTTATCTTGCATAAATTACATATGCTGCATATTGTTTGGTTCTAAACAGATTAAACATCTTTTTCCATACATCAATTAAAAAATAAAATACGGTAGTAAAATGCTACAAATTATTTGGTATGATAAACAATTTCAGATTTAACATTTGATTAATTTTAATATCTAATGCATTGTTTACATTAAGCATTTGTGATTCGATAAATAGTTTTTTTTTTTTTTTTTTTTTCATACATTCTATTATTGAGTCTTTACTACAGAATGTCATTTCAGTTCCTGTATATGATGCTTTGAAGAATTGAGCACTCTGGTGCAACTGAAAAAGATATTCTATATACAGTATTAAGATGATTTGAATGTGAATTTTATTTTCTAATCTTATTCAAATTAGGATCATGAGGCTACTGGTGTCCTATTTAGTACTAATTGTGAAAAGGCAAGGAAAACATATAGCCATGTAAACAACAAAAATGCCATGACATCTGCTTGACCACTTTCAAAGACAACAACACGAGTTAAATCAGTGCTTCTGAATCCTGATCCTGAAGGCCCACTGCAGAACACACAAGCATACAGGTGAAGTTGTATTGTCACAATTGTTTCTACTAAACATATAGCATAATCTATTATTTAAGTTATTTGAAACTATATAGTATACTATTATGTACATGTTCCTGAAAGAAATGTTTACAGTAACAAAGAATTTATAATTTATTTTAAATTATTTCCATTAATTATTCTTACTCTTAAGTTTATCTATATAGATTTTAACAGTTTGACATTTAGCCGTAGTGGTGCTTATTTTTTGTGCAGTCAAGGATATATCTGTGAAATATCAAGTCTATTTCAGACATCTTCTTTTACCATGTTTTCCTCTTCATGACTGAAGAGAAATTACTTTTCAACCGCAAATTATGACTTTGGCACAAACAGTGACATTCTCGGTTAAATACAGAGTTGCATAATGACTTGATTGCTAAAATGAAGCATGTGGATGGTGACATACTGTCCTTTTATTGTGGAATTAACTAACACACTATACGACCAGACAAGCTTAAAAAGTGTCAAAGTATGTATATCTATAAATATGGTCATTTTGTTTTGTTAGTTTTTATCCTTTACATTTTTAATTATTTAAGGTTTAGCTGCATTTTAATTGTGAGTCCAAAGTTATGCACAGAACTGGTGGGGAGATTGTGGAGCCATCGTCTTGGAGGGTCAGGTCATGACAAATTAAGGCTTTTTAATGTTTAGTAGCTCAGTTTTATCAAATTTAATGTACTTGATGTACTTTTTACAGAATTGTCAGCGAGGACGGTAGATATTCATGCTGAAAAAACCTTTGTAAACATTTATTCAAGACGTACATTAATTTCATCAAGACACACACACACACACACACACGCACACACACACACACACCCACACACACACACACACACACACACACACACACACACACACACACACACACACACACACACACACACACACACACACACACACACACACACACACACACACACAAACACACTTAATGGAAGGTACTAAAATCCTATCTAAAATTTCAATAGACACCACAATGTTAATGCTGCCTTTACACTTATGTACATTGCTGCATGCTGTGGGCAGTAATATGCCACCATATCTTGGCAGATGTTGGTTTTTGCTTCTTTTACTGATAACAAAGTGGGTGGACTTTTTCGTCTTTGGTACAAAGAACTTGGCAGACAAGCTGAAATGTGGACTTATCTAACCGCAGCACAAATTTCCGCTGTCTTCTGGAATCTGAAATGGGCTCTATGCTTCTACGTAGAATTGATGTGTATTTTTTTCTTCTTCCGTAAAAGCATTTCTCCCTGCTTTTCTTGCTAGCGCATTAAACCGGGATAAGTCATTTTTTTTAGGCCTGTATCTCTTGTTTTTCGGAATGTCTTGTAGGCATCAAGGCATTGTACCTAATAATGTGGCAAGTTAGCATGTCCTTTTAAATCAGTAGTGTTGTTAACATAGCGGCACGGTGGCTTAGTTGTTAGCACTTTCGCTTCTCAGCTGGGGATTTAAGTTCGAAAACCAATCTGGGTGGAGTTTCCATGATCTCCCGTGTCCATGTGGGTTTCCTCTGGGTTCTCCGGTTTCCTCCCACAGTCCAAAAACATGGATTCAAGGTAAATGGAATACTCTAAGTTACCCCATATAGCATTTTTGTGTGAGTGAGTGTGTGCCCAATGATAGATTGGCGCCCTGTCCTGGATGTATCTGCCCAGCGCCCAAAACGTTCTCCCCTGGATGGGCATGGGGAACCCCCATGACCCTAGTAGAGAATTAAGCAGAAGATAATGAATGAATGAAGGTGGCTTAGTAGTTAGCACGTTCGCCTCGCAGCGCTAGGGATTCCCGGTTTGCATCCCCATCTGGGTGGAGTTTCCATGTTCTCCCCGTGTCTGTGTGGGTTTCCTCCGGGTTCTCCGGTTTCCTCCCACAGTCCAAAAACATGGATCAAGTCAATTGAATTCTCAAAATTGCCCCATATAGAGTGTGTCTGTGTGAGTGAGTGTGTGCCCAGTGATGGATTGGCGCCCTGTCCTGGGTCTATCTGCCCAGCGCCTGAGATGTTCTCCCATGGATGGGCATGGGGAACCCCACCGCGACCCTAATAGAGGATAAAGCGGGAGATAATGAATGAATGAATGAATGAATGAATGAATGAATGAATGTTGCTAACGTTTTTGGCGACCCCCTCTGGAACTGCTTTTTAAAATGTCACTGCTTAAAGCCACTTATAAATAATAGATTTACGCCCTTTAATTGATTTGATTTGTGTGTCTTCTTTAATGTCCTTGCAGCATTCATTCATTCATTATCTTCTGCCAGTGGTCTAGAAGGACTAAAATATCTAAGTCACAGGCTGATGTTAATTATATTTTGTCCGTGAATATTTATTACATAATTCCAAATAGTCTGTTCGCTTCTTTTCACACCCTTTCCCCAGTTGCCCCGCTAATCACACTTTAGCATTATTGGTTGCCAGGTTTTAAGACCAAATTTTAAGAACGAATTTTGCAGCTGTAGCATTAAATAAGTGTAGATCAACCTGTTGCTTTAACCAGTCAGTTTTTATTTTTCTAGTATCCTTGATACCAGAGCCTTCTAGCAGATTAAAGTTATGTCAGCTTATTAACGCGCTCTGATTGGAGAAGACATTTAAAAATTATGACATTTTCAGCCAATTAAAACTTATAACATACATACAACTTTCGGCAGTAGCATGGATGGCAATACAAAAGGACTTCTTAATGGAAATAATGCAAATATTTTAAGGACAAAAGAGGTTGGATTTCGTGTACAAATAATCATGATTTTTAGGGAATTTGTGGCTACACAAGTGTAACGGAGTGGGTATGAATGAGATACACAGAAAATATAGGAGTAGCCAATTAAAGTAGCCAATTTACATTGAATCCATGTTTTTGGACTGTGGCAGGAAACTGGAGAACCTAGAAAAAGACCATGCAGACTTAGAGAGAACTTCAGGATTCGAACCTGGGTATATATTTGATTTTTTTTATTTTATTATTTATTTTTTTTTTGCTTATGATCAGATCAATGATCAGCTATTAACTTAAATTCTGAAGCAAGAAGACCTTTGCTCTACAGACCCCTTGTTTTAAACCTCACCATCTTTAAAAGATATATTGTTTTAATGTGAATTTTGTGTTTGCCATTTGTATATTTATCAAGGAATTTACTAGATGTACCAGGTACAAGAATTGAAACATTTGCAAATTGTTAAAAAGAAATAAAATTTGAACAATGGGCTACTGTCTAAATGGCCTACCACTGCTGTGCTAAAAGTTCCAATAGGGGGAGCCACACTCACAGAAAATAAGGGATAGTGTCGCTGAGGTACTTTTAAGTACTACGTAATGAAATACATCTATACTGTTTGCCCCTTAAAATGTCAATTATAGAGGTCAAATGATTAACCAGATCAGGTTCACAGTGAAGAAAACGCCTCAAGACTTTCTATTAGATGGCGCTGATATCAGTTAAATTTCTCTCTCTATAGACATTGCATTACTTGATTTTAATGTTAAACTGAATACACTGGGGCGGCACGGTGGCTTAGTGGTTAGCTTAGTCCGTTACACTTGGGTTAGCACGCTCGCCTCTCAGCGCTAGGGATTCCCGGTTCGAATCCCCATCTGGGTGGAGTTTCCCTGTTCTCCCCGTGTCTGCGTGGGTTTCCACCGGGTTCTCCGGTTTCCTCCCACAGTCCAAAAACATGGATCAAGTCATTTGGATTCTCAAAAAATTGCCCCATATAGAGTGTGTCTGTGTGAGTGAGTGTGTGCCCAGCGATGGATTGGCGCCCTGTCCTAGGTGTATCTGCCCAGCGCCCGAGACGTTCTCCCCTGGATGGGCATGGGGAACCCCACCGCAACCCTAATAGAGGATAAAGCGGGAGATAATGAATGAATGAATACACTAGAGTTAGTGCATAAGCATGTGCTGTAGATGGCTTTTTTGATCAAAGGAAATAAACTATATTTAAGATAATAAAATAAAAAAAGAATAGATAGTGCTGGCGGCGGCACGGTGGCTTAGTGGTTAGCACGTTCGCCTCTCAGCGCTAGGGATTCCCGGTTCGAATCCCCATCTGGGTGGAGTTTCCATGTTCTCCCCGTGTCCACGTGGGGATCCTCCAGGTTCTCCAGTTTCCTCCGACAGTCCAAAAACTTGGATCAAGTCAATTGAGGTCTCCAAAATTGCTCCATATAGAGTGTGTATGTATGCCCAGCGATAGATTGGCGCCCTGTCCTGGGTGTATCTCCCCAGCGCCCAAAACGTTCTCCCCTGGATGGGCATGGGGAACCCCCCCGCAACACTAATATAGGAAGATAATGGATGGATGGATGGATGGATGGAGATAGTGCTGGCAGTAATTAATACAGGACTATCATTTGGCCTCTTTAGCTAAACAGTTCTTTAAGGTATTGTATTTCTTTAGGAACTTTCTCTAAATGTTTCTTAGGGGAAAAAAAATCCTACTTTTATTTCCACCAATAAGGATTTGTTGCTATTGACTCAAATAGTTTGTGTGCTGCATTTCCACTAGTTTGTGTTCTGGTACTGGTATAGTGCAGTCTAGTGTAGTGTTCAAGTGTGTTGAATTAGAATAGTGGTGTTGCCATTTAGGTTACCGATAACAAATAAATAAATATAAATATAAATCAAAACTAAATAGTTACAACATTCACAAAACTGCATTATATTTAATTATTGATATATACTGCTCTGCCCATAATTTGCATTTCTTGAGAAGTCCAGCTGCTCGGTGGTGAAATGCATTGTTCACTCTGTTTTCAATGTCAGAGACAACTGGACAGCTGCTTTAACACACAGACACACACACACACACACACACACACACACACACACACACACACACACACACACACACACACACACACACTCTTAAATTTCCTGTATGAACATTTATCTGTACATTACATTTGTTGGTCTCTCATTTGTACCTATAAAAAAATGTAATGTGTATATAAAAACATTGCCCATTCATTCACAAAACACTTGGTCAGACACAGATGTTGAATGAGAGACTGGCTCATGATCTCAACTGTACTTCATACAAAAGGTGTTTAATTGGGTTGAGTTCAAGCTTTTGTGTAAGCTAATTAAGTTCTTTACCAAACTCCAAACTTAAGTTCTACACCAAACCCACACTAGACCAACCCAGACTTTTATTTACCTTGCTTAGTGCAGGGCACACGCTGGAACACAAAAGAACCTTTTCTATGACGTTTTCCCACAAAATTAAGAGCACACAGTTGTTAAAATGCATGACTGGGCGCTTACTATAATACATATGTGGCAATGGAACTAAATGTGTTCATATAATGTATATGCTATGTATAGTACTACATAACTTCTGTCTTGTGACATTCTCATTTGTAAGTCGCTTTGGATAAAAGCGTCTGCTAAATGATTAAATGCAAATGTAATACAAAACAGAAGTAAGTGCACACCCATGTAATTTTACTAAGTTGTCAAAAAATTGTATTATTTTACAAGAGCAATGGGGTATTTACTTTAATGTCAAAATAAACGCTAATAGTTCAATTTTGTGTGGCAGATACACTGAGGACACACACACACACACACACACACACACAGACAGATATTTTATTGGAACCAATTCACCTTGTTTTTTGACCTGTGTGAGGAAACTGGAGAAAACCCAGGCAAACACAGGGAGAAAATTAAATTCACCCAGATCGGGATTCCAATTCTTGTTTCAATCATTATACTTGTTCTGATTTGAAACTGTTTTGATGCATGCTCAAAACTTGATGATTAAGTTGTCTGTTTATTATTATGAATATGTTTTTTTTTTTTTGGTTTTTCAGACTCAGATTCAGATTTGGTTAATCAAACTTTCATTTAATTTAATATGAAACATCAATAACACCAAATTAAGTGTAATAAAAAACTTTTTTGAATTTTATTTTGTACATTATGGAACCATCATTTTTTAGTAAAATGTTTTTACCCTGCAGGGCCAGGCAGCAGCATGCTAGCACTACACTGACCAATAGGAGAGAATGTCACAGTTAATACATACCTTCAGTACTGAGTTTATCAAACGCCATCTTTAAATTATTGCATTAAGTTTTTCTATTAACCTCTGCAGCCTGGTTAGGCGAGGTCAGCCACAGGTGCAAGTGGTGCTTATATTTGATGAGTTGTAGATAAATCCACAGACCCTTAAATTTGAGATAACATACTCATGCCTGCAAATGGAATTTAGATAAACTACTTAGAATTTCACTCCTCACATGTAGCTCGAACCCTATCTGCCGAAGCTCGTTATTGCTCACAAGCCGGAGTAGATGATTAGATCACCAAGATAGGACAAGCTTGACATTTTTTTATATGGGGTTTACTACTTTTAATGTCATTTTCTCAGAGTTCTTACTTTCATTACCACATTACTTTGTCTTGGCAACCATGTGTTTAACATGTTCATCCATCCCTTTCAGCACATCCATTCTCAATATGCAGTATAATCCTCCAGCATTTACACACTGTTATTAGAGCATGGTCAGCTGTTAAATCCGCTCAGACTTGAACAATACTGTCCACACACACACACTCACACACACCCACACACCACAAGATTTTTTAAACATTTTTTTCTTATTTACTGTAAAAAATAATAAACAAATCATACTTAATAATTTATTTACATAATGTATCATACTTACCCAACCCAGTTATAATAGCAATTACAATAGCTGATGTTTTAAATTAATTTGATTTCTAAAGTCTATTTCTAATATCAATAAAAGCTTTTAGGCATGTTTGGAAAAAAACATACAGAGATTTGTGTCACTTTTGGCAGCAACAGTTTTGATCAAATAAATATGGTAGAAAATGTGAAAAATTATAATTTATTTAAAGTTTTAATTTGAGCCACCAACACTCGAGAGTTTTATCTGTGTCTGTACTAAAGTTTAACTTGAGCACACTAACCAAGAAGCACTGGACATATAAATTAGACAATTAAAGCATAGCAAAAAGTCACAGTTTCAGGAAGAAATAAATAGTGGAATTTGTCAAATGAAATGAATTATTACTAACTGGATGTCTTCCAGTATGATGACAACTCACACACTTAACATCACAGCAGGTGGTCCAGTAGTCACACACACACACACACACACACTCACACACACACACACACACGCACACACACACATACACACGCACAAGAAAAAAATAGCTTAGCATAAATTTTAAGCCCCGGACATAGCAATGTTCCAAGGACTTCCTAATTCCATCTCCCCAATGCATTTCCAAGAAAAGAAATAGACAGGGAACATATAAACTGTATTTATGATATTATACTTAATTATAAGACTTGGTAGTATGCATTTAATGTTTAAATGGCAGATAATCATATAAAATGTAATCATGTAAAATATTTCATTTTATAGATTTTGCTGTCTTTTTTTTTAGACTTTTTTTTAGTCTTTTTTTCTTTAAAATGTTATCTTAAGCCACGTCTGCTTCATTAAACCGTGGTTAGAGTTTGGGTTTGTTCTGTATGAGATGTCTTTTTCTTGTTTCTTTGGTCACCTCTGCAACCATAATTACTGCAATAAATTATGTTTAATCTTTTGAATGTTGTGTATTTTAAATGTAATTCTCCATTAAGTGATGGCACAGAGGCAAGCAGGCACAGTGATAAGGACTCTAGCCTCACAATGAAAAAAGACTTGAATTTAATTCCTGATTTACATGTTCTCTCTGTATGTCTCTGGGTCTATAAAGATGCTAGTATGTGAACTGCTCTTAAACATTTGCATAAATGTGTTTGTTCAGGGTGTTTCTCTACTCCTCACCCTATGAGCACCAGAAATTTTCTCCAGCACCCCCAAACATCCCTGATTACGATAAGCAGATTAGAACCGGAATGAATAAATTTCACCGCCCACTCTTATCATATTAAGAAGCAGCCTTATACCAATAACATATTGTGGTCTTTTAATGGTCTGTAAAAGCTTTTAATATCAACTTTCATTTTTAACTTATAGTAGTTCAAACTTATAAACCTGAAGATCACAATTTAAAGGGTCAGCAACGTTTAAATAATCTTAATGTAAAAGGCAGATTTTTTATGATCACGTTATTTCGTTCTTGACACCCTCACTAGTACGCTGGCAATAAAATAGTTGTTTGCTGAACTAGAATTAACACTAAGCTAATAATGGGGTGTTTGCTAAAACATTCTAATCTTGTTTAGAGATTAATTCCTCATCAGTCTTAACACACCAATACACACCTAGATGCCAAACAGAAAGCTTAGGAAATGTATGCACAATTCCCTCTACACACACACACACACACACACACAGAGAGAGAGAGAGAGAGAGAGAGAGAGAGAGAGAGAGAGAGAGAGAGAGACTAATAATTGTTCTGACAGGATTAGAACTCCAGATTTAAATAAAAATAAATCAATAATGTAAATTATTTAAAAAGCATTAAAACTAAACATGTTAGAAAGGTTTAGCTGAAGTAACATTGTTGATTCTTCAAAGTTAAAGTAGCTTTTTTAAATGTCTGTGTATTTTTTTCATCTATTTGCTAATTGTTGGATAATTTTTACTTGTGAACTTGCAACACACTAAAAAATGAAAACATACAAATATTTAACAAAAGGTTATTTGATATTACCTACTAGTTTTGAGCCATTTACATACATTACATTTGGTCATTTAGCAGACGCTTTTATCTAGAGCGACTTACAAGGTGAGCACAGGGTTAATCACAACATCCCTGGAGCAATGAGGGTTAAGGGTCTTACTCAAGGACCCACATTGGTAACTGCAGTGGACCTGGGATTTGAACCCCCAACCTTCCGATTGACAGCCCAACACCCTGACCACTGAGCTACTGCTTCCTCCATTTACTGACAAATAGGAATGTAATTGCTTATTAATTCAATGTATTAAATTCAAGTTGGTTTCATAAACTATTTAAATGTGCAATAAATATAACTTTAACACTAAATGATATGTTCAAAAGCCCTTTAGAAACAGGCATGTCTTAAAGCAGTTTAAGAAAAAGCCAAACTGTGGGCCACAATAAAAAGAAAAAAACACTGAGATTAAGGTCTATAAAGCATAAAACAAGCGACAAATATTAAAATTGTATAGATGTTGTTAAGAAACATGCATCCATCACATCAGCTTTTCAATTTTATTCAGTTTTATAGTAATAATATTGTAATAATAGTATAATATAGTTATTATTATAGTTATTATTATTATTATGTATATAATAGTATAATATAGTAATAATATTGCAAGTACAATATTTGGCAGTTTGCTGATTTGTATGCAAGACTAGAGCTGCGCAACTGCCATTGTCTGATTCTCCTTTTTATGACGGTATCATTCATTTGTAATCAGATACTGATTTGGACCTCAGGCACATACACTTTGTGTCTACACAACCAAGCTCTCTCAACTACTTCAGGTCAGGCACTCTTTTGCTGAAATGGAAATAGGGGTTTGAGGAAAATATAATTTAATAATTATCTATCTATCTATCTATCTATCTATCTATCTATCTATCTATCTATCTATCTATCTATCTATCTATTAATGTCAATATTATTTTACATATATGCAGGTCACCTATGCTGTAGGCACTGATGCACCCCCACATCATCACAGGTGCTGGTTTTTGTATTTAACAATTTTTTAGTCTGGATGTTCTTTATCTCTAGTACATAGAATCTGACTTCTGTTTTTTCAGATATCACCTGTTAGCAGTTTGTAGTGTGTTGCAGGTTTCAGATTGTATTGTTTTTATTATTTACACAAAATACAATAGGGTTGTCAGTGAAAACACTGAAAATGCTGTTGTACTCTTATAAGTTAAATAATGTTTAAGAGATTCAACAAATTACACAGTTTTGAGTTTAGTTTATATATATATATATATATATATATATATATATATATATATATATATATATAATATATATATATATATATATATATATATATAATATATATATATATATATATAATTAATTACTTTTAGAATGTTTGTATGGACTCTCTCACACACACATGCAAACACACATTCCTTAAGGTAACCAATCTTCCAAAGTCTGTGCTAATGGATAAGACAATATTTAAACAGGCAACAACAAGAAGAGGTCAGGTGTCCATTTTGTGTTTGCACTGAAGAGACTGGCGTTTTCATTCAGTGCTAATGGCCATGCCCTGTTCTTCTGAATGGAAGGTGGGTGCTGTCTTTAGTTGGGTAATTGTTAGAGAATAAAGAGCAAATGGATGGAGAGAGAGAACAAGAGGTCAAAAGAGTCAAGCAGGAAAAAAAAGAAGTGTGGCGAACTTATAAGCAGGAAATAAGCAACATGAATAAAAGTTCCAGCTTTTACTCCAGAGCTGTTCCCTATGAGATCTCTATGTAGCATTAACATACATCAACTATGGATTTCACTACTACAAATTCTACAATATTATTATCAACCAAGTTTAGCATTGTATATATTTGTCTGAATACAATGTCAGGGCAAATATAACCTGTAAACCACATTCTGTGCCTAAATTGATTGAATGATTATTTTTATATGATTCATTTACATGTACCTGTAAGTAACAAAAACAACTATCATATAATAAAATCAGTGTTATTTTTAGATTAAACCATTCAATGTTTATTCATACATTCATTATCTTCTGCTTAATCCTGTAATAGTGTCGCAGGGCCATTCATGTTTTTTTGTATATAATTTGTATGTGTGTGTGTGTGTGTGTGTGTGTGTGTGTGTGTGTGTGTGTGTGTGTGTGACTACATGATGTTAGATAAAGCTTAACTGTCGCTGACCTAACACCAGTCCTAATTACTTTGACAATAAGACTGTTTAGATAAACAAGCACACACCTGTTCTTAATTAGTGTAAATGTATTATCAGGCAGTAATTATCATCCTTATTACTGAAAGCTGTGATCTCATTAGTTTTGTTTGGTGTAGGAGTGCGTTTTAGATGAGTCCTCCTCCTATAGTGTAACAGCTAAGAAAGAGAGAGAGTGAGTGTGAGATAGAGAGAGAGAGAGAGAGAGAGAGACTGACTAAACCTTCTCCAATAAACATCTTTTATTTATCCCACAGACTGGTTATCCGTTTAATTATTGCATTGTCTGGGGTCACAGCAGGCTCTGTGCTATTACCATTGCATTTTCTCAATTCATATTATTTAATTTAGGAGCAAAACTAAATAAATATGATGCCAAAATAAAAGTTCAAAATGTGATGTTAAGCTTTAATGTGATTGTTGAAAATGTTCTGTAGCAATTTTTTAAATGATATTTTATTTTTTGAATGTTTTACTTTTTTTTTTTTTTTTTTTTTTTTTTTTACTAAATTTTGGAATTTTAATTACTGAAAACCTTCTCATGCTGCTCATTTAGTTCCTTACATTCACTCTCCCCTAATGGGCTCTAATGAGGGGTGTAGAAACGGTAAAGGGTGAGAAACATTGCAAAAATAAGGGAAGTTGGCATATGAAAAAAAGATTAAATTAGATGTCTGAATAAAAAGTAGATATTTTAAATTCCCATACAAGTGCTTCAGGAAGCCCAGAGCAGGGCACAGTGAATGAAAGCACACAAAACGCAAGAGAGAAGTGGGAGAGAATAGTGTGTAGGTCTTGTCAGTCTTGTTGAAGCTCAACAAAATTAAAGAAAAAGAAAGACAGAAGCATAAAGACAGTGGAATGTCATACAAGAGCGCAATTGAGGGGCTAAAGCTTGAGAGGAATGTGAAAATAAAAGGTTGAATTGGAAGAACAAACATTACAAATAAAAGAATAGCACTTTCTTTACAATCACAGACTAATGATTGCAGTCATTATGGGAGAGAAATGTGCATGTCATTTGGTGGAAAAGATTCTCACAGGCATTTTAATAAATATTGTATTTATTTATTCATTTATATTATTTAATTTTGATGCTGCCTGTCATGGAAATGGCTACAAGTAACACGTGACTTATTTTGTTTAATAAATTTACAGATTTAAATTTTTATTGTAATATGATAATAAATTATTGATGTACAGTCATTGTGAAAAAAAAAAAAAAAACTTCTTAGAGGTCTAAGGTTTGAATATTTTTATCTTATTCTTAGTCCTGTATACAACCTCAGATAAACAACATGCATGACAAATCACACTATGACATTACGGATTTATTGAAAATGTGATTTGTGGCTATTTGTTTATGTACAGCTTTGCAACAGTCATTTTGTTGTAGATTGTATATCATCGTGGACTGCACTGTGGCTTAGTGGTTAGCACATTCGCCATGTCTACGTGGGTTCACATTCCACGTTCTCCGCTTTCCTCCCGCAGTCCAAAAGAACTTTTTAAAGTTATTTTTTTTAAGTTATTTTAAGATAACTTTTTTGTGCTCTAAATTGCACAATATTGTGTGTGTGTGTGTGTGTGTTTGTGTGTGTGTGTGTGTGTGTGTGTGTGTGTGTGTGTGTGTGTGTGTGTGTGTGCATGTGAGTGTGTGCCCAGCAATAGATTGACACCCTGTCCTGGGTGTAGCTGCCCAGCGCAACCCGAAATGTTCTCCCCTGGATGGGTGGAACCTCCAGCGACCCAAGTAGAGGATTAAGCCGAGGATGAATGAATGAATGTAAATCATCGCCACTCCACCAGCATGCTTGACAGTTGGTATAATATATGACAGTGCATTATGGTCAAACATATATTTAATGTTTCTGTCTGTCCACAGAATATTGTTCCAGAAGTCTTGCAGTTCGCTCTGATGCAATTTAATTTATGCTGCCATAATAGTTCAAGGATGTAGATGTTTTTTCCTTGTAATGATTTCAAACAATTGATACTTATTAAGCTTTTTTCTAATTGTACTTCCTTGAACTTGCACATTAAAGACACTACATACCGAGTCTGACATGTAGCTCTTGTTTTGTTTTGTTTTTTTTCTCTAAGCATTGCACAGTCTGATCTTGAAATAAATATGTGACGACTCCCACTGTTGTAACTGTTCTTTTGTTGTGAATTATTTTTCTCACTATGTTCACACAATATGATGCACTTCAAAGTGTTTGGGAATTGCCTTTTATCATTCAATATCACTTTCTAGATTGATGGGCAACAACAATTGCTGATGTCTTTCTTCTTTGTTATCATATTAAGACACACCTAAATACTCCAGATGAGCAAAATACAAAGGCTTCAAAGTGATACCACATGCTAATGTTAAATTAATCAAGAGCATACAATTAACTTACCCTCAAGGGTATACCATATTACTTACTTTTCTTAGTTTATTTGGATACATAAATTGTGTATTTTTAATTAATTTTTCTGGCTTTATTTTTGTTGGATAAATAATAGCAGATTGAAATTTGGGATAGCACAGTAATGTAGTTGGCACCTCTGTCTCACTGGTGAACGAGGTTTGAATTCTGGGTGTAGTTTCTATGTTCTTCCTGTGTCACTGTGGTTTTTCTCTGGGTTCTCATGCTTCCTTCCACAGTCCAAATACATGGATTTGAGGTGAATTTGCTGCTCTAAATTGCCTTATCTAAATTCCCCCTATCTAAATTGTGTGTCTGGTTGAGTGAGTGTGCACGCAGTGACGGATTGGCGTCTTGTCAGAGTCTATCTACCCAGTGCCTGAAATATTTTCTCCTGCATTGGCATGAAACTTTTTGTGACATATTTTCTATTTTGTGTCATGCTTGCTATTGCTTGTGATGGTTATACTAAGACAATTACCAGTTTTATACAGTTCATTTT
Organism: Corydoras sp. C115; assembly: GCA_019802505.1. NCBI lineage: Eukaryota > Metazoa > Chordata > Actinopteri > Siluriformes > Callichthyidae > Corydoras > Corydoras sp. C115. The sequence goes on along the minus strand of JAFMOC010000034.1, from coordinate 2,640,024 downwards.
TTGTTATTCATGTTTAAAGTTTAGATGTAAATATTACAATATATTATTGCAAGATAGTAATTGTATATCAATGAAAATTTACCACTTACACCAAAAAAGCTTATCTGTAAATATATTTTTATGGTGTGGTGTTACAGTGTTTAAGTGTAATCCACTAAAATACAGTGATTAAAATATATTTGAAAGCGAATGTTGCAAAGTAAACTTCAGTGATGATTTTTTTTTATAAATCTAATAATGTGTGCAACTTTAATCACATATATAGCCTGACATTGAGAAGTTGTTTCTTTAACGGAAAGGTTTTTCATTGCCGTTTTCAATGCAGTTTCCAATATATTTTTTTTATTGTCAAATAAAAATATACTGGTCATTCAAAACAGAGACAATGACACTACAAGAAAGAGGTCAGTTTGCTCTGTTACTGTTACATTCAACAGTGATTGTGGATGAATTCTTGTTTGTAAAGAAAAAAAGGGCAGACATGTAGTGTTTGTGTCTCGGACCTGCCTGCCAGGTGCTGTCTGTGTGGACTTATTGCCACATCGAGGAATCTGGCGAATGTGTTAGTTACGTAAAAGCACAAGACAGGAAACAGGAGGAGATTTGAACAGAACAGTAGCAGAAGGAATCAGATGAGTAAAACATAACTTACCACTGGGTTAATAAGATGAGAGCTAGACTTCTAGCATGTCAATAACATATCTGCAATGCAAAATAAATACACATTATTTATGTAAGGAGGACTGAATATAAGAAATAAAAAAAATTTCCTCACTCAGTACTGGGAATTTTACACATACTATTCAAATTTTCCTAAAACAATATAATGGTCAAGTTATAAAGCAGATTTAAAAAAAAAAAAAAAAAAAAAAAGATGAATCACTTATTTGTGCATTTATGTACATTTTTTTTGTTTATATGAATATGGAAAATACTTGATACTGGAAAACCTCCACATTACACACTACACATATATACACATAAACCTCTATCTTGCATCTACAACAGCTGCCACTCTTGTGATAAACCTTTTCACAAGATTTTGGAGTGTGCCAATTGAACCTTTTGGTCCTTTCTGATGTCAGAGTCAGACAGATGCAGAATGATAGAATCTAGACATGCAGTCTTTGTTCACTTTTCCTTTATTGCCTCACAATAAATAAAAAACTGTCCATATTTCAACTGTGTCTCAAACCTTAAACAAAAAGAAAGAGACAAAGGGAGAGTGGGAGAGATTATGATAGTCTCCACAAAAGGATTCTATATTTAATGTAATGTTCTTCAAACCTGCAATCTCAAGCAAACATTTTCAAGGTCATTAAGTGAGAGCGACATCTTTAGTAAGGCCTCCTGGACACCCCTATTTCCCTGTCCTAACAAGTCTAACTGATCTCATCAGTTAATTATCAACCTTACTCTGAACTGAATGAGCTAATTATCAGAATAATAGGGTTAGCTTATACTCATCAGGCAGTGAATGCAAAAAAGCTGTGCACCCCTGGAGTGAGAGTAAGTACTCCCTCTTGATTACACACTGACTTTACTAGTTTATTTCTATAGGCTGATTATTTTCTTAATACTATTAATGATGTAATGTTAAATCAAATTTGAAAACAAAATAAAAAATTATGCTTCATTACAATTCCACACATTTTCTATGTGGACAAACAATAGAATGCAGGAAATTGTGCTCTACATGCAATATAATCATGAAAATGTACTCTCGGATTTCCCAGACAGTTTTATGTCTTTTAATGAGTGACTGTCAAGTGAAGAACATGCAAAGCCCTACATGGTGCTCTCACGATAGTCACATGCCCTTTAAGTGCCCCTCCAGTAAAAATGTGTGCAATGCATAGTGAAGTACCAGCTATGGCTCCCTAAGTGACAGTGTCTTTTTCACTATAGGACATGGTGCAGAGATGCAGTGCTAAATGGGTTACGCATACAGAAATTAACATGAGGTGCTCTGTTAATAAAAAGGATTTTATGTATTTTTTGAATGGCTTGTTATCATTGAGTCTTTTAGCACATGTCACCTTCAAGAGAATGCCAGGGTACATTAACCTGTGTTTCTCCCTGTGTTTCATATGAGCAGTGCATCAATGCAGCTGCTGTTTTGGTCAGGGAAATTGATATTCAGTCTAAAAAATTACATCAATGCTGTTTATGGGTCAAACTGACCTACCCAGTTTAGATTTAATTTAAAACTATGCAAAGGGTCATAAAAAACTTTATTAAGAATTATAGAACAATTATTATATTGCAAGCATGTTTGGGATCCTAATTAATGAAAAAAATCAAAGAGTTATATAACAAAATATGAAGAGAGTAACCAGTATTTCAAACAAACAAAAAGTGAAAATGGGTCAAATTACATTCATTCATTCATTATCTCCCGCTTTATCCTCTATTAGGGTCGCGGTGGGGTTCCCCATGCCCATCCAGGGGAGAACGTCTCGGGCGCTGGGCAGATAGACCCAGGACAGGGCGCCAATCAATCGCTGGGTACACACTCAAACACACTCTATATGGGGCAATTTAGAGAATTCAATTAACTTGATCCATGTTTTTGGATTGTGGGAGGAAACCGGAGAACCCGGAGGAAACCCACACGGACACGGGGAGAATATGGAAACTCCACCCAGATGGGGATTCGAACCAGGAACCCCTAGCGCTGAGAGGCGAACGTGCTAACCACTAAGCCACCGTGCCGCCCGGGTCAAATTACCTGTAACATAATGAAAGGGTAAATTTGGCAATAGTAAATTATTATAAAGAATTAACACTGATATATCAAAAGTATGGAATGAGTTTTTTATATTAGAATAACTTTTTAAATGTTTTTTTCATCTGTTCAGATAGAACAAATTCAGCAAAAAGTGAATTTTCTTTACAGGTGTAAGTGTGTACCTCACTTTGCTGATATTCTGCTAAAGTCTGATGCGTGTACCTCACTTTGCAGAAAATACTTTCTTGAAGGAACAATTAAAAGTATTTTGCAATATGTATAATATCACTGTTACTATAAACGTATTTTTCAAATTTTCCCAAGACAATACATGGGAGATGGTCAAGTTATAAAGCAGATTTTTTTAAATGAATCACTTAATTTGGGTATGTATGTTTTGTGTATGTTTCATAGATGATATCATATCACACATATAATATCAGAGAATAAGAATAGTGCTATGATGCTTGCACTCACCATTTCTCGTTAACATTATCGTGTTATATGTTCAATGTGTCAGAACCTTCTTTTTTTTTATTGTTGTTATGCTGTTGTGTCTAATATAAGTCTAATATATATGAAACTTGATGTAAGGTTTTCTATAAGGTTTTCTATAAGGTTTTCTATAAGTTTTCTAAAAGGTTTTCTATAAGTTTTCTATAAGGTTTTCTATAAGTTTTCTATAAGGTTTTCTATAAGGTTTTCTAAAAGTTTTCTATAAGGTTTTCTATAAGTTTTATATAATTTTTTCTATAAGGTTTTCTATAAGGTTTTCTATAAGTTTTCTATAATTTTTTATATAAGGTTTTATATAAGGTTTTCTATAAGTTGTATATATTTTTATATAAGGTTTTATATAAGGTTTTCTATAAGTTTTCTATAAGTTTTATATAAGTTTTATATAAGTTTTATATAAGGTTTTCTATAAGTTTTCTTTAAGTTTTATATAATTTTTATATAAAGTTTCCTATAAGGTTTTCTATAAGTTTTCTATAAGGTTTCCTATAAGGTTTTCTATAAGGTTTCTATAAGGTTTTCTATAAGGTTTTCTAAAAGTTTTCTATAAGGTTTTCTATAAGTTTTATAAATTTTTTTATAAGGTTTTCTATAAGGTTTTCTAAAGTTTTATAAATTTTTTATAAGTTTTATATAAGGTTTTCTATAAGTTGTATATATTTTTATATAAGGTTTTATATAAGGTTTTCTATAAGTTTTCTATAAGTTTTTATTTTATAAGTTTTATATAATTTTTATATAAAGTTTCCTATAAGGTTTTCTATAAGTTTTCTATAAGGTTTCCTATAAGGTTTTCTATAAGGTTTTCTATAAGTTTTCTATAAGGTTTCCTATAAGGTTTCCTATAAGGTTTTATACAATGTTTTCTATAAGGTTTTCTATAATGTTTTCTATAATGTTGTATGGCTCCGTCTCTCTGGTTTTCTCTCCTCCAGCCCGCAGGCACCCCGCTGTCTCTCACGTTAATTGGCGTCGTGTGCGTCCCGCGGAGGCGCTAAACGAAACATCAGCAATACAAAGAAACAAACTGAAACACAACGATACACAAAGAAACACAAAGAAACAAAAGAAACACAATGGCCGCGGACAGCGCTGACTAACAAAGCAATTAAACAGGAGCGCGCGCACGCAGGCGGCCGCGCGCTTTTCTTTCACTGCCTCACAACAGAGAGAAGAACTGTCCTGCAAACTTTAACTGTCCATCAGACCGTTTACTCATTAAACACTTATAAAAACCAGATATGTAATGCATCAGATTAAATATACTTATATTTATGGAACTATACGCTGCTTATTATTAGGTTACTCTTACCCTTACCTTATAGTCTTTCTCACTGTATTATTTTTATGTACATAATTGTAAATTGTTATTCTGTATATACTGATTTCTATTTATTTTGTAATTATTGTTTTTTTTCTCTTAAGAGATATATTAGATGTATCTTTTTAACTTTGACATACTGTCACTGTGCTGCTAAGAATGTGAACTTGCCCATTGTGGGACCAATAAAGGCTTATCTTATATTATCTACTTGCAGCATCAACTTCTAATTATTATTATTATTATTATTATTATTATTAATTAATTAATTCATTCATTCATTCATTCATTATCTTCCGTTTTATCCTATATTAGGGTCGGGGGGGGGGGGGGGATGGGGTCGCCATGCCCATCCAGGGGAGAGCGTCTCGTCCTAACGTCCTAACCACTAAGCCACCATTCCTCCATTATTATTATTATTATTATTATTATTATTATTATTATTATTATTATTATTATTATTCATTCATTCATTCATGAATGAAGGTCGTGGGAGAGGGGTTACCCATGCCCATCCAGGGGAGAACGTTTCAGGCGCTGGGCAGATACACACAGGACAGGGCGCCAATCCATTGCTGGGCACACACTCACTCACACACACACACACACACACACACACTCTATATGGGGCAATTTGGAGAACTCAATTGACTTGATCCATGTTTTTGGACTGTGGGAGGAAACCAGAGGTCCCGGAGGAAACCCACGCGGACACGGGGAGAACATGGAAACTCCACCCAGATGGGGATTCGAACCGGGAATCCCTAGTGCTGAGAGGCGAACGTGCTAACCACTAAGCCACCGTGCCACCATTTTTATTATTATTATTATTATTATTGGCGGCACGGTGGCTTAGTGGTTAGCACGTTCGCCTCTCAGCGCTAGGGATTCCCGGTTCGAATCCCCATCTGGGTGGAGTTTCCATGTTCTCCCCGTGTCTGCGTGGGTTTCCTCCGGGTTCTCCGGTTTCCTCCCACAGTCCAAAAACATGGATCAAGTCGATTGAATTCTCAAAAATTGCCCCATATAGAGTGTGTCTGTGTGAGTGAGTGTGTGCCCAGCGATGGATTGGCGCCCTGTCCTGGGTCTATCTGCCCAGCGCCCGAGACGTTCTCCCCTGGATGGGCATGGGGAACCCCACCGCGACCCTAATAGAGGATAAAGCGGGAGACAATGAATGAATTATTATTATTATTATTATTATTATTATTATTGTTATTATTATTATTATTATTATTATTATTATTATTATTATTATTATTATTGTTATTATTGTTGTTGTTGTTGTTGCTGCTGCTGTTTTATATGTGAAATGACTTCATTCTATTGACATAAGAATATAAATCGATTAAAAAAATAATTAAAAGTACTTTGAATCGGAGTTCTTACGCGTTTTCTTTGATGCTCTGCCAATAACCTGACTTTTGATACGAAAGAATATGTGTATTGTATATCCAGCTGTGTGCTATTCGGAGGTCAGTCGAGTTAGAAAGTTTGCAACGCGACCAAACACTTTTAGGGCGTTGTTTCAAATCCTAAGCGCGTGTTTGTACACGGAGAGAAAACAAACGGATATGAATCACGCCACGGCGCACAAACAGTTTGCAGAGCAAACATTTATTCAACCCTGTCAAGAGTGGCTCGATTAACCGAACACAGGCCCCGCCTCTTCGATCGCGATTGGACGAAAAGGCAAATGGGGTGGGATTTCCAAAGCCTTTCTATAAATACCGACCTGCGCGCTGCCATCCTCCGTTTAGCGACAGCGGTGGGAGTCTGGAGCGCGGATCTCAGAGTTATTACAGAACGTTGGAAAGCGGCGCGTGCTTTTAAAAGTCGTCACCACAACAGACTGTAAACATACCGCTCGCCACATACGTCATGGCCATGTGTGCGGAGAGGTGAGAGGACCGGGCGCACCGTTTGAAACGGGCACTGCTTTGTTCGCAGCCCCGGGATGAGGATGAGCTCCTTTCTGCTCGGACTCCATCTGTTTTGCACGATCTTATCCGGAGATCCCGGAGTGACCGCACGAGAGCTGGCGTGTGAGGAGATAACGGTGCCGCTGTGCAAAGGCATCGGCTACAACCACACTCACATGCCCAACGCGTTCAGGCACGACACTCAGGACGAGGCCGGGCTTGAGGTGCACCAGTTCTGGCCGCTGGTGGAGATCAGTTGCTCGGCCGATTTGCGCTTCTTCCTGTGCAGCATGTACACGCCGATCTGTCTGGAGGACTACGGCAAACCCCTGCCCCCGTGCCGAAGCGTGTGCGAGCGCGCCCGGGCCGGCTGCGCGCCCTTAATGCGGCAGTACGGCTTCCCGTGGCCGGAGCGGATGAGGTGCGAGCTGCTGCCCGTGCAGGGCGATCCGAGCACCCTGTGCATGGATTCCAACGGCACCGAGACCACGAGCCCGCCCCCCAAGCCCGCCCGGCCGACCGGGTTAGGCAAAAAGGGCAGGAATGGCCCCAAACGCGCGCCTGGAGCTAAAGCCAAGCAAGCGTCCTGCGAGCCAGGGTGTCGGTGCCGCGCGCCCATGGTCAGCCTGTACCGCGAGCGCCATTCTCTGCTGTCCAGCCGAGTCAGCACGGGGGGCATCCCGAACTGCGCCCTGCCCTGTCAGAGCCCGTACGTGTCCGAGAACGAACGGACGTTCACTGCGTTTTGGATCGGCCTCTGGTCGGTGCTGTGCTTCGTCTCCACGTGCGCCACCGTGCTGACCTTCCTGATCGACATGGACCGGTTTAAATACCCCGAGCGGCCCATTATATTCCTGTCCACCTGCTACATGTTCGTGTCGGTGGGCTACCTCGTCAGGCTCGTGGCGGGGCATGAGGCCGTGGCCTGCGACGGCGAGGCGGGGATGGAACACGTGCGTTATGAGAGCGCCGGCCCCGCGCTGTGCACGCTCGTCTTCCTGCTGGTGTACTTCTTCGGCATGGCGAGCGCCCTGTGGTGGGTGATCCTGGCCTTGACGTGGTTCCTAGCGGCCGGACTGAAGTGGGGCAGCGAGGCCATCTCCAGCTACTCGTCCTACTTCCACCTGACCGCCTGGCTCATCCCGAGCGTCAAGTGCGTCGTGGCGCTCTCGCTCAGCGCCGTGGACGGGGACTCGGTGGCTGGCATCTGCTCCGTGGGCAACCAGAACCTGGAGCACCTCCGCGGCTTTGTGCTCGCCCCCCTGATCATCTACCTCTTCGTCGGGGCCATGTTCCTCTTGGCCGGATTGGTGTCGCTGTTTCGGATACGGCGCGCCATCAGGCAGGTGGGCAGGAAGACGCACAAGCTGGAGCGCTTGATGCTGCGCATCGGGGTGTTCGCCGTGCTGCACACGGTGCCGGCCGCGGTCATCGTGGCCTGTTACTTCTACGAACAGCACAACCGGGAGGTCTGGGAGGCCGAGCACGTGTGCACCTGTCCGAACGAGCAGACTGCCCCCCGGCTGCACTACGCTGTCTTTATGCTCAGGTATTTCCTGGGGCTTCTGGTGGGCATCACTTCAGGAGCCTGGGTTTGGTCCGGGAAGACGCTGGACTCGTGGCGCACGGCGTGCACGCGTTGCTGCTCGGGCACCAAGGGCACGAACGTCTCCATGTGTAGTGACGCAAGCACGAGGCTGACCTGGAGGTCGGGAACTGCCAGCTCCGTCTCCTGCCCCCCGAAACAGATGCCCCTGTCGCGCGTGTGAAAACCGGCCCATGTGATGGGACACATGAAGTCATAAAAACCAATCTACCACATCACTGACTCTTTGCAGCATCACTGACTCAAGGGACATATCAGAGAACTCAACTGACCCCTCATTTGTCAAGTGCCTTAAATTATGTCACAGAAGTGTTTTTTTGTTGTTCTATTTTATGTATTTAATGCAGATTATTCAGTTCTAAATCTTGTCATTTTTACGCAGAGTGTTTATTATTGTTGGACTTACTTTTCTATTTTGTTATTTTGTCAATAAAAACTTTAAGATGGTCTATTTAATCAAAATTCTGTTGTTGTTTTTAGTAAACCAGTTATCAGAAAAAGAATAAAACACAAATTCTTTAAATATCGATACTTTAATTTTTTGTCTATCATGTTTCGTCAAATGAGGGATAGTAATATTAATACATTTTATTTTTAGATGCCTTTCTTGACACTCAATGTCGCCTTACATCACAAATATAAATGCTACCTTAGAACTGGTTAAATATTCTTCAGTGCTTGATAACCCATATATAATAACTTTAAGGTCAAATCACTTAAATTAAATATATTTTGATGCATTGGCTCATGTTTATTGTTTGAAATCAATTAAGTTATTTTTCTTCTTAAAGTGATTAGAGGCTCATCTTTGATAAAGAGTCCAGCCCAGCGCTGGAAACGTTTGCCTCTGGATGGGCATGTGGAAACTGACCATTGCCCTCCCCCCATGGTGACCCTGCCCTGCGAGCACCATCCTATGCAGGGGGGGAGGTCATTAAGAACTAGAAAACCATGAATAAAAATATTGCCTAAAATGTTTATTTAATAATCATTTAATATTATTTAATAATAATAATCAAACAATTATTTAATAATCATTAATTGTGCAGATTAATTCTATTAAAATAATTAAGTAAATTAGCTATTCGGAAAACTCATACTTTGTCTTATTGATTTCCTCACTGTTTTCATACATGCATGAAATTAGTTATTAGTTCAGAAAACAGTAAACTGGCATTTTGCATGCAGATATGCTTTATAATTAAGTTTATTAAAATGCGTGTTTACAGCATTTACAGAAATATAGCAATCTCATCAATTTAAACTGAATATATTTCAAGAAAACCTTCAAAATAGTTTGTGGAATATTTGGACATTCTCCTCATGCGTCTTTGTGTTTTCTGGTGGGGAGGGGGGGGGGTTGCATAACATGCCTCTCTTGTTATCACCTATAGACTGGTGATAGATTGGTGATTCACAAACCTAAAATTAAGATTTCATTAGGTAAGACAGAGGTTGCAGATATGTTACATACATTTTCACATCAGTTTGCGAGGGACTGCTGAATAAGGTGAATAGTTAGTTTGTGTTCATATACCACAGTTTGTTTAATATGCTATAATGTAATTTGCAATATGCCATTTTATCAAATACAAACAGGCCTCCACTATTGCAGGCAAAGACTAAGTTCTATTATCCTGTCTATTAACATAAAATCAATCACATCTTACATTATGTCAAGAACACAACACTCAACTTAGTTATAATGAGCAACTTATTCTAAATATAAATATCATTATATAGATATTATATAGAAAATATCATTATATAGAAGAAAATAGTGGCCATAACTAATCTGTAACATCTTTATAATTAATAAAAATTATGCAGAAGTATTGAGATATGAAGCTTATATGAAAGCACATTTCCACCACTGAGATGAAAAAAGACAAAGGTAAGTTAAAATTTTGACGTTGTATTACAGTGGTGATAATTCCATTAAAAGCTATAAAACGTGTATTTATTAACAGTATTAATGGGAAAATATTTTTTGTAAATAAAATAATATGAGTATTCACAACTGTAGCTTTTGTGTTTGAAAGTTTACTTTAAAACTTTAAAATTAACTTAAAAAAAAAATTAAGATTTTTTAAAGACAGAATACACACATCAAACTGTTGCAGTGAATAAACATCTGCAACAAATGAGAGCTCAACAAAGATGACAGACGAGTGTCAATAGTCTTCTGTTAGATGTAATCCTACTATTGTCAATGAATCCATTAATGACATGACAGTGCTGCTTTTAATTTTAACAAGTGGCTTCTGTGTGATTGTTTTTAATGAACATTTTAATGCAAATTTAGTGCAAATTTCTTTGTCTGATTTGAACTGGCTGTGATATATTTCTTGGAAGTTTCTTTTTCAAGAGCATCCATTAAGTTTTCTGATAAGGATGAAATAATGATTGCCTAATTAAAGCCAATATCTTAATCCTATTAAATTACATTTGGGATTTAATAGAGGTGTCAAGATATGATAAAGACTGGTAAAAATAAATACACAAAACTTTATACTGTATACTTGTTTTTTTCAAATGGATCAATACTGAAACTAAAACCAAGATTCGGTTTTCCAGAAACACATCACAGTTATTTAAAAATGTTGGTTTTTATATTCCAATACATTACTCATAGTCTGCTCTAACATAAAATAAAAAAGTATTTTTTAAATGCATTTTATATTTTACTATATTATGTTAATACATGGGCGGCACGGTGGCTTAGTGGTTAGCACGTTCGCCTCTCAGCGCTAGGGATTCCCGGTTCGAATCCCCATCTGGGTGGAGTTTCCATGTTCTCCCCGTGTCTGCGTGGGTTTCATCCGGGTTCTCCGGTTTCCTCCCACAGTCCAAAGACATGGATCAAGTCAATTGAGTTCTCCAAATTGCCCCATGTAGAGTGTGTGTGTGTGCGTGTCTGTCTGTGTGAGTGAGTGTGTGCCCAGCGATGGATTGGCACCCTGTCCTGGGTGTATCTGCCCAGCGCCCGAAACGTTCTCCCCTGGATGGTCATGGGGAACCCCCCCACGACCCTAATAGAGGATAAAGCGGGAGATAATGAATGAATGAATGTTAATACATTAAGCAGAATGGTGGCTTAGTGGTTAGAATGTTCACCTCAGTGCTGGGGATCCAGGTTTAAATCCCAATCTGGGTGGAGTTTCCATTTTTCCACATTCTTTTCATGTCTGTGTGGATTTCTTCTGGGTTCTCCGATTTCTTTCCACAGTCCAAAAACATGGACTCAAGGTAAATTGAATGTTCTAAATTGCCCCATATAGAGTGTGTTTGTGTGTGTGTCTGTGTGAGTGAGTGTGCCCAGCGATAGATTGACGCATTGTCCTGGATTTAACTGCCCAGCACCCAAAATGTTCTCCCCTGGATGGGCATTTGGACCCCCCCCCCACGACCCTATAAGAAGATTAAGCGGAAGATAATGGATGAATGAATGTTCATTCATTCATTCATTCATTCATTATCTCCCGCTTTATCCTCTATTAGGGTCGCAGTGGGGTTCCCCATGCCCATCCAGGGGAGAACGTCTCAGGCACTGGGCAGATAGACCCAGGACAGGGCGCCAATCCATCGCTGGGCACACACTCACTCACACAGACACACTCTATATGGGGCAATTTTGAGAATTCAATTGACTTGATCCATGTTTTTAGACTGTGGGAGGAAACCGGAGAACCCGGAGGAAACCCACGCAGACACGGGGAGAACATGGAAACTCCACCCAGATGGGGATTCGAACCAGGAATCGAACTGGGAATCCCTAGCGCTGAGAGGCGAACTTAAGCCCTGAATTGATATATTAAAATATGGAAATACATTTGTATTGAAAATCTAATTCTGAAAAATGTATATCTGTTAGTCAGACCCACTCTTTTTTGTCCTGACTTTCGCTACTGTCTGATGTTTGTTCTGTCATCATGGTAGCCAGCAGGATTTGTCCATCTCTGTTCGTGTATGGTGGTGTAATGTTTCTTGGCTGTACCTGGGGCACAGTAAACAGGGATGGGGCTTTAAAATCATTGTTCAAAGTAGAAACATCATTCCATAGTCTTGCTTTTTCTTCAGGATTCTGAGCAACTTTATTGCAAATTCGTTCAGAGTGCATGGTGGTGGACATCATGATGTGGCTGCGGTCATCATTATACAGTTTGTTTCTGAAAGGTGAAGTCATGGAACTTGAAGACTTTTTGCTGTCCAACTCTTTCCAGTGTAAATCCCTTTGGCTTTTATTCCACCTCTGGGCCTTATGTCCGTTTCTTTGTGTAACACATTTTCTCATCACAGTCATCATTTCAATGATGCTAAGAATCACAGACAAGACTGTATTTCCCATCATCCACTTCAGCAGCAAACTTTTCTCTGTAGGCTTGGATGTAAAACATTCCACCGCAGGATAGCATGGTCCCTCTGAACACAAAAACACTGGCTGTACTGACTGTCCATAAAGAATGTATTGACTAGAACCAAATGCTACTTCAATAACAATGCGTGCAGCCAGGTGAACCAGGTACAGTCTTGTGTAATGTTCTTTAATTTCTTTATTTAAGGGTAGTTTAATTTTGCTTGGAATCTGCACAAGGTGCTCAATATGGCAAGGAAAAGCAGTTAATAGTTTGTGTGTATAGTGTGTAGTGTAAAGAATAGTAGGAAGACAGATGCACACTAACTGAAAGAGTGAAAAGTGATAAAGAGTGATGGGAGAAAAGATGTCAAAACAGATGTTGGTACAGCCTGGGTAATTCGTGTTGCACACAAATTTCTTCTCGTCATCTCGAAAAAGAGGGAAACCAGCAAAAAGAAGAACAGAAACTCTCAGGAATATTAAAAGGGACAGCCACAGTTTACCTGCAAAGCCAGAAACACAACCACAAAACACTACATTCAGGTCAAGTAATAATTTTTAAAAATGGTGGATCTTTTATGAATTATAACTATTTTTTCATACTAAAGTTTTCAATGTGTTTTTAAAAAAGAAAGCATATGAAATAACTTTGTACCTTTTCTTTCATTTATGAACTTTAGTTCACCTTTAAAACGTTGAAATAATAAATAATGTGAACTTTTTAAGATAAAAGAGATAAATAGGAAAATTATAGTACATAAAAGTCTCAAATCTCTTAAATAAATTAAAAACGTGGATGGCATGGGGGCAGCATGTTCGCCTCTCAGTACTGGGGATCCAGGTTTGAATCCAGAGTTTTCATGTTCTCTCTTTCATGTTTTCTTTCAGATCTCCGACTTTCATTCATTATCTCCCGCTTTATCCTCTATTAGGGTCGCGGTGGGGTTCCCCATGCCCATCCAGGGGAGAACGTTTTGGGCGCTGGGCAGATAAACCCAGGACAGGGTGGCAATCCATCGCTGGGCACACACTCACTCACACAGACACACTCTATATGGGGCAATTTGGAGAATTCAATTGCCTTGATCCATGTTTTGGGACTGTGGGAGGAAACCGGAGAACCCGAGGAAACCCACACGGACACGGGAGAACATGGAAACTCCATCCAGATGGGGATTCAAACCGGGAATCCCTAGTGCTGAGAGGTGAACGTGCCAACCACTAAGCCACTGTGCTGCCCGATCTCCGATTTCATCCCACAAATTTAAATAAGAATTCTAGGTAAGTTGGTTGATCTAAATTGCCCCTTTCTAAATTTCCCTTATATAGTGCGTGTCTGTGAGTGAGTGTGCCCATGGAAAAATCGGTGCATTGTCTTGGTGTATCTGCCCAGTGTCCATTAGGATTAAGCAGCAGATGATAAAAGATCATTTATCTCCATTTATAGATCTTTAAAATGCTCTCAAGGCGGCACGGTGGCTTAGTGGTTAGCACGTTTGCCTCTCAGCGCTAGGGATTCCCGTTTCAAATTCCAATCTGGGTGGAGTTTCCATGTTCTCCCCGTGTCCGTGTGGGTTTCCTCCGGGTTCTCTGGTTTCCTCCCACAGTCCAAAAACATGATGTTATGATCAGGAGGCGCTGTCCGTTCAAAGGAGGCGCAGCGCGGTGCGTGGGGTTGTAGGAAGTGAGCCAGGCGACCAGCTAAGCAAACAAAGAGTACTTTTATTTGCTGTAACCAGCGGGAACGCCGCTGAAAGCAAGGCGAGACGTGCCAGGAGCCAACTACATACAAAATAACAAAATAGCGGGAACGCCGCAGAAGGAACGGCGAGACGTGCCGGAAGCAAAACACATAAAAATAACTAAACCCAACCGAACACCCGACGTGGCACCTATGCGTACAAAAGCACATACACATGCAAATGCTGGCCTGCTGACACACGGCACATGCGCGCTTCAAGTTCAGTCAGCAGGCCACATGTGATCAGGTAGGAGCCATTCCCCACTCAAGGGGATGGGCCCTACCTACGGGAGCCCTAAACGAACAAACCCGAAACACGAGAGACAGGGGGGAGTGGCCCAGCCCTCCCAACCTGACACATGAATCAAGGTCAATTAAATTCTCCAAATTGCCCCATATTGAGTGTGTTTAAGTGAGTAAGTGTGCCCAGCGATAGATTGGTGTCCTATCCTGAGTGTATCTGCCCAGCGCCCGAAACGTTCTCCCCTGGATGGGCATGGGGAACCCCCCCGCGACCCTAATAGCAGATAAAACGGAGGATAATGGATGGATGGATAAAATGCTCTCAAACTAGATTATAGTATCTGGTTTAGCTTAGTGGAGATCTTTTACAAGATTTGTAAATAGAAAGCAAATAATAGGTGATTTAAAATCTTTTTAGCACACACACACACACACACACACACACACACACACACACACATTCAACACATTCAATTCACTTACTGAACTCACCCCTAATCAGCTGTAATGACTTACGTGTTTATGTTTTAAATCTGTGATACTAATTGATAAATGAGTAAATTGATTAATAATACTATGTGATCATATGGAAACTAAATTCTCTACTTGCTGCAAATTGTATGCGTTCATCACATGTTAGTTAATTATAAAAACAGGCTCTATGTTCTGAGAATGTCATTCCATGTGTCAATATGGAGAATTTGCAACTTCTATTGCTATATTAATTTTAAACGTTTCAAAAATAAAAAACATTATCATTATTGTTAAAGTTTATTCTAATTGTGCTACTTATAAATACAAATAAATAAGAAATTACTTACCAATGAATGTGAAATTTTGGCATACGCTGACAAAGAGTGTTGTATGTAATGTTTCCATTTTGATGCATGAACTGATTGTTAAATCAACAGTGCATACAGCATTAATGATGAGTATTAAAAATGAATAAAGCTGTTTAATAAACACTAGAGATGTCTCTTCTTTGTGATCTGACTCCTGAATCTAAACCTTACCTCAATCTTCTGTCTGTACAAATGTAATGACAAACTGTCTGACATGTATGTGCCTGAAGGTTTAGTGTCTATTCTTACCTCAGAGCTCATAGCTGACTTTGTTCATGTCAGGAACCTGCCACTGGTCACATGCCTGAACTTTCAAACAAATAGTGGGTCAGTCTTGGAAACAAAAAAGAAATGCACACAAACACTCGTTACACTTATGCAAAGTCCGCTCGATACTTATAAGACAAAATATGATTGAAAGGAATTAATCAAAAAAAGGAATGAAAGACAGATTACATATATCATGGTATAACTTTGATGTACCTGTAATTTGTGTGAGACAAATAAAAATGTTAAGACGCAACTTTTATTAAATAAATTCCATTATTTCACCAATGATGCTTCTTTATATAAAACAGAGAACATGTCAAGATAATATACATGATTAATAACTGCTGCTGTTACTAACCACATTAAGTAACTACTTGTAATGAGAAATCATCAAATACATCCAATTTCCCCCTTAGAATTAAAAAAAATAATAATATTTATAATTTTAGGGAGGCACTGTGGCTTGGCACGGTGTTTCCTGGTTTGAATCCTAATCTGGGTGGAGTTTCCATGTTCCCTTGGTTTGGATTTTCTCCGATTCCATGGGTTTTCATGGGTTTTCTCCGATTCCTCCCACAGTTCAAAAACATAGATTTTAAGTTAAATTAGTTGTTCTAAATTGCCCCTATGGACTGAGGCAAATCTGTCCAGTGTGCAAAACTTATGATGGCTATGGGCAACCTACCCTGCGACCCTAATAGAGGATTAAGTGGAAGATAATGAGATTTGTCATTTTAGTTTAGAAGTAGGAACCATAATGTGATCTGGTTGACCAAGAAAAACTGGTAGGAAGGACAAACCAAAACTTATATACTTTATGGAAAATAATATTGAAAAACATACACATTACACTTATAAGAGCTTTACGATAAGGTGGTTCTAATAAAATAGACAATGAAGGAGTACCTAATATGAAGTAGTCTGAACACAGTTCTGGCATTGTAATGCAATAATAATGAATAAGTGCTTTTTATTTTTTATATACAAAATTCCAATATCATACAAATTACTATATTCATTATAAAATTATTTTTAAATAACATTTTCATTTGCAATAGTATATAATAAATTACAAGTGTATAATAATGGTGATACAGCAAAATACATAATGATATACAGTATATTGTGAGGATAAATTTAATCTCAGAATAAATAATGTAAAAACTAATGTTTAAACCTTCATTATTTTCTATATATCAATGCGGTGAACAATATATATTATTATTATTATTATGCACTCCATCCTGCCTGAAGTACACTTTCGACCAAAAGGCAACATTCCAATAATAATAAAAACATTTAACAGTTGAAACAGTGAAATTATTATATAATTATATCATTTACATATTGCCCCCACCTTATATAATGTGGAATGAAACAAATTCACAGTATAATATACTGTGGCAGATTCTCTAATCAAAATATCAGTCAAGCACCAAGAATCTTTATACACAGTGTAGAATGCGTTACGCAGTTTCCTACAGAGCCTATTTTGTCCAATAAAAGCTAGCAGGCCAAATTAAGTTATTATGATATTATTACCAAACCTACAAACAATTATCATAAGTAAAACGGATTTGGAGATTTGTTTAATAGTTGCCAATCAAGACCATTCATTCATTCATTATCTCCCGCTTTATACTCTATTAGGGTCGCGGTGGGGTTCCCCATGCCCATCCAGGGGAGAACGTTTCGGGCGCTGGGCAGATACACCCAGGACGGGGCGCCAATCCATCGCTGGGCACACACTCACTCACACAGACACACTCTATATGGGGCAATTTTGAGAATTCAATTGACTTGATCCATGTTTTTGGACTGTGGGAGGAAACCGGAAAACCCGGAGGAAACCCACGCAGACACAGGGAGAACATGGAAACTCCACCCATGGGGATTCGAACCGGGAATCCCTAGTGCTGAGAGGCGAACGTGCTAACCACTAAGCCACCGTGCCGCCTCAATCAAGACCAGTTATCTAATAATGGTCACGTGCAGTGCACTGTTCCAGTCCTAAAGGGACATCATCCATGCTGGGCTCTAATTATGGGGCTCAGATGCAATGACTCATATAATTCTTTATACACCACGTTTAAAAGGTGTGTCGGAGTCTGTAACTCACCAAAGCTTGTACCATAAAATAAAAACATCTTAGCACCCAAGTTGCTAACAGATTTGCAATCAAGTTAGTTAATCAGATGAACTAGAAAGAAATCCCCTGGCACCTTAACAAAATTAAACTAAAAAACTTTTTCGGCTTTACACATATTAAATGTAAAGCATTTAAGGGCATAAAGCTATTTAAGAGGATACATTAAAAGGTTCAGTGAAAATGTAGGTTTAAATAAATTGCATTTAAGTTTATTCTGCAATAATTCACAATATAAATTAAGTTTTAAAAAAACTTTTGAAATAATGATTTAGGGCAGTGTTGTATGTTAAATCACCCGAAGGGCAAATGCTAACAATCCAAAAATCGTGTTAAATTTGTTTTAGAATACACTCATGATGTCATGTTAGCTGTTCCTCTAATGGCAGACCTAGATAGTTACATTTTTAAGCCTTTAATATGCATACATTGCATAATATGCATACATGTAAACATAATACTCAAGCATGAGCTAGTATAGTGTACAGTACTAAGTGATATAAGACACAGCTCCATCTGTTTAGTCTGCTGTTTACATCTCATCAGAAATAATCCTCTGTTTCCACTTAAACTGGATCATGTGGGTCTCAATTTTTGAGAATGGTCACAAACATGTCATTGGAATACTGGATAAGAGGAGCACTATTTCTTTAAATGCACAATACAAAATCACATACTATCAAATAGTACTGCTAGTATAACTTCAGGTTAACATTCATCAATGACTTTGCAGTCAAAGTTTTCTTTTTGTTTAGCAGCAACACTGGCACTTTTCTAGCAGCGCTGCGTGATAGTCGGCACAGTACAGCATTGATTTTCAGCATTGCATTGATTGCTTATATTTAGAATCTGGCAGTGTTAGGATAAAATGGCTGGAACCCATCTTGTCACATTCAGGTTATCAGCACTGCTTGAACGTATGTGAGTGGTTTTCCTAAAGCTCCTATAATCATCATACATCTGAGACATTGCCTGGAGAAGAGAAAAAGAAGCTGCAATGATTAACTGCTCTTATATTTATCAATCCTTATGTCAAGTATTTTCAGTATTATAGGTGGGTTTTAAGTCGAAAAGTCCATTAATTCATCTATTCACCCAGTATGTTCTTGTTAATTAATTACTTTTATAGATGGGGCACATGTGGGTGGGTGGGTGGGTGGGGGGTGGGGGGGGATCCCATGCCAATCCAGGTGAGAATGTTTCCGGTGCTGAGGAGATACATCCAAGTCAGGGTGCCAATCTATTGCTGGACAGACTATATATATATGAGGCAACAGAGCAGCTAAATCAGCTTGAATCCATGTTTTTGGACTGTGGGAAGAAACTGTGGGAGATCCACAGCACTGAGAGGCGATCGTGCTAACCACGAAGTCAATGTCATTATGCTGTTCAGTCATGTGTTTAGTCATAAAGTTTCTCCTTCAAATGTACCATGGGAGTAATGTAATATGGTTATGTAATAAATAAAATTTATAAAATATTTTCACACTAAAAAAACTAAAAGAACACTTGATTGGCCTGATGCTGGACAATGTTGCTTTCTATTTGCATAAAGTTAATCTTTTTTATTATTGCTAAATGAAAATGAATGACATCAAACCACTTGTTTCTTGACTTGTTAATAAAAATGTAAGTAAATACAAGGGCAGCCTATAGTTAATAGCTAATAACACCAGCACACACATATACCGTCAAATCTGTAATTAAAGATTTAATTTGTTTAACCATCAAATATTTTACAAACATTTGTAAATTATTCGAATGAACTAAATTCATACAAATATACATTACCATGTCCTAGTATTCTAATAATGAACCAAGCAAGTGACTTTAAAAACATAAGCATACCTCTAGTTTAAGTGCTCGATCTCTGCTAAGGGCTACTGTAGGGATCGTTAAGTTGTTGGCTTCTGCAAGCAAGCGTAGGTCAAAGTAATATTTGGCATAAATGCTGGAGGGGACGTTTATATTGAACTGCAGCAGTTCCAGAAACTCCCGTTCCAAATCATTCCTATAGGAGCAGAAACAACAGTTTAATAATAAGCAAAGTAAATAATACTACATACTAAATATATCTATTGTTTATTTAAAAAGAATACTATAATCTAACTAATTCATTTCAATGAGGAAAAAAAAATATACTCTGTGCAAGATTTTCATAGATCTACAAACAAATATATGTATCAGGTCTATAAAAATTTTATATTTGAATCTCTGACTATTCATTCATTCATTATCTCCCGCTTTATCCTCTATTAGGGTCGCGGTGGGGTTCCCCATGCCCATCCAGGGGAGAACGTCTCGGGCGCTGGGCAGATAGACCCAGGACAGGGCGCCAATCCATCGCTGGGCACACACTCACTCACACAGACACATGGAGCAATTTGGAGAATTCAATTGAGTTGATCCATGTTTTTGGACTGTGGGAGGAAACCGGAGAACCCGGAGGAAACCCACGCGGACACAGGGAGAACATGGAAACTCCACCCAGATGGGGATTCGAACCGGGAACCCCTAGCGCTGAGAGGCGAACGTGCTAACCACTAAGCCACCGTGCCCTCTGAAATCTCTGACTAATGTTAACCAATTTTTTTTTTCTTTAAATACTTACTAAATAATTCCAAATGGTCTGTCTGCTTACTTTCATAGCTTTTTATAGCATAGCATTTTAATAACATTTATTAAAAGCTTTTTATAGCATAGCATTTTAATACCATTTAACCAATCACATTTCCGTATCATTTGTTCCAGGAGCCAAATCATCTGCCTAAGGCTTTCACGATGAGTTCTGCTGCCTGGTAGCATTTAATCTGGCCACACGAGTTATATATCTACTGCACTGTCAGTTATATCTACTGCACTGTCTATTTATATATATACTTGTATAAATTATATACTTAAAAAAGTTTTATTGCCTTGTGACTTGACCTATGTTTCTTAGCACAACTTTGAAAAGCCATCGTTTACAGATCATAACATATGAACTTTTATGAAATCTCTGTGTGCTAATGGCAAGAATATAAACTGCTGCTGAATGTATGTCAGCAGCAAACCCTCAAGCGATTAACTGCTTAGGAAACTGTGATGATGCGACTGTGATATACATAGGAAAAATATTCATTCGTTCATTATCTTCCGCTTTATCCTATATTATGGTCACAGGGGGGTTCCCCATGCCCATCCAGGGGAGAACGTTTCAAGCGCTGGGCAGATACACCCAGGACAGGGCGCCAATCTATCACTGGGCACATGCTCACTCACACAGACACACTCTATATGGGGCAATTTGGAGAACTCAATTGACTTGATCCATGTTTTTGGACTGTGGGAGGAAACCGGGGAACCCGGAGGAAACCCACGCAGACACGGGGAGAACATGGAAACTCCACCCAGTTGGGGATTCGAACCGGGAATCCCTAGCGCTGAGAGGCGAACGTGCTAACCACTAAGCCACCGTGCCACCATAGGAAAAATATCTTTTCCTGATTCTTATATCTTTTTATTTTGTTTGTTAAATGATGAATTAGGTAAATAAACAAATGGCAAACATACAAATAAACACATTTTTATTGCAAAACTAGAAAGTTTATCAACTTTTAGTGAAATTTGTCTGAAATTATGAATTGAGGCAAAAAGTATTGGATTGCTTATTGCTTAAAAAGTATTGGATCGAATTTCCAAATGTTTTAAAATCAAAGTGACTTTGACTTTATCATCTTGACCCATTTTCTGGAGGGACGTGTAATGTAGATTTAAAAATTTTATCATATGTTTTTTATTAGGTATTTAAATATAATTAGATATTGTAAATATATTATTAGTCAATATTATTAATTGAATCAGCCACAATAATTTATAAATGATTACCAAATTTTAAGGTAATCTTGTTCTTTGGGTCACATCCACTGCTGTTCACACAAACTCACATGTCCTCTATTGTAACATGCTTGAGGATGTGACAGTAGTCCACGTTCCACACAGCCTGGTCATCCCACACTTTAGAGGCTAGCAGGACCGCTCCCAGCACCATGCGCTTCCAGCTTCCAGGACACATGTCGATCTCAGCATAGGACAACAAACGCTCCAGATACACCTTACAGGAAAAAAGTTTGAAAAGTATAGGAGAGGAATTAAGAGAAAACCACAACATATTATCAGACTGCTGGATATTTAATTATTAATTACCTTAATAAATACACAACAGATTGTTCTAAAACAAATACAATGATACAATGTTTAAATTAAAGAAAGTAGTTAAAGATTTTGAGCACATTTTAATGTCAAATGTAAAAAAAGCAGGCAGTGCAAGCAAGTTACCAGAAATTAATTTTAAAAAAGTGGAACACAGAATTAAAAAAAGATAAATTGATGGTCATTCTACTGCGACACAGCATGACAATAATACAGGTATCATCACCTAATCTTTCAATTTTTCTTCTGCATTGAAACCTATTGCTCTGGTAAGTCTATCAGACTTACCCCCGAAAGCCATGAATTTACATCAAGTAAATAAACTTAAGAAATTCTCACTTTATAATAAAACTGTTCTCCTTTGTACCTCAGCCTGTTATGAGCACCATGCACTTACCTGTCTAATGGCCAACTAACATGTATAAAGTCAGACTGACTTGTCAGTTTAAAAAGGTAATATAAGATATATTAAACCTATGTTCATATGTTCAACCTACGTGTTTATGTGAGTTTGTTTGTGTGTGTGTGTGTGTGTGTGTGTGTGTGTGTTGGGCTTTACCAGTGTAACGATGGCACACTCTGTGCTCAGTTGAGCTGAGCTGAACAGTGTATGAATGAAGTGATAAATATGCCTCTGCTCTGGATTCTCCTTATTATAGTCTTCAGAAACCTCATTTTTCTACATTCAGAAAAAGAAAACAATGTTTATTTGTTTATTTTCTAAGATCTTTGTATTAATTAGGTCTTATGCAGATTACCACAAGGAAACATATTCTATTTTAGAAATTTTATTTGGTCAATATTTTAGTTCACTATGACATATTACCTTCTATTAGGGATAAGACAATTACAGATTTTGATGGTACAATTTTTTTTTAAATAATCAGGATTGTGCAATTTTTCAATAATAACTCTAATAAAAATTATGTTTCTTATATTACTTAATTATTTATCAAATAAAGACAAAAAAAGTGTGTACCTTAATATATATATATATCTGTCTATACATTTGAACGAAAACTATTTTTTTCTGTAAGGACAAAGTAAACAGACAAGTGTGCTGTAAGAATAACTTTATTTTTGTTCCGTGCAGGTTGTACCCTTCTAAGGTTCCAGCTACTGACAAAATGCGTATTTTTTCTATGAATGTCATTGTGACAATGTTGAGGCACTCTTACAATTAATTACTTGTGATGTTTTTAATTATGAATAATTGCACAAATGATTATTCGTCTCATCCCTACCTTCATATGTTATTTTGAGACTTACAAGAAACATGCAAAGAATATCAGACTCACTGTGAGCGGGTGAAGTTTCTCATCAAAGATATCCAACGGTGATTGGTCATCTGCTTCTCTGAATCAATAGTATCAGAATTGTAAAATTTAGACTAATTAACACAAATTGCGGAAATAAAAAGTTAGTCAAAACTGATGAGCAAATCAGCTCATCAAAAAGCATTAAGGTCTGGAAGATATTTTACCTGTTCTTTATGTGGTAATAGATGGCCAAAGAGACACTGTAATACACAATAAAGTAAAATTAACAAACTAATGGAAATATTAATTTACTATTGAAGTTCTGGGTTGTGGATATTGGGTAGTTTAATGATTATTGATGATGTTAAGATTTACTATGTACTAAATGTAATGTATAGTTTGTAATATGTAATCTGTATTTGCTTACCACTTTACGGTGAATTTGAGGTTGGGTCGACTCACTGTGTTATCATCCAGGTAGATTGTAGAACAGGAGCTATATCTCTTTCTGCTACTGTCATCGTGCTAAAAACAGATAAATATATACTTTATACTTCAAACTACTAGTCCCAATTTGAAGTAGACAGAATCATACATTTATTATATATTAAAGTGCTAGTATGATTAGATGCATTATGTTGTGGCGAACATGTCAACACTCAGTTGTTATTGACAATTAATATTAATAAAATTAATAATACTAATAAAACTGCTTCTCATGTTGTAAAGCAGACTTTCTGGTTACACACTCATCTTGTGGTATGTAAAGCAACCCCATGCCAAGATTTATTTTTAAACTGATATAAGAGATAAAACTTACATTTAAATATATTACAATTCCCCGAGATATATATGAAAACATTATTGACACCATTTCAATGCTTAAATATACCCATAACGAAATGGTTGTTATAATGGATGTTACATCAATTTAAAAAAGAGAAATAGATTAGAATAGATTAAAAAATCTTCATCACTTTTATATATAAGCTTAGAAATTAAATTAATGCATTCATTCATGCAATTAGTGCCGCCCGAAATTAAATTCATTTTAGTAAATTAATTCATATTCTATATACATATGTATTGACCTGCTGTGAGAAAATAAAAAAACTCCAAAATCCATTAGCCTTAAAACACATTTCAATTATTGATTGCAAAGAAGAAAATTTAGTAGGTTAGGTAGAATGTCAAACCAAACAAGTACATTCCCAAACACACACACACACACACACACACAGACGCACACACATATATATTTTATATATTATAGTGATAAAGGCACTTCTTACATGATTAATGCCCAGCTTTTTCCGTTTCTCTTGAACTACAAAAAAAAAAAAAAAAAAAAAAAAAAAAGAATGACGTTAATAAAACTGGCATACACAACACAGACACCAAGATAAAGAACGTACTTACATGTAACAATGTAACACACACACACACACACACAAACATCTATCTCTCTTTCTCTCTTGCACACACACACACACACACACACACACACAAACCTAAACACATTCACATAGAGATATTCTTACTTTCTGTTTGGGACTTGCTAAGAAATAAAGTGCAGGCTTGAGGATGATCTGAAGGATTTTCCAAATTGAGGTCTGTAAAAAGAAATCATTTAAAATGAAAATGTACAAGAACTTGGTGATCAAGAAAGAGTAGAGGAATTAAGAATGAAAAGACAAAGATTAATTATGTGATATCATTTTAGCAGCATTTTTGCACATGTATTGTACAGACTTATTTTACTGGGGTTTTGAGGCTTACAGCTGCAGAATGGATTTTGAAACTGGGGAAAAAAAATTGTGAACGACTATGTAAAAGACAAAGGCAATAAGAATATCAAGGAATACAGTATATAGTATAAAAAGAAATAGAATGTGAAGTTGGTGAATAGTGTGGAAAAAAGGGGGAGCAGCTGAAAGGAGAGAAGGTGAGACAAAGATGTTAAGAATACAATTAGTTGTAGTGAGTGTTTGCAACAGGTTTTTGTTTCTTTAGTGTTTTACAGAAACATTCTTTAATTGACCGTAATAACAAAACACCAGACGTAACACGAATATGCTTTAAATTATGTTTGAACAAATAAATCCCATTGTATTTATGTAAATGGATGTGTGGATAGTGTTTTCTGCAAAAGTTAAAATTGACTATGTATAGAAGATTCCACAAGAAAAAGGTTTCTGTAAATAAAATGAAAATGAATTTAATTGTATTGATAGTGGGTGGCATGGCGGCTTAGTGGTTGCTTTTTTTTTTTTTTTTTTTTTAAGCTTCTCAGTGTTGAGGATCCAGATCCAAATCCCTATCTCAGTGTATCAGCCAAATGCCCAAAACATTCTCCCCTGAATATGAAACCCCCCTTCGAGACCATAGTAGAGTATTAAGTGAAAGATAATGAATGAATGAATTAATTAATTAATTAATTAATTTAAATGTTAATAATTATACAGTATGTTTTTTAGTTGCTGCTAAATTTTAATTTAAGGCAGCACGGTGGCTTAGTGGTTAGCACGTTCGCCTCTCAGCACTAGGGATTCCCGGTTCGAATCCCCATTTGGGTGGAGTTTCCATGTTCTCCCCGTGTCCGCGTGGGTTTCCTCCGGGTTCTCCGGTTTCCTCCCACAGTCCAAAAACATGGATTAAGTCAATTGAATTCTCAAAATTGCCCCAGCGGCACGGTGGCTTAGTGGTTAGCACGTTCGCCTCTCAGCGCTAGGGATTCCCGGTTCGAATCCCCATTTGGGTGGAGTTTCCATGTTCTTCCCGTGTCTGCGTGTGTTTGCTCCAGGTTCCTCCCACAGGTTCCTCCCACAGTCCAAAAACATGGATCAAGTCAATTGAATTCTCAAAATTGCCCCATATAGAGTGTGTCTGTGTGAGTGAGTGTGTGCCCAGCGATGGATTGGCGCCCTGTCCTGGGTGTATCTGCCCAGCGCCCGAGACGTTCTCCCCTGGATGGGCATGGGGAACCCCACCGTGACCCTAATAGAGGATAAAGCGGGAGATAATGAATGAATGAATGAATGAATGAAAAATTGCCCCATATAGAGTGTGTCTGTGTGAGTGAGTGTGTGCCCAGCGATGGATTGGCACCCTGTCCTGGGTCTATCTGCCCAGCGCCTGAGATCTTCTCCCCTGGATGGGCATGGGGAACCCCACCGCGACCCTAATAGAGGATAAAGCGGGAGATAATGAATGAATAAATGAATAAATTTTAATTTAGTAGGTAATTGTTGAATTTTGGCCTCCACACACACCATCCAAAAACGGATTAAAATTTGATCTTTGTATAAGCAAGACCTTTAACACTCCACTGTTCACATTTTTTGTAAATCCCTTTAGATAAGACTACCCTGTATATTCTATATCTTCTGCTCTCCAGAACACTGACTGCTGAGCATTAGTGATGCTGGATAAGATCCAGCATCACTTAGACCCCCCCACACACACACACACACACACTTCAGTTTCTACAGCGAGCATCATCTCACACCCCAGCAGAATGATCTTGTCTAACACTATGAAGTGACTTAACGAGCGTTAATAAGGCAGTAAAGCCGCTCACCGTCCGCAGGTTCTCGTTCGCTGATGTGTTGCAGTCTGCTCTCAGTCTCATCACCGACAGAGTCCGGCTCCGCGCTTAACAGCGCACGCGCACTCGCGCCCAGCTTCGGGCTGCTGGCGGCGGAGCAGGAGCTGGTGCAGCCCATAATGCAAACACCTCGGATAATCAGAAACAAAATGCCAGCGAGCTGCAATTCCGTTGTTTACGGCTTTGAATGAAGGCCGTGATGGCTGTTCCCGCGGCCGAAGCAGAGGCTCCCCGCCTCCTCCCCCCGTCTGCAGTCCGCACGGCGAGTAATCCAATCAGCCGGGCGCAGATCCGGCTGCCAGCAGCAGGATGAGAGGGATGGACAGGATGAGAGGGATGAGAGGATCACAGAGAGGAGACCGAGAGGAGCAAAAAGCAAACAGCTGAACAAGAAACGACGGAAGGCGTATATTACGGGGGAGTGGCGCGGAAAACAAAGCCGGGTGGGAGGGGTGAGGTCTGTGCAGTCTGAGATCTAACTCATTATTCTGCAATTACTATGAGCGCTGAGCACTCTGACCCTGGAGTGGATTTGTGAGGATGTCCACTCAGGAAGACTGTGGACTGTCTGTCAAGACTGTCTGTGTCCACTTGTTTTTGATCTGTCTTATTGAGAAATGATGGAGTTTAAGGTCTTTGTGGGAATGGCCTTTGTAGACTGAGGCAACAGTTTATTTTCCAAGATCATTTCTAATGTCCTGTCAAGACTCTATTAGGGTGGGGGGGGGGATGCTGGGCAGATACCAAGGGGAACCCATCGACACACTCACTCACTCACATAGACACACACACACTCTATATGGGCTAATTCACTTGACTTCGGATGCTGGGCAGATACACCAAGGACATGGAAACTCCACCCAGATGCGCCAACCCTATCGCTGGGCGAACACACAACCGTGCCTCACCCATCATTCTCACATAGACACACACACACTCTATATGGCTTTATCCTCTATTAGGGTCGCGGTAATTGGAGAATTCACTTGACTTGATCCATGTTTTTGGACTGTGGGAGGAAACCGGAGAACCTGGAGGAAACCCACGCAGACACGGGGAGAACATGGAAACTCCACCCAGATGCGGATTCGAACCGGGAATCCCTAGCGCTGAGAGGCGAACGTGCTAACCACTAAGTGCTAACCGTGCCTCCCGGTTTGTGACCCATTCATTCATTCATTAATTATCTCCCGCTTTATCCTCTATTAGGGTCGCGGTGGGGTTCCCCATGCCCATCCAGGGGAGAACGTCTCGGGCGCTGGGCAGATAGACCCAGGACAGGGCGCCAATCCATCGCTGGGCGGTTTGTGACCCAACACATCAAAATACCACTGATTAATCTTTCATTCATTATCTCCCGCTTTATCCTCTATTAGGGTCGCGGTGGAGTTCCCCATGCCCATCCAGGGGAGAACATCTCGGGCTCTGGGCAGATAGACCCAGGACAGGGCGCCAATCCATCGCTGGGCACACACTCACTCACACAGACACACTCTATATGGGGCAATTTTGAGAATTCAATTGACTTGATCCATGTTTTTGGACTGTGGGAGGAAACCGGAGAACCCGGAGGAAACCCACGCAGACACAGGGAGAACATGGAAA
Source organism: Corydoras sp. C115 (assembly GCA_019802505.1). NCBI lineage: Eukaryota > Metazoa > Chordata > Actinopteri > Siluriformes > Callichthyidae > Corydoras > Corydoras sp. C115. The sequence continues at coordinate 2,611,667 of JAFMOC010000034.1, read as the reverse complement.
CTCCACCCAGATGGGGATTCAACCGGGAATCCCTAGCGCTGAGAGGCGAACGTGCTAACCACTAAGCCACCGTGCCCCACTTGTTTTTGATTTGTCTTATTGAGAAGTGATGGAGTTCACCTCTGCAAAATGGTGGAACGATCTTCCCAACTCTGTCCGTAAGGCAGAATCACTAAACAGTTTTAAGAAACTACTGAAGACGCATCTCTTTAACAAATACCTGTTGTAAAAAAAAAAGGGAGGGGGAGGGGCCGCAGCATCAAACAACAATCAGGTTTGATGAACTTACAGTATAGTTGGTTTTCTCCATGGCTTCTGACTTGTGGTGTTCTCATTTTGTAAGTCGCTTTGGATAAAAGCGTCTGCTATATGACTATGCCTTTGCAGACTGAGGCAACAGTTTATTTTCCAAGATCATTTCTAATGTCCTGTCTTTCTTGTGCTGGATTTCTTCAGACAGCAAAAGGATCCAAATGTTTAATAAAGTAGTACTTCCCATTATTGTGAATAAATCATGGGGGGAAAGTGGTGTTATTTAGGCACGACGGAAGCGGAGTGTTGTTATACCTCTTTTGAGTGATTTATTCACAATAATGCAAACCTTGAGTGACTTATTTCTTTTATAAAACAGTTACAAACACATTATAAAAATTAAGGTTTGATTCATAAAAGCATTTATTGAAAGTAAAATTGTCCATAAACTGTGAGGTAATCTAGTCTGGTTTATAAAGCAAGCTAATCGCTGAGTAACAGGATTTATGTTTCACTAACAATCAAAAACTGCCACCTAGTGGCCAAATTCCAGAACACAATTTATTAAAACAGCCACAACTCATCAGGAATCAGCTCACTGTTTATATTAATCTGTATTTTATCATTCAAAATAATGTATTGTACATCATGCATTGTAATAATTGTCAATAATGTCATGGCTGGACAATTAGCTCGGCGAATCAGGAGTAAGTACCATAACTACCCATTTTATAAGAGCATATAATTAGCTGTACTCTCCTAATTCCTTTTTTTAAAAAGACATAAAGAACAGATGTTATAATGTCCTGATAAATAAGCAAAAATATTCAGAGGGTGTACTTTCTTCTGACCCATGACGCTTGTAAAGGTAGAGGATCTACCTGTTGTAGGAAAAAAAAAAGGGGGGGGGGGGGCACAGCATCGAATAACAATCAGGTTTAATGAATTTACAGTATAGTTGGTATTCTCCATAACTTCTGACTTGTGATGTTCTCATTTGTAAGTCGCTATATGTATATGTAGGATTTGCAAATATTTTAAAAGTATTTTACTTTACATTTTTCACTTGTCATGATATACAATATTAAACAGAATGTTCGGTTCTAATGTAATATTTGGTTCTGTATTTTGCTCTTGTTAGTGATGCTGATAAAATCAAAAGAGAAAAGTAGCTCTAAAGTTATATTCTATTCTGTATATGATGACACTAAGTAGACTATGTTATTCTTGCTTGAATACGTGATGCTGTGATCCGATACCTAAAGTTTGTTATAGTGGAAACGTTGACCTTAGCAATAATGTTAAGAACCTTGTGACATTTGAATGGGGTCGTGGTGGGGTTCCCCATGCCCATCCAGGGAAGAACGTCTCGGGCGCTGGGCAACGATGACCTTATTAAATTAAAAAATCTTAGCAATAATTTTAAGAACCTTGTGAATTATTCATTCATTCATAATCTCCCGCTTTATCCTCTACTAGGGTCGCGGTGGGGTTCCCCATGCCCATCCAGGGGAGAACGTCTCGGGCGCTGGGCAGATACACCCAGGACAGGGCGCCAATCCATCGCTGGGTACACACTCACACACACTCTATATGGGGCAATTTAGAGAACTCAATTAACTTGATCCATGTTTTTGGACTGTAGGAGGAAACCGGAGAACCCGGAGGAAACCCACGCGGACACGGGGAGAACATGGAAACTCCACCCAGGACATTTGAATTATTCATTCATTCATTATCTCCCGCTTTATCCTCTACTAGGGTCGTGGTGGGGTTCCCCATGCCCATCCAGGGAAGAACGTCTCGGGCGCTGGGCAGATACACCCAGGACAGGGCGCCAATCCATCGCTGGGCACACACTCACTCACTAAAACACACTCTATATGGGGCAATTTAGAGAACTCAATTAACTTGATCCATGTTTTTGGACTGTGGGAGGAAACCGGAGAACCCGGAGGAAACCCACGCGGACACGGGGAGAACATGGAAACTCCACCCAGGACATTTGAATTAATTGCAGTAAAATGTTTCCAATCTTACATTAGTTGGGGGTCCTAGGCAATTACTTTTAAAGACCCATCAGTTTAGCATTACATTTTTTACTTAAAACGTAGGAGGTGCAGTTTGCATGGTTCATTTACTCTCAAGTGGCAGGACTTAAATGTTTTTCTGTCGCAGCCACTGGAGGGAGTCAGAGGCGTTTTTTTGGCCCCATTTTATTTTTATTTTATTTAGATGGGATGGGATGAGACTTTATTGTTCCCACCATGGGGGACTTTATTCATTTAGTCACAACAACAAAGGGACAGTTGTGTAAGTAAGCGAGACAGTAAGAGAGAATGTTAAAAAGATATATATACAGGGCACTTCTTTGTGAAGTTAGAATAGTTTTAAAATTCTGGGCTTACAGTTAAATTAATATATGCACAGTAATAGCATATGCCCTATGATTGTTTTATTCTGTCTTCTTTGGTTATCTTTACTTGTTTTATTCATTCATTCATTATCTCCCGCTTTATCCTCTATTAGGGTCACGGTGTGGTTCCCCATGCCCATCCAGGGGAGAACGTTTCAGGCGCTGGGCAGATAGACCCAGGACAGGGCGCCAATCCGTCGCTGGGCACACACTCACTCACACAGACACACTCTATATGGGGCAATTTTGAGAATTCAATTGACTTAATCCATGTTTTTGGACTGTGGGAGGAAACCGGAGAACCCGGAGGAAACCCACACGGACACGGGGAGAACATGGAAACTCCACCCAGATGGGGATTCGAACCGGGAATCCCTAGCGCTGAGAGGCGAACGTGCTAACCACTAAGCCACCGTGCCGCCTTACTTGTTTTAATGTTGTCAGAATTTATCTTTTAATACCTATTGTAAACTGTAAGGTGTCCTTGAGTTTCAGAAAGGCGCCTATGAAATAAAATGTATTATTATTATTATTAGTAAGACATATGTGATATTTGTCTCCCCTGGATGGGCTCCCCTACCCCACACCATGACCCCTAGGATGAGATGTTAACAATTCTCACACAGTTGAGGAAAAAAAGACTAGAAACCAAAAACAGAAACGTATTAGATTTTCTTTCTCCTGTCCTGGGTCTATCTGCCCAGCGCCCGAGACGTTCTCCCCTGGATGGGCATGGGGAACCCCACCGCGACCCTAATAGAGGATAAAGCGGGAGATAATGAATGAATGAATGAAATACACATCAGCTTTAAAAGAGAAAAACAGACTGTAGTGGAATGGCGTGGTGGCGTAGCAATCTGGGTGGAGTTTCCATGTTCTCCCCTTGTCCGTGTGGGTTTCCTCCAGGTTCTCCGATTTCTTCCCACAGTCCAAAAACATGTCGTTCAGCCATTATCTCCTGCTTTATCCTCTATTAGGGTCGCGGTGCAGTTCCCCATGCCCATCCAGGGGAGAACGTCTCGGGCGCTGGGCAGATAGACCCAGGACAGGGCGCCAATCCATCGCTGGGCACACACTCACTCACACACACACACACACACACACTATATGGGGCAATTTTGAGAATTCAATTGACCTTGATCCATGTTTTTGGACTGTGGGAGGAAACCGGAGAACCCGGAGGAAAGCCACGCAGACACGGGGAGAACATGGAAACTCCACCCAGATGGGGATTCGAACCGGGAATCCCTAGTGCTGAGAGGCGAACGTGCTAACCACTAAGCCACCGTGCCGCCCCAAAAACATGTATTCAAGATAAATTGAGTATGTAAATAGTGTGTGTTTGTGTCTCTGTCTGTGCCCAGCGATAGATTGACACCCTGCCCTGTGTGTATCTGCCCAGCACGACCCCAGTAGAGGATTAAGCGGAAGATAATGAATGAATTAATTAATGACTGTAGTGGGATGGCACACAGGTGGCTTAGTGGTCAGTATGTCCATAAAAAATGTGTAAGGTAAATGCATTATACCTGTTAAACTGATTTATAGTCTTAAGTGTAAATAGTAACATTCTGGTTTGTACGGGGCGGCACGGTGGCTTAGTGGTTAGCACGTTCGCCTCTCAGCGTTAGGGATTCCCGGTTTAAATCCCAATCTGGGTGGACTTTCCATGTTCTCCCCGTGTCTGCGTGGGTTTCCTCCGGGTTCTCCCGTTTCCTTCCACAGTCCAAAAAAAAACATGAATCAAGGTCAGTTGAGTTCTCCTAATTGCCCCATAGAGAGTGTGTTTGTGTGCGTCTGTGTGAGTGAGTGTGTGCCCAGCAATGGGTTGGCGCCCTGTCCTGGGTGTATCTGCCCAGCGCCGAAACGTTCTCCCTGGGTGGGCATGGGGAACCCCCCGCGATCCCAGTACAGGATCCCCTCCAGGTTCTCCGATTTCTTCCCACAGTCCAAAAACATGTCATTCATTCATTACCTCCTGCTTTGTCCTCTATTAGGGTCGCGGTAGGGTTCCCCATGCCCATCCAGGGGAGAACGTCTCGGGCGCTGGGCAGATAGACCCAGGACAGGGCGCCAACCCATCACTCGGCACACACTCACTCACGCAGACACACTCTATATGGGGCAATTTTGAGAATTCAATTGACCTTGATCCATGTTTTTGGACTGTGGGAGGAAACCGGAGAACCCGGAGGAAACCCACGCGGACACGGGGAGAACATGGAAACTCCACCCAGATGGGGATTGCCCCTAATTGCCCCATAGAGAGTGTGTCTGTGTGAGTGAGTGTGTGCCCAGCGATGGGTTGGTGCCCTGTCCTGGGTCTATCTGCCCAGCGCCCGAAACGTTCTCCCTGGGTGGGCATGGGGAACCCCACCGCGACCCTAATAGAGGATAAAGCGGAGGATGATGGATGGATTTTTTGTACGGAGGTTTACAAGCTGTGCCAACGTCCCCTTCGCCTGTAATATCGCGAGATTTGTCTCCATAGGTAACGGTAAACCAGTGGGTTTTCATGGAGCGGGCGGAACGACAAAAGGTATTTTCTTGGAAGAAAACTATTTGTTAATGTTGTTTTTCCTCGTTATTTCACTTTTCTTTAAAGCTGTCGTAATGATCAACCCAGATAATATGAATTCGATCGCGACGTGTCTCAGTTAATACGGGTTTACTTCAGCTAGCGTGAAGTGTAGCTCAGTGCTAATTAGCTTCTGTTACAGTTTTATAGAAACAGATAAACATTTAAAACACCTTCTGTGAAAAGTCTCTTAAACCGCTGAAACAGATATAATGCTTAAGCAAACTAGTATACATCATATACCGAGGTTTGGAAACTAAAGCCCAAACGCCAAAAGTACATGTTTTATTTATATTCTGTACAGTTTTGTTCTCTCTTTTATTGTTGGTTGCAAACCACACGACTGGGATAAAACAAGATAGCATAGAACCTGAAATCATTTAAATAAATCTACTAAAGTACGATGACATTTAATGTGAATTACGAGTAGCAAGGCGACTACAGATCATTTTGTAGTGTTAACTCGGTTTGTGACCCATCCATCCATCCATCCATCCATTATCTTCCTCTTTATCCTCTATTAGGGTGGGGGGGGGGGCATCCAGGGGAGAACGTTTCGGGCGCTGAATAGATACACCCAGGACAGGGCGCCAACCCATTGCTGGGCACGCACTCACTCACTCACATATACACACACACTCTATATGGGGCAATTTTGAGAATTCAATTGACTTGATCCATGTTTTTGGACTGTGGGAGGAAACCGGAGAACCCGGAGGTAACCCATATGGATATTGGGAGAACAAGGAAACTCCACCCAGATGCGGATTCGAACCGGGAATCCCTAGTGCTGAGAGGCGAACGTGCTAACCACTAAGCCACCGTGCCTCCCGGTTTGTGACCCAACACATCAAAAAACCACTGATTAATCATTCATTCATTATCTCCCGCTTTATCCTTTATTAGGGTCGCGGTGGGGTTCCCCATGCCCATCCAGGGGAGAACATCTCGGGCGCTGGACAGATACACCCAGGACAGGGTGCCAACCCATCGCCGGGCACACACTCACTCACTCACATAGACGCACACACTCTATATGGGGCAATTTGGAGAATTCAATCGACTTGATCCATGTTTTTGGACTGTGGGAGGAAACCGGAGAACCCGGAGGAAACCCATATGGACACGGGGAGAACATGGAAACTCCACCCAGATGCGGATTGGAACCGGGAATCCCTAGCGCTGAGAGGCGAACGTGCTAACCACTAAGCCAGAGTGCCTCCCGGTTTGTGACCCAACACATCAAAATACCACTGATTAATCCCTGATAAAAGCTCAAAAGCTTTATGCTAATATCATATTAATACTAATATCTTCAACCTGTGTACTGAATAAGTGTGTGGATGGAAATCTCCCAACAATATAGGTCCTGAATCGGGAAATAAGATAAATAATTGTATTATTGTTACTTAATGTAACTTAAAAAACTAATGTTATTTAAACTGAAAGAACATACATTATAAAGCAATGGAGTATTTTCATCTCAGTCCGATGAAAAAAAAAAAGTCGATAATTAGCTTTAAGGATTAGAAGTGTAAAATGTTTCATTACTGCAATTTCCCCCCGGGGATTAATAAAGTATTCTGATTCTGATAACACTACACAACAAATATAAACATTGATTTAACATAATTAAAATTTATGTTACACTTGAATATGATGCAGTCTAATAATCCTTAGTACACAATAGGGCTGTATTCATCTAAAGATTTTCATAGTCGAATCTGCTTCGTCAGATTTTCCTTATAGCCGACTGATAGTCGAATCAGTTAAAATTTCACCACAATATGGCGCTAAGGGCGTAGTTTAAAATTTTTATTTTATTTTTTATATTTTACTTGTTTTTCTAACAAAAGAAAACCTTTTTTTGTTGTTTTTCTTTTTTCTTCTAGAAATTAGGATGATTTTATTTGACAAAAGGCTATATATATAACGAAAACAAAGACATTTCATGTAAAAACTAATGCTTAGCAGCAGCCATGGGCACCCCCATGTGGTCAAAATGGTACATTCGACTATGAGGTTCATCGTCGAATCAGCGAATATTGCAGCTCACCCCTAGTACACAAATATGTTCATGTTCACATGCAACTACAGCATCTACAGTGGTGTTAAAATTTAGGGTTCAATAACTACAAAAATAGGGTTCAATATTTCTGCATAAATTTTAGCTGGACTTTCAAATTAGTCCTCCTTCTTTTTTCTCTTCAGCTGTTCTTATTAGGGTTTGATACATGGATCATTATTCATTATCTCGTCCCATTCTGACAATCGTTCTCTGTCACTCTAAGCACTCCACTTCGGTGTATTTTATAGTTTAGAGTAATACAATCTCAAACTTACTTCTCCGGAATTTTTGTAGACCCTGCTTATTGCCAACCAGCCATATGATGAGACACTCGACATTAATGATTCGGAAGAACTTGCCAGTTTGTACACACCAACTCCACGCCAAACAGGTTACATGCAGCTTTTACTGTTAACTATTTTAGAACATTTGTCTTACTGGTAAGTGACATTGTCTTGTGATTTCAGTTTTTAAAAGCACAAGCAGACAGCAGCTGAGTGATATGGCAAATCGGGGCCACAGTGAGTTTGGAGAAGACACTAAGGTCAGTATTTTCTCTGTTTATTCCTTAACCTCCAAAATGTGCTTTTGGTAACTAATTTAAGTGTATTTATTTCCTTTATTCAATAGTTAAAAAAGAAAGAGCCACCAGCTAGTTCTCGAGATGCCAGTGAGAATAATGACGAAGAGGATGATGACGATGATGATGATGAGGAAGATGATTCTGAGGAGACAGATTCAGATGATGGGGAACCAGGCTCAGCTCCAGAAGGGTAGGAACAATTAAACTATCATTAGCTTCGGCTGATTTTATGTCTGTTATCACTGTTGCAATCCTCTGACGCTACTATTTTGTTATAAAAATCAAAGGGCAAGGCACTGTAAATCCCTAAGTTCTGCTCAGGGTTCATGGTGGCATGTGATTTTCCACCTTTATGCAAGTAGTATAATTCAAATTATTAAAAACATTTTATGTTAAGTTCATTCATTCATTATCTTCCGCTTTATCCAATATTAGGGTCGCGGGGGGGTTCCCCATGCCCATCCAGGGGAGAACGTTTCGGGCGCTGGGCAGATAGACCCAGGACAGGGCGCCAATCTATCACTGGGCACACACACACACACAAACACACTCTACATGGGGCAATTTGGAGAACTCAATTGACTTGATCCATGTTTTTGGACTGTGGGAGGAAACCGGAGAACCTGGAGGAAACCCACGCAGACACGGGGAGAACATGGAAACTCCACCCAGATGGGGATTTGAACCGGGAATCCCTAGTGCTGAGAGGCGAACATGCTAACCACTAAGTCACCGTGCCGCCCTTAATGTTAAGTAAATTTTTTTGTATTACTTTTTTGTTGCTTTTGCATGACATTTTAGTTTGTAAATGTACAACGCATCATAAATATTTACTTAAAATTTGCATAGTTTAAAAATGTAAAGATTTAAGTTGGTGGCACGGTGGCTTAGTGGTTAGCACGTTCGCCTCTCGGCACTAAGGATTCCCGATTCGAATCCCCATCTGGGTGGAGTTTCCATGTTCTCCCCGTGTCTGCGTGGGTTTCCTCCGGGTTCTCCGGTTTCCTCCCACAGTCCAAAAACATGGATCAAGTCAATTGAGTTCTCCAAATTGCCCCATATAGAGTGTGTCTGTGTGAGTGAGTGAGTGCCCAGCGATGGATTGGCGCCCTGTCCTGGGTCTATCTGCCAAGCGCCCGAGACCTTCTCCCCTGGATGGGCATGGGGAACCCCAGTGCGACCCTAATAGAGGATAAAGCGGGAGATAATGAATGAATGAAAAAAAGATTTAAGTTTTTTTTTACAGTTTGTGGAAATGTTAATGTTTAATTAGAGGAATTTATGATGTCACACATGGCAAAGTCTGGCTCCCATTCTGCATTCTACTTCATCCCAAAGGTGTTTGATGTACTTGTTCCACACCAGCCTCACCCATCCATATTTTTATGGACCTTACTCTCACCTGATGGACTTGTACTATAACACAGTCATGCTTAAACAGACAAGGCTCTTTGCCAAGCTGTTTTCACAAAGTTTAAAACATTAACCTTCCCAAAATGCATGAATAGATGCTTGATTCTATACACCAGTGGCAATAGAACTGAGCAAATCACCTAAATCCAATAGTTAAGAGGTGTGTCTCAGTACTTCAGTTTATATAAATACTGTATGAGTTGGTGGAAAATTTTATAAACTTTTTAAATCTTTAGGAAAATTAAAATGCAGTGTTTACAGTATATGTTTTTTGGGTGTATAATTACCTGTAAACATGTTTTACGTAAAGTAGAACGATAATTTTTAATATTTGCATAAATGTGACTCATCCTCCAGGAGGCAAATACTTTGTTTGTCTTACTGGTCACTCTTGTTCACAGAAGTGATGTGCCACTGTGGCCACCATATTGTTCATCAGAGATTGTAATCTGCAACCTCATCTAGATGCCACTAAAGAAGGTGCTCACTGGGTGGAACTTAAATTGAAGAGAAAGCTAAGGTGGCACAGCTAATGGAAACAGAGATTCTTTTTTTTTTTGGTCTACCTTATGTATTTTGATTTTGTGACAAAAAAAGCACCTTGACATTTCACTTACAATTTTTATTTAAATTCGACTTGCAATAGTTTGTAAATGTTTTTTGTTAAAAGACCTGTTAGAATCGCATTGTGGTAGTCTGTTGTACATTGTATATTTAGGAAAAAGGATTGTATAATTAATATTTTTTGAGATCCTGACTTGCATCTGCTTTCAGGGCATATGATCCAGCGGATTATGACCATCTACGTGTCACAGCAGAAATAAAGGAACTTTTCCAGTACATCACAAGGTACTAAGACACAATTCCACACACCAGAGCTTCTGATTTTTATCTTGAACAGTGATTTGAATTTTAATGTGGAAACAATTGCTTCCTCACCCAACATCTTCCTCACCCAATATTATGAACTATACTATACCCATCCTATAAACAAAGCTCTGCCTTTAGCTTTCGCATATTTTTAATAGAAAAATGCTGTTTTTATTTAGTTTTTATATGATCACTGCTTGGTATTATTGATGTTTATTTCTTTTTTCTTTAGATACACACCACAGACCATCGAACTGGACCACAAGCTAAAGCCCTTCATTCCTGATTTTATTCCAGCTGTAGGAGACATTGATGCTTTTCTGAAAGTGAGTACATTAAGCTAAGCAATGCCATTCTTTTTATATACTCAGATACAGGAGCTGAAGAAATATGCTGCTTTTATGTTTCCTGCTGAACCAGAGTTACATACACATCTTTAAAGACATAATTATGACATAAGACATAATTATGAGGAAAGGAAACTCATCATGTATTAATAAAGCCAAATATTGCAAATTAAATTAAATAGTATTAAATTAAATTATATATATTTTGTGTGTGTGTGACTACATTAAGGAAATAAAAGTCAGAACATGATTTAAATGTTTGGTGTATGTAATAAAATAATGATTTGTTTTTTTGGTGTCCAGGTTCCTAGGCCAGATGGAAAGGTAGATGGTCTTGGTCTGTTGGTGCTTGATGAACCCTGTGCTAAGCAGTCTGACCCTACAGTGCTCTCTCTTTGGCTCTCTGAAAACAGTAAGCAGCACAACACTGCTGTAAGTACAAGCATGTATAGAAATAAGCTGAACATGGCTTTGCCAATTTATCTCAAATTTGAGATGTTTTTATAAATATGTTGATGTTGGTTTTTTTGTTTAATCTGGTGCATAGAAGTAAATAATTTAATTAAGTAAATAATTTAAAAAATAATATTTTTTTAGCAAATATAACAGAAAATGGATAAGTATGGTTAGGTTTTCACAAGTGTCCATTGCAAATGCACCATTATAAGGTAAATGTCAATGTGGCTTAGCTACAGAATATACATATTGTACTTAAATCCTGCTGCAAACAACATTTCACATTTAGTAGAGCACTTCTAAAATCACAACTGAGTTACTTAATAATTTTTAAAAGATTTGTTTATTATAGGAGATAAAAGTAAAGAGTATTGAAAACCCACAAAAGAACCCAAAAGCCATTGACAGTTGGATAGAGAGCATCAGTGAACTACACCGTTCCAAACCACCAGCTACTGTCCACTACACCAGGTAAGTAGCCACTATTCACAAACTAGTATTCTTAAAAGCAGAACGACTTTTAAAACTTCTAAAAACACACTGTTTATTAAATAAATATGTCTTTCTCAGACCCATGCCAGATATAGATAACCTGATGCAGGAGTGGCCATCTGAGTTTGAAGAACTTTTAGGAAAAGTAGGTGTAAAACACACTGTTTTCAGTACATGTAAATACACTGACTTATGTCTGCACAGAATGGAATTTTGCCTTAGATATTGTACTTAACACAAAATTGCTTGTATGTGTATTTCCTCAGGCCACTAGGGGCATTCTAAGCTGTGTTGGAGCATTTATTTATTTATTTATTTTTTTTTTTTTTGCATTTTATTTGATATAGGAAATAATAGCATGTAATAGTGTGCTAGTTTATCATATAATGATATTTAATCATATTTTTTAAAGTGTGAGCAAATAATGAACAGATTTGAGATGTTTATTGATTTACTTGTGCCATGTGAATTGTAAATCTGTTTACACCCACTAAAAATGTTGTTGGGAGATGGGGATCAAAACTCCTCACAGTTTTCATGTGGCCAGGACCTAGATATGGCTGTATGTTTAATATCTCTCTGATCGTCAATATTAAATGCAATATAGATTTCCCTAGTAGGCAAGATCAGACAATCCTGACTAGGTGCCGAATTGGACATGCTGACCTTACCCACCATCACCTCCCGGTTTGCGAGCAAGTTCCAGACTGCCAATCCTGTGCAACTTCTCAAACTATTAAACACATCTTAGTAGAATACCCTGCAATTTTAACCACTAGAAATAACTTTTATAGGGCTGAAAATATGAAAGAACTGTTTGAAAAGATCCCATCGGCTAAAATACTTAGTTTTTTGAAAGTCCTTCATATAAAGAAAGTGTTTTAAGTCTGTGATACTCAGTCACAAAACTTGTCAATGTGCCATAAAATGGCCAATATGCTGCTGATATGGCACTAAAACACACACACACAGAATTATATATATCTATTTCAGGTGAATCTTCCCACAGCGGATATTAACTGTGACTTAGTTGAATACATTGACATAATATGTGGTGAGTTAAAATCCTTTCTATAACATAAGCAGGCTTATAACAAGAACTGGCTTATAACATTAATTGATTGAATTTGTGCAGGTATTTTGGACATACCAGTGTACAAGAACCGAATCCAGTCCCTTCATGTCCTCTTCACTCTTTATTCCGAATTTAAAAACTCCCAGGTTCGTAGCATTTAACATATTTTAACATTCTGATTAAATCTAACATTTATGTTTCTCATAAGACATTCGGCATAAATAATGAATTGATTGTGTAAATTTACACATATGTGATATTTTCATAAAATATTCAGAATATTCAGAGTTTTACATTTGTATTCTATATTGTTCTTTATAACATAATCAGTCCTGTAACGGTGGGTTATTTACTCACAATTGGACACTTTAATATTGACACTGTTGACACATGCCTATTAGTTTTTTCACATTATTCATTGTTCCATTCTGCACTGACCTCATATGGAATGGGTTTAAATTGTATTTATCAAACTATTTTATCTTTTTTATCTTTTTTTATATTTTTAATGTTCTGTATCAGGAGTAAGTACCTGCTACTAGCTTTCAAATTTTCTTTGAGGTCAATAAAGTATACAATCTAAAGTTGTGACCGTGTTTATAGTTAAATGCTTATTTACTGTTTTATTCAGTAGCAGAATATGAATAATCACAAAGCAATCACTGGCTTTGAATTCAACTTTCAATGTGCTTTACAACTGTAAAACTTAAACTGTACTAATCAAACAAATCAATAACAATTAATATTTATAATAATTTCAATGAATTGTCTCCCCTTTTCTATACAAGAACTTGCCTGTTAGTTTTCTAATTGTTACCAAAATTTGTTTTTAACAGTTGGATGACATCAGTTCCTTTTATTGACTTTCATTATTTAAAAAAAATTTTATTAAGTAGATCTAAAGTTAACTGAATACTGCTTAACTGGTAAAGCAATAAAGGTCTTCGTATTAGTGTGTGTATAGTAACCACGCAATCTTAAATGCATCAGGTCCACAATATTCCAAACGTCAGCTCCTAAGCAGTCACGTTTGAGTTTTGGCGCAGCACTGAGTGGCAGCCTGTTCCAGTAGCTCTGTTTTAGATTTTCTACATGCCTTTCTTAATAGGCTTAATTGCATTTATTCTTTTAGATTAGATACCTTTTTATTGTCATTGCACATGTGCAACGAGATTTGAGCAGCAATCTTAGGTGCATAAACAAAAGAATAAAAAGTTTAAAATTTTGATATATATATAATGTCATTAATATTGCACATAGTAAGTTACTTGTACTGGTTTAATTATTATTTGTGCTATATTACTTGTATTAATATTGCTGCTACTGGTTGCTAAATATCATTCATTCATTCATTCATTATCTCCCGCTTTATCCTCTATTAGGGTCGCGGTGGGGTTCCCCATGCCCATCCAGGGGAGAACGTCTCGGGCGCTGGGCAGATAGACCCAGGACAGGGCGCCAATCCATCGCTGGGCACACACTCACACACACACACACACACTCTATATGGGGCAATTTGGAGAACTCAATTAACTTGATCCATGTTTTTGGACTGTGGGAGGAAACCAGAGAACTCGGAGGAAACCCACGCAGACACGGGGAGAACATGGAAACTCCACCCAGATGGGGATTCGAACCGGGAATCCCTAGGGCTGAGAGGCGAACGTGCTAACCACTAAGCCACCTTGCCGCCGTTGCTAAATATCCTCCGGGATAAATAAATTATTCTATCTCTACTAGCACAGTTAACATTACACTTTTTTAATAAAGATTCTTAGTGTTATTCATTGATAGACCTTTTATAATTTTCGTGGTGGTATTTTTCCTACACTTAAATAATATGGTTGTGAAGTTGGCACAAGTTTGGCTTGTGTGTCTAATTATCACTAATTGTCAGATTGTGTATTTATTTCTTTTTCTTTCTTCAGCACTTTAAAGGTTTGGCAGAGGTCCACAAGTCAAACTCGTCGTCTGCTCAACACCCTGCTACAGCTGAACCAGAGACTCTAAAACTAGAGTGATCACACTTTCTCACTCAGTTTTCTCACATAAACACTTTATAAAGTCACAAATGCCAGCCCACGTCCACTCCTCTCATCAATCAGTGGCTTATCTTATGTGTGAGAGGAATTTGACGAAGTAATAAACACTATCAAATGGAATTGTGAATATTAGCCTTTTACTGTCAGAAAGGTAAAGATCATATAACGTTTTGTTGTTTGTACTCGATAGAAAAATATTTTTGTAAATTCACCTTACAATCTTTTTATTTAAGTTAGCCACTAATAAATTGTACTATGATTTATTTACAAATAAATCTGTTTCTTAAACACATTATCAGTTGTTTGATGCTTTATTGCGTAATTTGCTGAGTGAAGCTACTCTTACTCTGCCTTTATGTGCTGAGAGTTTCATTCAGTTTTGGTTTAGTAGGTTTAAAGCAACTTTGCTAAACAAATCGTGGATTTGCCCTGACCTTTTCTGTACTTTTATATACAAATGTATTACATCCTACTCGCTAGCAATCCTCCCATATCATATTTTGCAGGTAGAGTGCCTGATGCATACAAATGGACATAAAACAACATAGATTTACATGAATATAAAAAAAGGTTCAGCGAACCTTATATTATATGCTGTACTTTTAACGGCGTAGCTAGTAACCTGTCTGAGTAACTTCCACAATATTATGTTTGATTCACAGAACATGAGTTTTACTTTAGAGAACCTGACTGAATGATGAAGGCCTTTATGAGATAAAAATCATATTTAGCAGCGAAGAGGACATCAAGGTGTGTAATCTCACAAAATATGTGCTGTGTGAATACATTCATTCATTCATTATCTCCCGCTTTATCCTCTATTAGGGTCGCGGTGGGGTTCCCCATGCCCATCCAGGGGAGAACGTCTCGGGCGCTGGGCAGATAGACCCAGGACAGGGCGCCAATCCATCGCTGGGCACACACTCACTCACACAGACACACTCTATATGGGGCAATTTGGAGAATTCTATTGACTTGATTCATGTTTTTGGACTGTGCGGAGAACCCGGAGGAAACCCACGCGGACACGGGGAGAACATGGAAACTCCACCCAGATGGGGATTCGAACCGGGAATCCCTAGTGCTGAGAGGCGACGTGCTAACCACTAAGCCACCATGCCGCCCTGTGTGAATACAAACTTTAATATTTACCGATTTTCTGTTTGTGATTTTTTGGCTGCTGCTGTTTTTTTGTTGTGTTGTTTATTGCAGAAGGTTGATGTAGTTTATTAATTATATTTCTTAATTTTGAAGATTAATGACTCTCTGACTCGGGTGGCTTAGTGGTTAGCACGTTCGCCTCTCAGCGCTAGGGATTCCCAGATTGAATCCTCATCTGGCAGGAGTTTCCATGTTCTCCCCGTGTCCGCGTGGGTTTCCTCCGGGTTCTCCGGTTTCCTCTCACAGTCCAAAAACATGGATCAAGTCAATTGAGTTCTCCAAATTCCCCCATATAGTGCATGTCTGTGTGAGTGAGTGTGTGCCCAGCGATAGGTTGGCGCCCTGTCCTGGGTCTATCTGCCCAGCGCCCGAGACGTTCTCCCCTGGATGGGCATGGGGAACCCCACCGCGACCCTAATAGAGGATAAAGCGGGAGATGATGAATGAATGAATGAATAATACATTTTGTTTTCTATGGATAAATTGCCCATTTCCTACTCATTTTTATACTTCACAAGCAGGATTAATTTTAGATAAAGTAATTTAACACGATATACGATGTTTTTAAAAATATATATATTAAATCTTTTGCTCGTTTATAAACTATAAACACTGTAAAGTGTTAATAGCGTCCAAAAGGTGTCAGTGTGGAACTAACCGCTCACAGTTCTGAGGTGAAGAAGAACCATTGCTAACGCTTCAGGAATTTTCCATGTCTGTCGGCTCGCGTTTGAAACCTGGGTTCAGCTGTAATTACGTTCCAAAAGAATGTTGATAATTGTTGTTGCTTTGTTTCAACTATCCGCTCAAAATTCCAGCGACTTAATCAACTGAAGGATAATAATGTAAATTGTCATAATATTAACGACACACATAATAGTGAGTCGGTCGCGTACGACCCGGCTCTAAGAGTCGGCTCTTTGAAGATTGGGGAGAACGTATCTTATTTACATACGTATATTCATCCATTCATTATCTCCCGCTTTATCCTCTATTAGGGTCGCGGTGGGGTTCCCCATGCCCATCCAGGGGAGAACATCTCGGGCGCTGGGCAGATACACCCAGGACAGGGCGCCAATCCATCGCTGGGCACACACTCACTCACACAGACACACTCTATATGGGGCAATTTGGAGAACTCAATTGACTTGATCCATGTTTTTGGACTGTGGGAGGAAACCGGAGAACCCGGAGGAAACCCACGCCGACACGGGGAGAACATGGAAACTCCACCCAGATGGGGATTCGAACCGGGAATCCCTAGCGCTGAGAGGCGAACGTGCCGCCACATACATATATATAAAACTGTATTATTAAAAATAAACATGTATAATGTGTTTCACAGTAGAAATTATTATTTTTAACACATAATGTGGTAATAAACTGCTTTAAGACACAAAAAACGGGCGGCACGGTGGCTTAGTGGTTAGCACGTTCGCCTCTCAGCGCTAGGGATTCCCGGTTCGAATCCCCATCTGGGTGGAGTTTCCATGTTCTCCCTGTGTCTGCGTGGGTTTCCTCCGGGTTCTCCGGTTTCCTCCCACAGTCCAAAAACATGGATCAAGTTAATTGAGTTCTCTAAATTGCCCCATATAGAGTGTGTTTGAGTGTGTGAGTGTGTACCCAACGATGGATTGGCGCCCTGTCCTGGGTCTATCTGCCCAGCGCCCGAGACGTTCTCCCCTGGATGGGCATGGGGAACCCCACCGTGACCCTAATAGAGGATAAAGCGGGAGATAATGAATGAATGAAAAGACACAAAAAACGTGAAGGAAGCCACTTTGGAGTCGAAAGAACCGGCTCTCTGAAAAGAACCGGAATGCCCATCATTAACAAACAGTGAGCCGATGTGCGATGACGTCTTACTGCAACGTCATCAAGTGTTTCAACCATCATGCTTTTTTCATCTGTAAACCAAAAAAAAAAAAAAAAAAAAAAAAAAGAAGGAAAAGGACACAGTGTGTGTGCGTGTGTGTTAGCTTACAGAATGCATGACGCATTTCACAAGTGTTGTGGTCAAGAGGGTTTAACATTCTCTGTCTCTCTCACACACACTTACACACTCATCACTGGCAAGTTTAACAAGAAAAATATTTTATTAAAAATAGGCATTAAAGCATTTTGTACAGTCTTTGAAGCAATGAAGGCATTATATAAACATATCACTTTGTTAATTTAAAATCTGGTCACAGACTTCCTTGAACAAAAGCCAGTTACTGTTTTGTGAAGTTTCCCATTTAAAGCTGAACACAAAGCTATATTTATATTTTTGAGTCCACTCGGGTCACACCATCCCTGCCCAGCTGATCAGGCAAACCTGTACAGATCACATTTGAGGGAGAACATGCCTGGCTGTTGCTAATGATGGTTCATTTGAAACAGGAACACTTCAGTAGCTACTCGAAGGAGTGATGGCAGCCTGCACATGTTTGCACACACACACACACACACACACAGCTTACATTTCTTAGACTAACAGCAATGGAGCACAAACATTAAAGTAATCAGGCCTAGCAAATAACATTTGTACAATAGTCAAATATTGAGATCAGCTTGGCAACACACCCACACACACTCCCACATAAAGACACAGTGACATCACTGTATGTATACATAAATACTCAGTGATGTAATTGTCTGTACTCAAATACACACTGATGTCATATGTATATACACACACACACACACAAATCGAATGTACACTAAAACACACTGGTGTACACAAACACATTGTACGCATCTGGTAAAGGATAATACACAGCCAGCAGGTCACTACTGCAAAAAAAAAAATCCCAGACAGAGCGAAACGCGTCATGCTGAAGGGGTGGAATTTTTTTGATAATGATCGTCGTGCTGTATATTATTCATAGCTGCTTATTAACAAATTCAACTATTTCACAAAAATAATTGGAATTATTTTGTTGATTTAGCACATCAGAAACGTGTAAAATCCAAAGGACTCTTATTCACTGACAAACCACTGAATACAGAGTTCAGACAGTCAGAATGAATTTAGAGTAGTGTAATAATGAGGAATGAAACATTCTCCAAATAGTTACCCAATACCCAAAATATAAATACAAATCTCTTTTTCTCATCTCTTTGTTTTGTATATAGCACAGGCTTCATTCGAAAACATGAAAATCAGTATAACTGCAGCATTTAATTCAATACTGTCTGAACATTAAATCGCGTCTGAACATATCCGATGACTTTTTTTTACATGTATTTTTTATGTAATGCAAAGTGTATGCATATATATGTGTGTGTGTGTTGCATTTAAAACAAACCAACAAAAATAAAAATAATTACAGGTATATATATATATATATATATATATATATATATATATATATATATATATATATATATATATATATTAATGAGAAGAAAAACAAACCCAAGTCTTCACAAATACAGAGATTCTGTAAACTTTCTGCAGCATGAAGCAGTAAATGTCAGTCTGAAAGCATTTTAAATAGGAGTGTGTAGGAACAGTTGTGTGTGTGTGTGTGTGTGTGTTTGACAGAGAGAGATAGAGTAAGAAAGAGAGAAAGTCTGAGCGTTGGTTACTCAGGCTTGTGGCAGTAAATGTCTTTAAGTGCTTTGAGTTCCTCTATTAGAGTTTTGTTCTGGTTTTCCAGCACTGCGACGCGATTCTCCAGACACTTTACATACTCCTTCTTTTTCCGACGACACTCCCGTGCTGCCTCTCTGAAAAACAGGCAAGCGCAGAATAAATTAAATATACAGATAACGAGGGAAACTCAGAAACATCTGAAGTACAATCACCATCATGGACATCCATCCATTATCTTCCGCTTTATCCTCTACTAGGGTCACGGAGGGGTTCCCCATGCCCATACAGGGGAGAACGTCTCGGGGGCTGGGCAGATACACCCAGGACAGGGCGCCAATCTATCCCTGGGCACACACTCACTTACACAGATACACACACAAACACACTCTATATGGGGCAATTTGGAGAATTCAATTGACTTGATCCATGTTTTTGGACTGTGGGAGGAAACCGGAGGACCCGGAGGAAACCCACGTGGACATGGGGAGAACATGGAAACTCCACCCAGATGTGGATTCGAACCGGGAATCCTTATTGCCGAGAGGTGAACGTGCTAATCACTAAGCCACCATGCCGCCCCGTCATGGATATACAGATCTTTAATTACTTTTATTTATAAAGTAACTGGTTTAGTGGTTAGCACGTTCGCCTCTCAGCGCTAGGGATTCCCGGTTCGAATCCCCATCTGGGTGGAGTTTCCATGTTCTCCCCGTGTCTGCATGGGTTTCCTCCAGGTTCTCCAGTTTCCTCCCACAGTCCAAAAACATGGATCAAGTCAATTGAATTCTCAAAATTGCCCCATATAGAGTGTGTTTGTGTCTGTCTGACAGTGAGGGTGTGCCCAGCGATAGATTGGCGCTCTGTCCTGGGTCTATCTGCCCAGCGCCCGAGACGTTCTCCCCTGGATGGGCATGGGGAACCCCACCGCGACCCTAATAGAGGATAAAGCGGGAGATGATGAATGAATGAATAATAAAAGTAACTACCATTGAACAAGATGCAAGCCAACTGTACAAATATACAAAAAACAAGACTAAATCAGCCCTTCTCCTCCAACATGAGTGTCTGAACTTACAAATAATCTTCTAGATGGCTGGCAAAATTTTGTGGAACCAGTTGGGAAATCATGTAGATTTCCCAACACTTTTGTCTATACAGTGTATGTTTCACCCTAATTCCAAAGTTTTAATTAGTTTTCATACCTTTGACTTTGGTTAAAACCCTTCAACTTTCAGTCATACAACAAAATGACGTTTCCTGTCTCCAGATGCTTCATGCACATTTATTTACATTTTGATCATAAAATAAACTTAATATGGTGCGGAAATCCTTAAAAACCCTTTATCACATACAAATTTGTCTTGCACCCATTTTACATCAACCTGCACTTTCAGTTCTCCTTCTTCACTTCTACTTACAGTCCTCAATTTTAGACCTGCTCCTATTGAGCACCCACCAACTCACAACAAACCAGCTGTCAATGGCTACATCCAAAACTACTCTTATAGTCTTATAATCTGATCTGTTAATCCCATTGGCTAACAAACCTTTTCCATTCTAATTATTGTTTTTTTTTTTCTTCTTTTTTACAATTTCTCTAGGTTGTGTTGTTTAGTTTATAGTATTTTTTCCTCTTTTCTAAAAGTCATTTTTACTTTTTAATTGTCTATTTGAATTTAAATTAGGGCGGCACGGTGGCTAAGTGGTTGGCACGTTCGCCTCTCAGCGCTGAGCGCCTCTCAGCGCTCATCTGGGTGGAGTTTCCATGTTCTCCCCGTGTCTGCGTGGGTTTCCTCCGGGTTCTCCGGTTTCCTCCCACAGTCCAAAAACATGGATCAAGTCAATTGAGTTCTCCAAATTGCCCCATGTAGAGTGTGTCTGTGTGAGTGAGTGTGTGCCCAGCGATGGATTGGCACCCTGTCCTGGGTGTATCTGCCCAGCGCCCGAGACGTTCTCCCCTGGATGGGCATGGCGAACCCCCCCCCCCCCCCCCCCCCCCCCCCCCATGACCCTAATATAGGATAAAGCGGGAGATAAGAGAGTGAATTTAAATGATTTTTGGGTGCCTGAAAAATGCAATATCTTGGCTCTTTATTACATGTAGCTACTGCTGTATTTGTGGATATGCAATTGTTTTAACTTCCAGGACGACATCGACCCAAAATTTCACACCCACACTAGAAATAGCAATGGCATGGTTTAAGAATAAAATGAATAGAACACAGCAAATAACACAGCGATTCAATCCATTAAAATTAAAAAGTGGCCCTTTTATTGAATATTGATACTTGTCAATAGGCCCTGAACGATGAATTGAACGGCCACCTAAAATCAATAGTAGGAACAATGTGAAAAGCACATGGAGGCAATTACAGTTCACACACACAGACACACAGACACACAAAGTGACAGGTATATCCTACCGGTTCTTCATCAGGCGAACCTCTCTTTTGCGTGTGGCTTCTTCTGCCTGTTGCTGCGGACTATGGATCGCCCCAGGCGACGCTGCCATGACAACACCCTGAGGCAATCCGGATGATGGAGAACGGATCTGATACGCAGGCATGTCTCCTGTAGCTGCTACACATACACACATATATGTAATAAGACATTCGGTGTAAAATTCTGTCCAAGAATAATAGAAACATGACGATGACTAAACATACGGTTACCATAATCGCTGTAATGGCATTATATCTATTATAGCAACAAAAGAAGGTCTAGACCCTGGCATCAAGACATCCACAACTAAGCAACAGCCACCATTTTTAGTAAGATGATCCATTTACTACATTTGCCCAGCCAGTTCAAAATGAGAATAATGCACATGTATTCCTCCATGCCATTTTATGTAAAAGGAATGAACTAAAATGGATAGACATGGTTGTTCCACTTTTAAGATTCTGTTAGAGGTATTTACAGAGATAGCGTTTGCTTTGTGTATATCAGTTTTAGGCACATATCTCATTGTTTAGGCACCAATAGATGGTGTGTTGTATATAATAACACCCCCTAAACGACACAGGATGACTCTAAAGGGGTCCTCCTTATCCATTCATATAAGATCTGTCTAAAATGAGAGCTAAAACTGGTCGACCACTAATTTACTGAAAGGCAGTAAAACACCCTGGTCTTCTCCACCATGTATCACAGAACAGATACACAGACATGCACATTACCATCACCCGTTCACCTACTATATATTTGGACTGTGGGAAGAAGTTTTAAGGGAACACGATAACCTTGTCCGGCTTGTTTTGAACTCGAACCCAGGACCCACTTTGCTTTGGGTGAGTCATCAAAACTAATACTAACTAAGACAACAGTGGGTGCCTTTTAAAACAGTATGTATATATAAATATTAGAGTACAGCATTTAAGATGCTTGCTGTTAAGATTAATTAATGAATTACATTAATGAATACAGTAGATTGCTGTATTAACCATAGCAAAAGCAACCTACTATTTTTCTTACACACACACACACACACACACACACACACACACACACACACACACACGTTTTCATAAATGAATGGACTTTGCATACATTTTCCATTTATTAACTTAATCTAGCTTTAAGCCAATCCCTATGTTTCTCTAACTTTAAAACATGTTCTCTAAAATGTATTGATTTGCAGTGTATGTCAAGAAAAAGTTCCTGACAGACAATATTAGACCTAAAAGAACCCCCTCCCCCCACCGCACACAAAGGTGACAGTGGGCCTGATGTAATTAACAAAATGATGTAAATACTCTTTCAGAACCTTTTTACTGATATAGTAATTAATATAATCATATCATGGGCGGCACGGTGGCTTAGTGGTTAGCACGTTCGCCTCTCAGCGCTAGGGATTCCCAGTTCGAATCCCCATCTGGGTGGAGTTTCCATGTTCTCCCCGTGTCTGCGTGGGTTTCCTCCGGGTTCTCCGGTTTCCTCCCACAGTCCAAAAACATGGATCAAGTCAATTGAATTCTCAAAATTGCCCCATATAGAGTGTGTCTGTGTGAGTGAGTGTGTGCCCAGCGATGGATTGGCACCCTGTCCTGGGTCTATCTGCCCAGCGCCCGAGACGTTCTCCCCTGGATGGGCATGGGGAACCCCACCGCGACCCTAATAGAGGATAAAGCGGGAGATAATGAATGAATGAATGAATCATATCAAGAGTACATGTAAAAATATTAATGCTGATTAATAAAAATATGCGATAAGTGAAGACGTTTATTTTCTTACGAAACTCACAAAAAATGTTTTTATTTCATAAAATACAATAAATAACTAAAGCTCAAGCTAGAAAGTGTTTAAATATTCCACTAAAAAGAATGAGAAAGTCACTCTTCAGGAAGCATGCTGTAAACAATTGGACAAACACAATGTGTTTTCAGAAAAATAATGGGTCTAAAAGCTTACGAGGTGTAGTTTTCAGGTTGCCATGTTTTGACAGTCTGAAGTCTGAAGCAGTTTGTCTAAACAGTGCGCTGCTTATGTGTGTGTGTTTAATCAGTGTGACAGCATGCTTACGTCACTGTGTGCGTCGTTCCTCTTGCACACTCCCTCCCCTCCCGTCCCTGCGCTTCTCTCCCTCACTACATGTACAGGGTTCCAGGAAATGTACTGACGTCAACAGAAATGCCTCCTCCCCTCACTGTGTTCTCTTCTCTCTCTCTATTTTTCGGCGTCTGGGTTTAGGTACTCGCTTTGATAAACCGTGGTGTCTTTGGAAGTTTGAATGACCGAGTGTGTATGTTTTTGTGTGTGTGTGTGTGTGTGTGTGTGTGTGTGTGAGTTAAAGGAAGATTGTGAAGGTACTGATGCATGAATTAAGGTATATGTACATTTGCAATATAAAACTTTTCCTGTTTATTATTGTCATTCAACCATTTCAGAAGCCCTTCTGACACAGCACAAATATGAATTAGTCCAGTGAATACTGAAGATCACTCAATAAAAACACAAGTCAAGTGTTTTGCCTGAAGTGCTCAGCACTTTTACTGCATCTGTGACACATGGACTAAGTAAAAGTTCTAAATCAGCTTTTATTTAAACTGCTTATTAACCTTATATTAACCTGCTTATTTCCTTTCCCTTACAGATGGTGTCTGTCTAAATAACACTACTACATGTAATATAAAACACTAAATAGTAGAATTGGAGTTAAACATTCAAGTGTTCTTTAATAAGTATACACTTGTTTTTAAGAAGATATTATTTAAAAATAAAGAAATGACATTAAAAACAAACACGCACACACACACACACACATATATTTATCTATATATACATATATATGAATAACTAAGGTTTTTGGTTTAAACTAAATAGAATATTTCAGGCAATATAAACATTAAAAAATAATGTAACTTGTCAAACCTCCCAAAACAACCTAAAGAGAAGCACCTTACAAACACCACACCAAACCAATGCAAATTCTACACAACTAACCACCAGACAGTGATTAGGCAGGAGGTTGTACAATGTCTATTAGGTTTTATATAAATTCTATTAATCTATTAAAGCAAGAGTTTGACACGTAACACTTTCAAACTAACACTTTCTCTCCTACCTGATTCTGTTTCATCCCCCGTCACTGCCATGTCTACTGTGTAATAATCCAGTGAAGCTTCCGTGGTGTCTCCTCTCTCTATCAGCACAACCAAAGTTTCTCTTCCCTCTGTCCCTCGCTCTCAGATTGCAGAGCCACTCTCTCTATCTGTGGATGTCTGTGTTTGACTTCACAGCAGAGGCCTGACACCCTTTCTGCTTCTGAGTTTGACCTGTGATTCACTGTGTAGTTCTACCCCCTCTGTCAGATTACAATTAAGGGCATTGACATCACCATGACATCATTAGACTCTCACAGGGCACAGCACACTGGCTCCAAAGAACACCCTCCCCCTTTGTGTGTTTGTGTGTGGGTGAGAGAGCGAGAGAGAGAAAGGAAGGGAACAAGCGAGAGAGTAATTGTATGCTCTTAAGTTAATACACTAACAAATACAGTGGAAATGATTACTATCCGAGAATATACACTATATAGATTCAATTATGTAAGAGCTAATTTAGTTGCTAACAGGTGCATAAACTCTAATATACAGTCAAATGGGTATATATTCAGCACTATGAGTGTAGTACTGTCATATGACACCTCCATTTCAATAAGTAATGTCTAAATCCCTTTATACAATCAGTTACATATATTCTACTTTCACTGCATTTAATGTTTATACAGTAACTGCACTATACACCTACATCAGTATCCTCTATTAAAGCATTTTCTTTTACACTAGTCACAATTTGTTATTAAATTAATTATTTTTCTTTCTTATTTCAGGTTATACAGCATATAACCTCTGATAAATATAATCACATTGATTGGAGAATGTAAATTTTTTTGTAAATTTTATGATATAAGGGCGGCACGGTGGCTTAGTGGTTAGCACCTTCGCCTCTCAGCGCTAGGGATTCCCGGTTCGAATCCCAATCTGGGTGGAGTTTCCATGTTCTCCCCATGTCCGCCTGGGTTTCCTCCGGGTTCTCCGGTTTCCTCCCACAGTCCAAAAACATGGATCAAGTCAATTAAGTTCTCCAAATTGCCCCATATAGAGTGTGTCTGTGTGAGTGAGTGTGTGCCCAGCGATGGATTGGCGCCCTGTCCTGGGTCTATCTGCCCGGCGCCCGAGATGTTCTCCCCTGGATGGGCATGGGGAACCCCACCGCGACCCTAATAGAGGATAAAGTAGGAGATAATGAATGAATGAATTTATGATATAAAGCTAATTTAGTTTATAAGCTGACATTCTGGATTTACAGAACATCCAATCATATTTTACTGCTTAATCCTCTACTATAGCTGTGTGTGTGTGTGGGGGGAGTTCATGATCATCCGGGGGAGAATGTTTTGGGCGCTGGGCAGATACACCCAGGACAGGGTGCCAATCCATGGCACGCTTACTGGGCACGCTTACTCACACAGATATGTGCTACATAGGGGCAATTGAGATGGTGCAATTTAAAAAGGTCTATTCACCTTGAATCCATGTTTTTGAACTGTGGGAGGAGATGGAAGAACCCGAAAAAAAACCCCTGCAGACACGGGGAGAACCCGTGAAAACCCCAACCGGATCCAACTGGTATTCGAATCTGGATCTGAGTTCTGTTCTCAGTCTGAATTCTAAATGGATTGAGCTGATACACTTTATAAATTAAAAATGAGTTTTTGACTTTTTAAATAAATAAATAAATAAATGAACGAATTTATCAAAAGATCAGACTTTGAGGTAATATATATATATATATGATTTAATTTTTATTCATCTATAAAGAAAAAATATATCCATATTTGGACAAAAATTCATTCATTCATTCATTCATTATCACCTGCTTTATCCTCTATTAGGGTCGCGGGGGGTTCCCCATGCCCATCCAAGGGAGAATGTTTCGGGCGCTGGGCAGATACACCCAGGACAGGGCGCCAATCCATCGCTGGGCACACACTCACTCACACAGACACACTCTATATGGGGCAATTTGGAGAACACAATTGACTTGATCCATGTTTTTGGACTGTGGGAGGAAAACGGAGAACCTGGAGGAAACACACGCAGACACGGGGAGAACATGGAAACTCCACCCAGATGGGGATTTGAACCGGGAATCCCTAGCGCTGAGAGGAGAACATGCTAACTACTAAGCCACCGTGCCGCCCTTGGATAAAAATATCTATAAAATTACAATGTAAATTAAATGCAAATAACTAATGAGGTAATGGCTGTGATATGACATCATGCTAACTACAACCTTAGTTTTCTTTTTTTATTGTTTATGTTTACATTACATTTACATTTAGTCATTTAGCAGACTCTTTTATCCAAAGCGACTTACAAATGAGAACACCAAAAGTCAGAAGTTTTGAAGAAAACCAACTACACTGTAAAATCATCAAACCTGATTGTTGTTTGATGCTGCGCCCCCCCCCCCCTTTTTTTTTTACAACAGTATTTGTTAAAAAGATGCGTCTTCAGTAGTTTCTTAAACCTGCCTAGTGATTCTGCCTTACGGACAGAGTTGGGAAGATCGTTCCACCATTTTGCAGTGGTGAACGCCACGGAGTGAGAATTAGCTCCTCGGTGAGGTGAAATCACCAGGCGGCAATCATCACTGGAGCGAAGTGAACGAGTCGGAGTGTATTTTGAAAAGATAGAGTGAAGGTAGGAAGGTAGGTGAAGATAGAGTGAAGGGGGAAGATCCAGAAATGGTCCTGTAGGCCAGAGTCAGTGACTTGTACTGAATGCGAGGAGCCAATGGAGAGAAATGAGCAGTGTTGGTTTGCTTTTGGATTTTTAGTGAGTAAACACACTGTCACTTAACCCTTTGAAGAAATTATTGAGTTAATTTAGAGCATAGTTGTTTTTCCTACCAACTTGTGCAGTCTACCCATGAGAGTCACTTTTAAAACCTTTTAGTTTGGTTTACACCTGTACCACATTTTTACACAGCTTAAAGGACTTCCATAATTCTTAGCTTTAATTTAAGTACCGTATTTTAAGTACCGACTATAAGGTGCACACCTAAAAGCCTAAAAATGTTCCCAGAAATCGGACGTGCGCCTTATAATCCGGTGCGCCTTATACGTGTACGGAGTTCCAAAATCTATAAAAGTATTGTTGTGCGACCGGGTGGTTTTTTTACACACATCACCATCACTTCTGAAAAAGCCGAGTGAAGAAAATTAATTGGAGCTTGCCGTCATTCCGGGAGGATTAAATAAAGAACTCCGACCGCTGGACATTGGCGTAAACAGGGCGTTTAAAGTAAAGTTGCGGGCGGCGTGGGAGCGATGGATGATAGACGGCGAACACACGTTTACTAAAACTCGGAGGCAGCGGTGGGCGAGTTACGCCACCGTCTGTGAATGGATTGTGGACGCCTGGGCTGAGGTTTCTGCTGTAACCGTTGTCCGAGCTTTCGCGAAAGCCGGCATCATTGCTGAACAGCCGCCTGGCGACGAGACTGACTCAGACATTGATGAGAGGGAACACCGGAGTGCTCGATAGTGAAATTGCGCAGCTTATTAATTCAGACATGGAAGACGAGGACTTTGATGGATTTGTGGGAGAAGAGTAATTAAAAATAATGTGCGTTTTGTCAAGTAGTAGAATAAACTTCAATTATAAATCAGCGTTTTGCATCCTTTACTTTTCTTGTAGATCGTATGTTTTAGCAAGTGCCTTATAATACGGTGCCGTACAGAATAAGTACCGTACAGAAATAGAGTCCGTAATTCAGACTGCGCCTTATAATACGTATGAAAATACGGTATTTTTTTTAATATCCAATTTCCTTTATGAAGTCAAGTCCAGCAGTCCTATAAGCACTAGGTTTTAACTTAAGACTAATTTGCATTTTTGACTTGGATGGGTATTTGTTTCAAGTATTGCAAATATTCCTTAAATGAATCTTTGGAAATTATGTTCATTCATTTATTCATTATCTCCCGCTTTATCCTCTATTAGGGTTGCGGTGGGGTTCCCCATGCCCATCCAGAGGAGAACGTCTCGGGCGCTGGGCAGATAGACCCAGGACAGGGCGCCAATCCATCGCTGGGCATGGAAATTATGTTGTTATTTAAATTAGTTTGCATTAAGTCCAAATGTCAGTGAATGTATTATTATCCCGGGGTTGTAGAGACATTTGATTTTGTAAAGTACTTTTAATTGTAACATGACATGGGTAGAGGGTTTGTGGTTCTAGCCAGAATAATAAGGTTCAGATGTGTCTGCAGTTCATTCCACCTGTGGATCTGAAGTCAATTAGTAGTCCCAGCGCTGAGTGTTTAAAAGCTCATGGTTCTCAAGCATCAGCACTAGGACAATGCAGAGGATATGTTGTGTGTTTTTGGAGGGGCCACAGCCATATATAACTGACCAATGACCTTCATGCTGTGAGGTGGATGATTTCTGCGCCACCATGCAATAAACAAGCAAGACAAAATCATGCACCGAAGACACATGTGATAGCTTAAATAAGTCAATTATTTGGCTTCGTTTAAACTGAAATTGTAATGGTTAATTGTGGCATGTTCTTTTATTTAAAATGAATGATCATAAAAGTCTTATTTTATTATTAATATTGGTAAAGTGGATTTATTTTATTTATAAAAGTAAAATTTATTATTAATATTGGTAAAATATTGGTAAAAGTGGTTAGAGAGCTTGCCTCACAGCATAAATGTTTTATATGTGTTTTGTAACGAGTTATAATGCCAATTTGGGAGACAAGGTCTTTTGAATTCTCCCACAGAGCAAATAATTTGTCTGCAGGTAAACTGGTAATACAAACCTGCCACAGTGTAAACGTGTGTTTGAAATGTGTTTGCCTTGAATAAGATAACGATGTTATAAAATATATCCATCCATCCATTATCTTCTGCTTTATCCTACTTTAGGGTCGCGGTGGGGTTCCCCATGCCCATCCAGGGGAGAACGTTTCGGGCGCTGGGCAGATACACCCAGGACAGGGCGCCAATCTATTGCTGGGCACACACTCACTCACACACACACACACACACAAACACACTTTATATGGGGCAATTTGGAGAACTCAATTAACTTTATCCACGTTTTTGGACTGTGGGAGGAAACGGGGAGAACATGGAAACACCACCCAGATTGGGATTCGAACCCATCCCTATCGCTGAGAGGCGAATGTGCATAATATACAGGCTCATTTCTAAGCATAAGGTGTGAAATAAACTGATCTGGCACAAGCTTTCTGGAAGTCATTATGTTACTTTTGAATCATCTTTTTGTAAAGTTGTATTATATACATGGCGGCACAGTGGCTTAGTGGTTAGCACGTTCGCCTCTCAGCGCTAGGGATTCCCGGTTCGAATCCCAATCTGGGTGGAGTTTCCATGTTCTCCCCGTGTCTGCCTGGGTTTCCTGCTGGTTCTCCGGTTTCCTCCCAAAGTCCAAAAACATGGATCAAGTCAATTGAGTTCTCCAAATTGCCCCAAATAGAGTGTGTCTGTGTGAGTGAGTGGGTGCCCAGCGATGGATTGGCACCCTGTCCTGGGTCTATCTGCCCAGCGCCCGAAACGTTCTCCCCTGGATGGGCATGGGGAACCCCACCGCGACCCTAATAGAGGATAAAGTGGAAGATAAGGAATGAATGAATGAATGTATTTTATACACTACATGAACTAAAGTATAAATCCACACTTCTGGTTTAATAAAAACGTAGTCTTGAATAGTCAGCCTCTTTTCCATATTTGTATAAAATTAAGTACAATGCATTTTGGACAAATGTATACTTCTAACTTGGCAAGGTGCTTGTCTATTCCAGCATGACTGTGCCTCACTGCAGGGTCTGTGGATGGTATGGTTGGGTGATCCTGATAAGAATGAACTTAACTAAACTTAAATAGAGCTTTAACCTCAACCTATCAAAATACCTATAGGATGCACAGACTCGTCCCACATTAGAGCCCGACCTCACTGATGGACTTGTGGTTAAATGGCAAAATTTCCTGCGGGCACATTCTAAATTCTTGAGGAAAGGCTTCTAAGACTCCAGCAACATGTTTTAGCTACAAATGGGGTACTAACTAAGAATGGACAAATGTCATAAAAGCTCCTCTAGTTCTTATGTGTTGGTGTCCCTATACTTTTTCCATGTAGTATTTGTAACATCTGTATTTACTACACAATTACAATAAAGAGAACGAATGGCATGCTAAAAAATTCTAACTAAAAGCTAATATGATGGAGCATTTTTTCAGTTAAATGCATTTAATAAAAAAGAAAAAGCAGGACAAAAGGACACTGGAGGAAGTAAACGGGGAGAAAAGGAAGGAAGGGGAGGGCAGCTGAGTTTGATGTATTTTTAAATGATGACGCAAAAAGGTGTTTCATAACAAAGGAAAGGACATTGTTATCATTTCTTAGCAACTCATTACAGAAGCACCTGCATTAACCAGCCTTCTATAAACCACCAAGCTGCACTTTCATCCGCTTCTTAACTTCACCACTGAACTCAAACAGTCCTCACAATAACATGACATATGACTATAAGAGTCACACAGCAGGGTTTGCTACATAAATCAAGCACAGATCATTATAAAAAAAAATCATTTTGCCAATGCAAGATAATGCAACCTGTAAAGATCAAAACCCAGCACTCCACCGCAAGATGTCTTATTTAAAAGATGCGTTTTGTAGATAATGTTGCTTGTAGGAAGTACAAATAAAAAATGCACAGTGGAAAGCTGCAGATCTGTATCTGCTGAACGTTCTGCAATTGCATGGTAAATATATTAATATAATAAATAAATCAATATTACAGGAATGTAAATATTGTATTGAATGTAAATATTCAAACTTTTATTTCTAACATAATGCCTTAACATATTCAGAGCTGCTTTTACATTTTATTGGTTTATTTTTCATATTTTCCTAAACTCTTACTAATTTACTTTTGGTTATTTATTAGATTGTTTTTGTGGTGAATTATTAGGTTTTCAGAAAAATCAGCTGGTAATAATTAAATAAAATTTACCATGGATAACTATTTAACTCTACATTGTATTGTTCATTGTCTGCCTCTTATGAACTACAGTATAAGGCTTATTAATATTTTAATGTACTCAAGCTCTGTTAATATTGAAATTCTTTATATCATTTGCTTCAGGTTTTATGCTTTTTTATGCCGTTTTTTATGCCTCAAACTACTATAAAGCTGCTTTGTCAAAAGCACTATATGAATAATACGGAGTTTGATTTATACAGAGCAATGATGTCACCTGAGGAGCTTTGACATTTTATAATCTTTTCAGTGCAAACAGAGAACATGTTGTGGCAGAACAATACTTAATGTTTTTCTTATCGAAGCTATCCTAACCTTTTTTGTTAGATTGCATGGTCTCTTTATGTCTCGCTCTTTCTATTTCTTTTACTGTGAGAAAAAAAGAAAGGTGAGCTGATAAGTCGAAACACAAAAAGGTTACAGTGGAAAATCATAATGAAGACACTACAGCAATTTTCTTCTACTCATTCATTCATTATCTTCTGCTTTATCCTCTATTAGGGTCACAGTGGGGTTCCCCATGCCCATCCAGGGGAGAACGTTTCGGGCGCTGGGCAGATAGACCCAGGACAGGGCGCCAATCCATCGCTGGGCACACACTCACTCACACAGACACACTCTATATGGGGCAATTTTGAGAATTCAATTGACTTGATCCATGTTTTTGGACTGTGGGAGGAAACCCGAGAACCCGGAGGAAACCCACGCAGACATATATATATATTTATAGAACAGGGCGCCAATCCATCGCTGGGCACACACTCACTCACACAGACACACTCTATATGGGGCAATTTGGAGAACTCAATTGACTTGTTCCATGTTTTTGGACTGTGGGAGGAAACCGGAGAACCCGGAGGAAACCCACGCAGACACGGGGAGAACATGGAAACTCCACCCAGATGGGGATTTGAACCGGGAATCCCTAGCACTGAGAGGCGAATGTGCTAACCACTAAGCCACCGTGCCGCATTTATATATATATAAGAGTGAAAAATAAAAATGATGTGTCAAAGATGAAATCCTAAATCAGCCATTGTGCTGCAAAAATCAATCTATTATTCATTCATTCATTATCTCCCGCTTTATCCTCTATTAGGGTCGCGGTGGGGTTCCCCATGCCCATCCAGGGGAGAACGTCTCAGGCGCTGGGCAGATACACCCAGGACAGGGCGCCAATCCATCGCTGGGTACACACTCACACACTCAAACACACTCTATATGGGGAAATTTGGAGAACTCAATTAACTAAATTTTTGGACTGTGGGAGGAAACCAGAGAACCCGGAGGAAACCCACGCGGACACGGGGAGAACATGGAAATTCCACCCAGATGGGGATTCGAACCGGTAATCCCTAGCGCTGAGAGGCGAATGTGCTAACCACTAAGCCACCGTGCCGCCTCAATCTATTATATGTTTACAAATTGCACTTATTCTGTTATTCTTTTGACACACACTGACACTGACACACACATATTTCACCATTAAGCAGTATCAACAAACTGATGGGAGAAACTCAAACTAAACCAAACCATAGATTTCCTGTCTATACCCCACCGCTGCTGCTACATGCTTTCACACCTTCATCGTGCAACTACATTTAATCACAAGCAGCATTGTACCTTGCTGAGTTTAGTCAACAGTGTCGTCTATAAAATTGATGAGTAAAAGTGATGTTCTAACAGGCGGAATGATTCATTTTTATAATTGGTGACGGCTTTAATCGGTGACGAAGTTTAGAAGCCAGTTGTGAATAAAAACATTGCATATCCTGTTTGCTGGGCAATGGTTTCATCAAAGCACTGCAAAATTCTCAGGCTATTGAATGTTCCTTCAAGTATTTAAACATTTCTATCAAAGGGGCTTGAAAAGATTTAAATAATACAAATGTCTTTTTTCATCATCAAAATATACAGCAATAAAAGCTGCTTATCACGCAAAGAGTCAGGCTTTGAAGGTATTGATTTTGGCTAACAATTTAAGGGTGGGGCGGCACGGTGGCTTAGTGGTCAGCACGTTCGCCTCTCAGCACTAGGGATTCCCGGTTCGAATCCCCATCTGGGTGGAGTTTCCATGTTCTCCCCGTGTCTGCGTGGGTTTCCTCCGGGTTCTCCGGTTTCCTCCCACAGTCCAAAAAACATGGATCAAGTTAATTGAGTTCTCCAAATTGCCCCATATAGAGTGTGTCTATGTGAGTGAGTGTGTGCCCAGCGATGGATTGGCGCCCTGTCCTGGGTCTTTCTGCCCAGCGCCCGAGACGTTCTCCCCTGGATGGGCATGGGGAACCCCACCGCGACCCTAATAGAGGATAAAGCGGGTGATAATGAATGAATGAATGAATTTAAGGGTGGCATTCCTCAAAAAGTTTTATATATTTTTTTTATATTTTTATATTTACAGATCAATTATTGCATCAATTGTTCGGGACGAAGCACATATTCTTTGAAATAAATTCTTTGTTTAAATAAAGGTCAAATAAATTATACCAAACAATAATGTATTTAGGATGGCACAGTGGTGTAGTGGTTAGGACATCCACCTCTCAGTGCTGGGGAACCAGATCTGAATCCAAATCTGAGTGAATGTTCTCTCTGTGTCCACGTGGGATTCCTCCAGGTCCTCCAGTTTCAAGGATGAATTGGATTCAAGGCGTTTTGGCTGCTCTAAATTGCTAAATTGATCTAAATTATCCCTATGTGGGTGTCTGTGTGAGTAAGTGTATGTGACTGTGTGTGCCCAGTAAAGGATTGATGCCCTGTCCTGGGTGTATCTGCCCGGCACATGAAACGTGTCCCCCTGTATGGGCATGGGGAACCCCACGGGACCCTAGTATAAGATTAAGATTAAGTCAGTGCTTCTCAAATAGTGGGGTGCGGTGCCTGGGGAGGCGCATAACAAGAAATCACAGAGCAAGTGATATTAAGTGTACTGACAAACCCTCGAGAGACAACATGGAGAAATATTTAACAGAGATGAGGAGAGTGACGAAGATAACGAGAGCAACAAAAGTCAACCGAAAACTAAATGTCGAAGCGAATGTAGCGCCTGGCTTCATTGTAACTTCACTGTAACTGAGGTGAGAGACGAAGAAAGACCGATGTGTCTGCTGTGTCTTTAAATGTTGGCAGCGGACAGCGTGAAGCCAAATAAATGAAGACGTCACTTAAAGACATTACACCCCGATCACGCTGATAACAGCTTGAATTTTTATAATCGTAAACATGACGCGTACAACCAGCAAATATTATTCTAGTTTAAATAAGGATTTCATTCGTTTCTGTTACAAGCTAAAAAACATTCATTCATTCATTCATTATCTCCCGCTTTATCCTCTATTAGGGTCGCGGTGGGGTTCCCCATGCCCATCCAGGGGAGAACATCTCGGGCGCTGGGCAGATAGACCCAGGACAGGGCGCCAATCCATCGCTGGGAACACACTCACTCACACAGACACACTCTATATGGGGCAATTTTGAGAATTCAATTGACTTGATCCATGTTTTTGGACTGTGGGAGGAAACCGGAGAACCTGGAGGAAACCCACGCAGACACAGGGAGAACATGGAAACTCCACCCAGATGGGGATTCGAACCGGGAATCCCTAGCGCTGAGAGGCGAACGTGCTAACCACTAAGCCACCGTGCCGCCCAAACTAAAAAACAAGTTAATAAAATGATTCTTTGTTCTAAGTTGATCTATATTTCTTTCTTTTTTGTATTCTTTATTGTTAATAAGGATACATTGTTATAATCATACTACAGTGGGCATGTAAAAATACTTTATCCCATTTTGTCATGTGGGGGGGGTGAGGTGAGTGTGTGTGGGGGGGGTGCAAAATGTTTTCTTCTTCCTAGGGGGGGCTTAACAGAAAATAATTGAGAATCACTGGATTAAGTGAAAGATGATAAGCTTAGAACTTCTGGAAAGTGGGGATTATTCTTTTTTGCTCATTTGTTAAAATCATTCTTCGTTTAGTTGCCTTGTGTGCAGGAGAGGTTGAATATAAGTTTTAAAATTGCAGTTACGAAATAGTATTTTTTCCGGTAAAAGAAAAAGAAAAATGTTGCAAATTCTTTTTTGGTTCTGGCCAAAAATGTTCCTTTAAGTGCACCATAAATGTAAAGTATAAGAATTATGACTTTTACTAAATGTTTATAAATATTCTACTATATATATATATATATATATATATATATATATATATATATATATATATATATATATATATATATATATATATATATATATTCTACTATTATAAACATTTCCTTTCGAAAGCATGTAATTTAAACACTTACCCTGTACAAGTACTTGATTTTGTGACAGCAAAACATGTTGTGCAGGGTTTCCAGGTTGTTGTGTGTAATGTAGGATTGTGGCTCCAGCCTGAGGAGTGCCAGCACTGGGCAGAGCATATGTCTGTAGTCCATGTACACCCTCACCTCCTGCACCGCCAATTTGAATTGCTCCACCTTGTGTAATGGCAACTGTAAAGAAAAAAAAGAATATATATATATATATATGCTTACTCACATGAAGGTTTCTAACAATAAATATTTGTCGGACGACAGTGTAGCTTAAAAGGTTTAAGGTAACACCGAAAATACCCAACTAACAAGACTGAAAAAACCCCCACAAATACCACGGAATCGATAGAGTTTAAACAGTGTTGTGTGTTTGTGAACATACCGTATTGTCCTGAGCTCGTCTGATAGACAGAGGGTGGTGGAGATCCTACGGAATCACCAGAAGAAGATGTGGTATCTTCCTCAGGTTTCTCCTCTTCCTCAATCTTTGACACACCAGAAGTGTCAGTAGACAAGTCACTAAGAATTTTTCTATATAAACAAAAAACAAAGAACTAAAAGAACTGAATACAGTGGTGCATCAATAGAACAGACTTTTGCACTTAATGCAGTGCTTCTCAAATAGTGGGGCGCGCCCCCCTGGGGGGGCACAGTGCTGTGCCTGGGGGGGCGCATAACAAGAAATCACAGAGCAAGTGATATTAAGTTTACTGAACAAACCCTCAAGAGACAACATGGACAAATATTTAACAGGTCGCGGAGAGAAAGGCTGAGAGAGACGAAGATAATGAGAGCAACAAAAGTCAACCGAAAGTTAAAACGTTCAAAAAAATATGTCGAAGTGTATGCAGCGTTTTGGCTTTATTGTAACTGAGGTGGGAGACGAAGAAAGACCGGTGTGTCTTCCGCGTCTTTAAATGTTGGCAGCGGACAGCATGAAGCCAAATAAATGAAGGCGTCACTTAAAGACATTACACCTCTATCACGCTGATAAGCCGCTGATTTTTTTAATCGAAAATGTGACGCGTATATCCAGCAATCATCGCTGCAAAACGGGCGCGTTGGAGACATTAGTTCTGACTTCCTCATTTTCAAAAAAAAAAAAAAAAAAAAAACGGTACAAATTGTTGTATTCGTTTTTGTTTTGTAGGTTAAAGTGTTAATATATTGTGCTCCCGAATTAATATTGCTGATGAATTTGAATTTATTATTATTATTTATTGATTTTATTTAATTTAATTATTCAGTATCAAATGCCAGTCAGTTCAAAATGTTTCTAGTTTAAATAAGGATTTCAATTCGTTTCTGTTACAAACTAAAAAACAAAGTTTAAAATTATTCTTAAATTAAATATAAAATTATTTAAATAAAATGATTCTTTGTTCTAAGTTGATCTGTATTTCTTTCTTTTTTCGTTAATAAGGATACATTGTTATAAAAGAGGTGTACTTATAACAAATTTATAGACAAATGATACTACAGTGGGCGTGTGAAAAATACTTTTTCATCCCATTTTGTCATGTGTGGTGTGGGTGAGTGTGCGTGTGTGTGCGTGTGTGTGTGTGTGTGTGTGGGGGGGGGGCGCAAAATGTTTTCTTCTTCCTAGGGGGGGCTTAACAGAAAATAATTGAGAATCACTGACTTAATG
This sequence comes from Corydoras sp. C115, assembly GCA_019802505.1. Lineage (NCBI taxonomy): Eukaryota > Metazoa > Chordata > Actinopteri > Siluriformes > Callichthyidae > Corydoras > Corydoras sp. C115. The sequence goes on along the minus strand of JAFMOC010000034.1, from coordinate 2,573,799 downwards.
TAATGTGATGAGGGATGCCGTGGATTGGACCCGTGTCAATCGTCGTTAATGGGGGATTATTAAATGAGTTGTTTCGGTCCTTAAACCCGATTGGCTGAGCCGTTTGTCCGGCTGTGGCATTGTTGACAATAATGCACACCTCTGACCGCATAACATTTGTATCAACGCACCAGGTTATTGTTAAAAATATTCAAAGCAAGGGTAAGTCGGTAACTGGCCAATGAAGTGAATCATCTGCGTATCATACTGCATCCTAACTCATTTCATCCTAACCTAATTCTGACGAGCGCCAAACAACAAAAACAAAAAGGATCCAAGAGGTGTAACGGCACTCCTCTATCCCATGATTTATTCACAATAATGCACTCCCTCTCATACCTTATTGCTTCATTACAGTAGTTGTAGCAGCAGTTGCTATATCATGTAAAAACAGATACTAAACAAATAGTATAAGGAATGTCTGTTAATTTCTTGTTACATCGTCCACTTTCCCTTATTTTTCAGTCCATGGAGTCATTACATTTTATTTAAACGTGCAAAGACAATTCAGACTTTCGATCGCAGCTTAAGATTGAAGATGGAATGTTGCCCAAATGTAGTAAAACTGGCTCAAACCATTGCATCACCACTACAAAGCTTCACAGATGAGATAAGGTTGCTATGCTTGAATGCACAGATTTCCATCTCATTAAAAAAAATCTTCTACTTTGGATTAATCCATCCACAAAGTATTCTTTCAATAGACTTGTACAGGATTGTATACGATTAACAAACTGCACAAAGGCAGCAATGTTGTCCAATAAAGCAGTGTTCTTCTTCTTGCAAACCTGTGTTGCACATCAGTGTTACCCCATGTGAGAGACGCCCATCCACCCTGGGTTCCTTTGTTACCTCACAGACTATTACATGACTTGCTCTAGCAGTAACTATTGTTGCTCATATGTTCAAATAACAGTCTGCCTAAATGAATAAAGTCCAACCTCTTTACTAAAGAACCTTTTGTAACCTTTTCCAGGCAGGGGAGCATCAACAAATTTATTTTGGACATATTCAGTCCTTCTTTACAGGACAAAGTTAGTATAAGGGTGAGAAATCAATAGATCACTGCTCAATAAATGAAACAAAACATTCACTTGCAGATTTTCCTCAACAAATAAATGACCATATAATTTTGTAATTTGTTTAATACCGTTTTCTTTATTTGCTTCTACCTCGTGTCTGAAAATCTAAAAAACAATCTAAAACGTACAGACACCACTGAAAAGAAAACCGGACAATACAGGTGTTATTCAGTGAACATCTTCATAATGAGCTGTACTTAAATTCTATTGGTGGATGGATGATGGAGAATGAGCTTACCTGTAAGATGGTCGTCTGGAAAGAATCTCTCGTCTCTTCTGAGTATCTAAAATATTTGTTCCCTTGTTCTCAGCCGTAGCAGTAACCTACACACCCACCCATGCACACACATACACAGCTGTTTAATAATGCACATCTACATCTTACTTGACAGGATCACATTTTAGTTTTGACTTTTCTGCCAGCACGGAAGCAATTATTTTGTATCTAAACATATTTATTTATATTTATTTGTTCATTTAAAATGCTTTAAAATGCGTATGCGAGGCGAAAGTTCTGTGAAAGTTCAGTATAAACGGTGTCCCTTGAAAAAATAAAACTTGATTTGTACCCTGACCCATAATGCCTGGTCCTTGGTGTCACACAACACGGTCCAGCATATCACAGTGGTGCCGAAACCCAGGCATTGTTTGTCAGAGTACAAATCGAGTTTTATTTTGTGCAACCGTTCACCGGCCCTGCCTCCCAAACCAGGTTCCCGTATACGAGCCACGCCCACCACGCCCTCGTGCCACATATATATCTTTTAAATTGAATGTTTAAAGGTTTAACACCAGGAAACACTTCAATAGTGAATTTGGGAATAGTTGCAACTTTTCAGAAAATGGGTTTGTAATTGTTAAATTGCCTGCTAGTTAACTTCTTACGTAATATATCCTTTAAAAACACGAAAGGGGTTAAAAAACTCTTTTTACAGACTCTAATTGACTAGAGAAAAATAATCGCTCTGCTACCAAATGTGCTAGACAACCTAATTAGAGTCAGTCAGATCATTTTAAATGTTTTAAATTTAAATTATGCTTAAAATCTTGTGACTCCATTAGAACCATTACATAAGAGCATTTCCAGAAATAAAGCAAGTAATTTACATTGTAATTAAAGCATATCTATCTACATAGTCAATTAATTTTAAACGTAATGAACATAAATTACATAAATTGAGCATAAATTACGCTTAAAAATGCATACAATGTAAAGCAATTCAGTTAATACTGTTTAGGTGCTTAAATGCTTAGTTTGGTATGAAATCTGAAGATACAGTATGCATAAGCAACTACAATCACTACTCTGACTAAAGAGTCTTTTTTAACTTGTCTATACACTATCCCTGTAATGGGAAAGATGACTCAGTAAAGACAAAATATGACTAAATACAAACCAGGACCATTACAGTGTACAAGAAGGCAATACAATTTGCATGATGAATTTGATTTAAGAGTTTTTTTTGCCTTCATATTGACAATGACCAAACTGTCAATATTATTCTCAGTTGTTTGGAGCCTTAATAGTGAAGATACTTGGCGTGATGCTCAATACTTTAAGTCTCATTATTACCACCATGCCACTGACGAATAATGATGCAACATACTTAAACGAAATGACACAGATTTGATGACCTTTAAATGTAGGTTGCTCTAGATTAGGGTGTCTGATAACTGCTCCAAATGTACATAACCAATGCAACATTACTATCCCCCATACAGAATTGTCATAACACACATAATGGAAAGCTCTGCGATATACAATCACATATGCGCTCCAAAACCACTTTCACAAGCGCATCGTACACAGTTCTTTTGTGCATGCATGAATGTTAAAACAGATCTATTTATCTATCTATATATATATATATATATATATATATATATATATATATATACCTACCTTAAAGAGGTACATAAAAAATAATACATAAAAATAAATAAGCAAAAAAACTACAAAAGGAGGATAACAAGACATCTGTGGAGTTTTTTCTGTTAGTAGTGCTGTGATTTGCCATGACAATCAGGCTCAGATGCATCTGTGATTCATTCCAAGTGTGAATGCATCTCAAACCATTTGTCAGTCCCACAGTGTCTAAAACGCTCATTGTTGGCGGACGCAACGGGTGACGCACGTTCCCTGCTGCCTTAAGCAGCGTAACTCTTGCCCCTCAGGCGGTGCCCTTACTTAGCACCTGAGGAGGACAAAGGCTGCCCCTAGCATCTCAGCATGGTCGGTGCAGCAGCGTCAGGGCCGGATTGGAAAGCCCTCATTTCTTTTTATTAATGTTAATAAAAAGAATAGACACGCTACAAAAAAAGGACGGCTCGATAGCACTCGCTAAAAAACTACCGTCCTAGAAACACTCACAAACTGTCTGCCATGTGACAAGAAGGGAACCTGATGGAATGCTATCATAGAGGCGATTGCCAGGTATATTGCAGAGGACATGCTGTCCATATATACTGAAGAGAAAAGGGGGTTTAAAAAATGTAGAAATTTTAGATGTTAAGTACGAGGTACCAAGCTGTACCTCCATTTTCCATGTTCTCCCCGTATCCGCATGGATTTTCTCCAGGTTCTCCCACAGTCCAAAAACATGGATCAAGATCAGTCAATTGAATTCTTCATATTGCCCCATATAGAGTGTGTTTGTGTGTGCGTGTGTGTCTGTGTGAGTGAGTGTGTGCCCAGCGATAGATTGGTGGGTGTGTCTGAAACGTTCTCCCCTGGATGGGCATGGGGAACCCCCCCCCTCAACCCTAGTACAGGATAAAGCAGAAGATAATGGATGAATGGATGTGATGGTCAGCCTAATATTGCTTATATTGTTGTTTACATTGACACAGCCAAAGTCTTTGGTTGTTTTGCTTGTTGGATTGCACCCACAGTATATTAAAACAATAAAGGTCAAATAGGTTTGGAAAAATTAACTGCTCTCTACAGTCAAAAAACCTAGGTTTGAAAAGATTAATGCTCTCACGTTTGCCTCTCAGCGCTACCCGGTTCGAGTTCTGGGTGGAGTTTCCATGTTCTCCCCGTACAGGGGGGGGTTCTCCGGTTTCCTCCGAAAACAAGTCAATATTTTAAATTGAAAAACTGTGGGTGTATCTCATCGCTCTCCCCTGGATAGCCCTGGAGGATAAAGCAAAATGAAAAACTTGCTTTAGCCAAAAAAAACTGTAATGATATTATACTGCATCTATTCATTCATTCATTATCTCCCGCTTTATCCTCTATTAGGGTCGCGATGGGGTTCCCCATGTCCATCCAGGGGCAGATAGACCCAGGACAGGGCGCCAAACCATCGCTGGGCACACACTCACTCGCATAGACACACTCTACATGGGGCAATTTTTGAGAATTCAATTGACTTGATCCATGTTTTTGGACTGTGGGAGGAAACCGGAGAACCCAGAGGAAACCCTCGCAGACATGGGGAGAACATGGAAACTCCACCCAGATGGGGATTCGAACTGGGAATCCCTAGCGCTGAAAGGCGAACGTGCTAACCACTAAGCCACCGTGCCGCCTATACTGCATCTTGTTCATCACATTTATCTTTGGTGGGAAATCAAGGCTGAAACGTAAACTCATCTCACACAGTCTGATTTTAGGCTGTTTGAAATAAAACTGGACATAAAATCAAAAAATTATTATTATTATTATTTCTTTTTTACATTATGTAATATTTTTAGTAAGAGATCAAATTCCAGTTCCAGTTGCAATATTTTTTTTATGTAAATAAATAACAATACGTAAATAACAGTAACAACTTTAAATCATTTTTTCTTTTGTCAGTTCAATATAGGTTTAAGTGTAATAACAAATATCCCAATATAGGATGATGTGAATATAAATACTACGGGTTACATTTCTGAGAAGCTGGGAGAAGATGTATGTATGTTACCTGTATGATGTTTATTTGAGGCGACTGAATGACAGAGGATTGTGTAGCATGGATGACGTCCTGCGCCTTTAATGTCTGTTCTTTTGACTTGCTTATATTCTCATGCACCTTACAGAGAAAGGTTTACATTTAGAATTAAATCACAGAAATGACACTTAATTTCTTTTGGAAGAAATATGAGAGTATACAAATGGGCATATACATTGAAAGTATATATTTAGTTAATTTAGCCTATATTGTACACACCACTAACCCATCCTCAACTCACCCATTTATAAAAATAACCCACTATGACTGAACTAATATGGTTGAGTTTCAGCTTACAAAGCTTACACCACAAAGAAGAGGCATAGTCTTTTTTTTTTGCATGTATTAGTGATTTAAGGCAGAACATTACATATTACTTTTTTAATGGACATATAAATTCCTTAATTCCTTAAAACTGTATATCAAGTTAATATTTGTATTTCAACAACAATGAAGATTTTCAATAATATATATATATATATATATATATATATATATATATATATATATATATATATATATATATATATATATATAAATACATGCAGTTTTTCATTTAATGTATTAATTTATTTTTTGTGTTGTGTTTAGTGGAAGCACTGACATTAAGGAGAGTTTTGAAAAAATATTTTTAATCATCACTTAACGAAACTCGGTTTTTAATTGCTTATTGTTGTAGGTTTGAAAATATGTTGCTTTGTCAGTTCACAGAAGTGAACCAATCCAGCTATTTGAACCATCGCAAATTAACCTGCTTTAAAATCTCATGTTTATCAAGTAGCAACAAATTAGCATTTAAGATTTTGGTGCATTATATTAGGTTTTACCATGTGTTTATTATTTTGATGTATGAGTAGCATGTTACATATTGTATTAGTGGCAATTTTATGTACAGTTTATATTAGTTATGTTCATTTTATAATGCTTGAGAGTTTGAAATGCTGTGAAATTTAATTGATTTTTTCCAACAGCATTGACCAGTTATGTGGTGCAGCAGATCAATGTGAATATTACATTATGAAGACCTGATTACTGTCAAATGAAATGAGGATGTAATAGGAATGTAAATTACAAACAAAAGTGTGTCAAAAGCAGTGTCAGTAAGTGTGTGTGGGTGGGTTCCTGTACACCTGTATATATATATATATATATGTATGTACGTACACCTATATATATATATATATATATATATATATATATATATATATATATATATATATATATATATATATATATATACTATATATATATATATGTACAGGAATATATATATATATTCCTGTACACCTGTACACGCACACAAAAACACTCACACACACACAAACACACCCACCCACATCTTTGTGAAAACCAAAACCTGTACAGACAATTTAGTAAAATCATGTTGTTGAAATTAAGTCCCTACAACGCATAAATATATGTGTGTGTGTGTGTGTGTGTGTGTGTGTGTGTACATACCCGTGAATGCATTTCAGCATCAGCTTGTATTCGGCTACTCCCTGTCTTGGTCCTACAGCCTTCCTGCTTCCGTGTTGCTGCCTCCATGGTGCTCAGGCTAAAGGGAAGCCACAATTTTTAAGGTAAACCATCAGTACAACTCATTTAATTTTATTACTAAATAACAACTGTATAACAATTATTCTATAACTTCTAAAAACAAATAAGGCCATAATAAAACCAGATTTCCAATTTTCCCCAAAATATATACATTTAAAGAACATAACCTCCAAATAAATTATTTAGTTTATTAGTTTTCAGTCACCTTTTATAACAATATCTTAATATTCTTAATATCCACGTTTTTTAAACTTTACTTTAGCGCATTGATTTTTTTATGTGCATCTAACAATCGATGTTCAGACATGTTAAGATCTGGACTTTAAAAGGCAATTCTTAACCCAGTTAGTTAGTTTGTTAGTTAGCCTTTAACTATGCAGTTATCAATTTGCTGCCGTGCTTGTATGATGAGTGCAAAGCAATGGAGAATGTAGCACAGAGGTGTAAAAAGCTAGAAAGAAGGTAGTATGGATGATGTAGAGTTGTGGGAGTGATCTGATAGACAAGTGTCTGTCAGAGTGAAAGGAGAAGTTTAGAGGACGGAATTGAGACCTGCAATGCTGTACGGCTAGAAATGGTGTCTCCTATCAAAAGGCTGTAAAGAGAGATAGAAGTAAAGATGAAAATGCTGTAATTCTATTTGGGAACAATGAGGATTGGGACTATAAGATTGAGGTGCAAAGGAAAGTTGATGTTTACATTGGAACCACTATTGGCAATAGGAGAGGAAAGGAAATAAGGAGGATATGTATGTGATGAGGAACCACACACAAATAATTACGGTGACAGAGGCTTCATGTCGCGTCTTGCCGCTCTTGGCTCCTTAAACACTTTAACCCTTAATTCTAACTTTGGGACCTTTGTAGCCTTGTAACCTTGGAAATGAACGTTGCAACCTTGGAAATGAACATTGTAACCTTGGAAATGAACGTTGTCAATGTTCTTAAAGGAACAGAAAATATAAAATACAATTTTTCAGACTTTTTAAAAACAATTAAAATATAAACTGCTCAAATAGGCAGGTACAATGTACTCTGTGGTTCTACAATTTCAGACTGTAGTCATCTGTTTATGGACTATAGTGTATACTGTGTTACTCCCCTTTACACTGTTGTAATGGTCAGGACCCCATTTGTAGCACCACAGAGCAGCTATTTGGTTGATGCATTATTCCTATCCCAGCAGTGTCACTGAGGTGTTTACATGAAACTACAGCAGCACTGCTGCACTAAAACCCCTTACTGAAAACAGTAAACAGATGTACTAAAGTCTGTAATTGTAAAACTACAAGGTCCATTTATATGGTAAGTGAAGAAAATATACAATGGAGCAAGAAGGAGGTGTGTCCAAACTTTTGATGGATTCTGTATAGTTTTATAGTTGTTATTTCAGTGTGAGTATACTCATCAGTCCCAATGCAGGATGTGCACTATGAATCATTATATCTGTTTTAACCTGGTGTAGAATAATATAGTCTTGTATTTCAGTTTCATCAATTGCTTTTTAAAAACAGGCACATGCTCCTGCTAAATCATCTAAATTCTCATAGAATGGTTATTACTGTTATAATAATAATAATAATAATAATAATAATAATAATAATAATTATTATTATTATTATTATAATTATTAATTATTATTATGCCCAGCGATGGATTGGCGCCCTGTCCTGGGTCTATCTGCCCAGTGCCTGAGACGTTCTCCCCTGGATGGGCATTGGGAACCCCCCCGCGACCCTAATAGAGGATAAAGCGGAAGATAATGAATGAATGAATTATTATTATTATTATTATTATTAAGGGCGGCAAAAACATGGATCAAGGTCAATTGCGTTCTCCAAATTGCCCCATATAGAGTGTGTCTGTGTGAGTGAGTGTGTACCCAGCGATAAATTGGCGACCTGTCCTGGGTCTATCTGCCCAGCGCCTGAGACGTTCTCCCCTGGATGGGCATGGTCCCCCCCCACCCCCAATAGAGGATAAAGCAGAAGTAATGGATGGGTGGATTATTATTATATTATTATTTTATATAAAAAGTATAAGGTTGGCACAGTGGCTTAGTAGTTAGCACGTTCTCCTCTCAGCACTAGGGATTCCCGGTTCGAATCCCAATCTGGGTGGAGTTTCCATGTTCTCCGCGTGTGAGCGTGGGTTTCCTCCGGTTTCCTCCCACAGTCCAAAAACATGTATGAAGGTCAATTGAATTTTCCAAATTTTCCCATATAGATTGTGTTTGTGTGCATGTCGGTGTGAGTGAGTGTGCTCAGTGATAGATTGGCGCCCTGTCCTGGGTGTATCTGCCAAACGCCCGAAACGTTCACCCCTGGATGGGCATGGGGAACCCCCTTCGACCCTAGTAGAGGATTAGGCGGAATATAACGAATAATTATTATTGTACTACCTTATTATTGTGATATATTCTATTTTATAGCTTTTAAATTGCAATTTGTATATATAGCCTGGGGCGGCACGGTGGCTTAGTGGGTAGCACGTTCTCCTCTCAGCGCTAGGGATTCCCGGTTCGAATCCCCATCTGGGTGGAGTTTCCATGTTCTCCCCGTGTCCGCGTGGGTGTCCTCCGGGTTCTCCGGTTTCCCCCCACAGTCCAAAAACATGGATCAAGTTAATTGAGTTCTCTAAATTGCCCCATATAGAGTGTGTCTGTGTGAGTGAGTGTGTACCCAGCGATGGATTGGCGCCCTGTCCTGGGTCTATCTGCCCAGCGCCCGAGACGTTCTTCCCTGGATGGGTATGGGGAACCCCACCGCGACCCTAATAGAGGATAAAGCGGGAGATAATGAATAAATTAATAAATGAATAAATGAATGATATATAGCCTGTCCAATAATATATATATACCCCCTGGTGCCCCTAGTAAAGCATAAAGCCAAAGATAATAGCTGGATGGATGAATAGTATATTAACCATATCTGACGAAAATTGCTGCATTACATAAATTATGAAATATCGCATGATGAAAGGCTGCCAGTTGCCAAAAATGCCAGATTTATTAAAACTAAATTATTTAATGTCATGTGTAAGTTTCCGTATTAAAGTAACTCGGGTGTTATTTTAGTGATGTGAACTTTATTGATGTTAATGCTGCTGTTGTGAACTTGTTGCAGGTCCAGTGTTTAGCTGCAGAGCTCTGACGTCACTCCGTCTTTCCGTCAGCCGTGTCGATCTTTACTTCTAATGCAATTAAACAAGTTTGGTAAAGTTGTCTTTTTTTTAAAAAAAAAGGCAAATATAGTTGAATGCCGACACGTGGTTTAAAGTTACTTTGTGTTTATTTGAACGCTTCTACATGAATAATGAGGGGTAGAAATGTGTGTGACAGCTGTAAGCTAGCTCGCTAAGCTAAGTGAAGTGAAGTGGCGCTGGGAGTTTCTGCTTGTTGGGACTTTTGGCCGCGGGGCTGCGGGCTCCACGCCGCCGGACTCCGCGCTCTCTCTCCCTGCGTGACAGCAGCGACTTACCGGAGTTTTCCGCTGAGGCTCGTCGTCACTGGTTGCGGCGGCTGAGCACGTAGCTCCGACGTCAGCTCTGATGAAGCGGCGCAGATCAGAAATGTCGCTGACGCAGAACATCAGAACATACGAGAGAACTCAGCGCGCGGCCAGTGCACTACAGTGTGGGCGGGGCCAAGTGCACTGACTAACACTCACACACACACACACACACACACACACTCAACTTAACTCAACTTCACTCAACTCAACTCATCCATCCATTATCTTCCGCCTCGTCCTGTATTAGGGTAGCGCCCATCCAGCGGAGAATGTTTCGGGCGCTGGGCAGATACACCCAGGACAGGGTGCCAATCTATCGCTGGGCACACACTCACTCACACAGACACAAACCCACACACACTCACACACACACACACACACACACACACACTCAACTCAACTTATCCATCCATCCATCCATCCATTATCTTCCGCCTCGTCCTGTATTAGGGTAGCGCCCATCCAGGGGAGAACGTTTCGGGCGCTGGACAGATACACCCAGGACAGGGCGCCAATCTATCGCTGGGCACACACTCACTCACACAGACACAAACCCACACACACTCTCACACACACACACACACACACACACACACACACACACTCAACTCAACTTATCCATCCATCCATTATCTTCCGCCTCGTCCTGTATTAGGGTAGCGTCCATCCAGGGGAGAACGTTTCGGGCGCTGGACAGATACACCCAGGACAGGGCGCCAATCTATCGCTGGACACACACTCACTCACACAGACACAAACCCTCACACACACACACACACACACACACACTCAACTCAACTCAACTCATCCATCCATCCATCCATCCATCCATCCATTATCTTCCGCCTCGTCCTGTATTAGGGTAGCGCCCATCCAGGGGAGAACGTTTCGGGCGCTGGACAGATACACCCAGGACAGGGCGCCAATCTATCGCTGGGCACACACTCACTCACACAGACACACACACACACACACACACACACACACTCAACTCAACTTATCCATCCATCCATCCATCCATTATCTTCCGCCTCGTCCTGTATTAGGGTAGCGTCCATCCAGGGGAGAACGTTTCGGGCGCTGGACAGATACACCCAGGACAGGGCGCCAATCTATCGCTGGACACACACTCACTCACACAGACACAAACCCACCCACACACACACACACTCACACACACACTCAACTCATCCATCCATCCATTATCTTCCGCCTCGTCCTGTATTAGGGTAGCGGGAGGGGGGGGTTCCCCTTGCCCATCAGGGAAGAACCCAGGACAGAGCAGCAATCTATCGCTGGGCACACACTCACTCACACAGACACAAACCCACCCACACACACACACACACACTCAACTCATCCATCCATTATCTTCTGCTTTGTCCTCTACTACAGTCACGGTGAGGTTCCCCATGCCCATCCAGGGGAGAACGTTTCGGGAGCTGGGCAGATACACCTAGGACAGAGCGTCAATCTATCAGTGGGCACACACTCACTTACTCACACAGACACAAACCCACAACCATACACACAGACACACACACACACACTCAACTCAACTCATCCATCCATCCATTATCTTCTGCTTCATCCTGTACTAGGCTCGCGGTGAGGTTCCCCATGCCCATCCAGGGGAGAACGTTTCGGGAGATGGGCAGATACACCCAGGACAGGGCGCCTGAGCACACACTCACTCACACAGACACACACACACACACACACACACTGAACTCATCCATCCATCCATTATCTTCCGCTTCATCCTGTACAAAGGTCGCGTTGAGGTTCCCCATGCCCATCCAGGGGAGAACGTTTCGGGCGCTGGGCAGATACACCCAGAACAGAGCACCAATCTATCGCTGGGCACACACTCACTCACACAGACACAAACCCCTCCCCCCCCCCCACACACACACTCAACTCAACTCATCCATCCATTATCTTCCACTTCATCCTTTACTAGGGTCGTGGTGGTGGGGGGGTGTTCCCCATGCCCATCCAGGGGAGAACATTTCGGGCGCTGGGCAGATATACCCAGGACAGGGCGCCAATCTATTGCTGAGCACACACTCACACAATTACACAAGCAAACACACATACACACACACACACTCAACTCATCCATCCATTATCTTCCACTTCGTCCTCTACTAGGGTCGTGGGGGGGTGTTCCCCATGCCCATCCAGGGGAGAACTTTTTGGGCTCTGGGCAGATACACCCAGCACACACTCACTCACACAGACACAAACCCACACACACACACACTCAACTCAACTCATCCATCCATCCATTATCTTCCACTTCATCCTTTACTAGGGTCATGGTGGTGGGGGGGTTCCCCATGCCCATCCAGGGGAGAACATTTCATCTTGTACTGGGCAGATACACCCAGAACAGGGCGTCAATCTATCGCTGGGCACACACACAATTACACAATAATAAAATAGTATAATAATACTTATAATCATTCATTCATTATATTCCACTTATTCCTCTACTAGGGACGAAGGGGTTTCCCCAAGCCCATCCAGGGGATAAAATTTTAGGCGCTGGAAAGATCTATCCGTCATCACACTTACTCACACAGACACAGACACACACACAAACAGAAGCACACACTATATGGGGCAATTTATTCATTCATTATCTCCCGCTTTATCCTCTATTAGGGTCGCGGTGGGGTTCCCCATGCCCATCCAGGGGAGAACGTCTCGGGCGCTGGACAGATACACCCAGGACAGGGCACCAATCCATCGCTGGGCACACACTCACTCACACAGACACATTCTATATGGGGCAATTTTGAGAATTCAATTGACTTGTTCCATGTTTTTGGACTGTGGGAGGAAACCGGAGAACCCGGAGGAAACCCACGCAGACACGGGGAGAACATGGAAACTCCACCCAGATGGGGATTCGAACCGGGAATCCCTAGCGCTGAGAGGAGAACGTGCTAACCACTAAGCCACCGTGCCGCCGGGGCAATTTAGAATATTCAATTTACCTTGAATCAATGTTTTTGTACTCTGGGAGGAAACCGAACAAAAAAGCACTGAAAAGCAAAGTGTAGGTTAGATCTGGGCCAGAATCTGCTAAACTTACGCCTACACTGTTAAGAATCTCTAATAGGGAGAACTACTTGTCTTCTAAACATCCTATCTGTATCTCAATAATTTCTACTAAATCCTCAACTATGGTTGTGGGGGGGGACAAGGTATCAAACCACCACTGAGCAACCTTCTTAAGCTTATCCCCACTTTAGGTTTCGCAACTGGGCATGGTGGGGGACCCCCCCCCCCCCCCCAACCTTCCACTACTAGTGACCCTATTAGAGATTCTTTGCAGTGTAAGTGTAAGTTTAGTAAGATTTTGGCCCAGATCTAACCCACACTTTGCTTTTTCATCTGGCTCAGTTGCAGCATTGATTGACCTCATTTGGATGGACCACTCAATGTTGGCCGGATATGCACACGATTAGTGTCGTACTTCAGCTAAAAGGGCCTCATATGTGGGTAGTACTGTTCATGTGATGTGTTTTGGGTTATATGGGTCCATTGCATATGAGGGCCACTTTGGTCTCAGTTTGCCAGTGACGTCATTATATGTTATCTGGGTTGTTATTGTTAAATGAGCGTTTACAATTATAGCAAACTATTACTCATTCATTCATTCATTATCTCCCGCTTTATCCTCTATTAGGGTCGCGGTGGGGTTCCCCATGCCCATCCAGGGGAGAACGTCTCGGGCGCTGGGCAGATAGACCCAGGACAGGGCGCCAATCCATCGCTGGGCACACATTCACTCACACAGAAACACTCTATATGGGGCAATTTGGAGAATTCAGTTGACTTGATCCATGTTTTTGGACAGGTGGGAGGAAACCGGAGAACCCGGAGGAAACCCACGCAGACACGGGGAGAACATGGAAACTCCACCCAGATGGGGATTCGAACCGGGAATCCCTAGTGCTGAGAGGCGAACGTGCTAACCACTAAGCCCACAAACTATTACTTTAATATATAAATACAATTATTTTGGATTCTAAAATAAATAAGCGTTATATAAAATTAAAATTATGAGATGCAGTAAATGTTCGACGAAGTTACAAACTTGTTGGAATAGTTGTTTATCTTCCACAGCTCTGACGTCATTCCCTGTCTCTTCGCTAACTCATTTTAATATCTCTAAACTTTAATCTAACTGCAAGTTCCTACAACTTATTACTTATTTACTAACACGTGACGTAATCTGTGGTTCTGTATGAGAACATCTGCGTAAATGTCTAAAAATGTATTTGTTATTCTCATAATTTAATGAAAAGCTTGCGTAAATGTGGAATTCAGAGCCACCTAGCGGCTAAAGACTGCACGTGCTGGTTAAATGAGCAGTTTATTATTTGTAGTGAAATTATAAATGGTGGCGAACATGTACAATAAGAATGTACATTTAAAACTAGACTAGTAATATTTTCTGTTTCAGCGTATTAGATGGAATCAGAGCATAAGTAGATTCAATTATCATTTCATTAATGCTTTAAATCTTGCCAAATGGGCGGCATGGTGGCTTAGTGGTTAGCACGTTCGCCTCTCAGCGCTAGGGATTCCCGGTTCGAATCCCCATCTGGGTGGAGTTTCCATGTTCTTCCCGTGTCTGCGTGGGTTTCCTCCGGGTTCTCCGGTTTCCTCCCACAGTCCAAAAACATGGATCAAGTTAATTGAGTTCTCTAAATTGCCCCATATAGAGTGTGTTGGGGTGTGTGAGTGTGTGCCCAGCGATGGACTGGCGCCCTGTCCTGGGTCTGTCTGCCCGGCGCCCGGGACGTTCTCCCCTGGATGGGCATGGGGAACCCCACCGCGACCCTAATAGAGGATAAAGCGGGAGATAATGAATGAATGAATGAATCTTGCCAAATCTTTGTAAGCATGGATTGCTGATGGGCGGCACAGTTGCTTAGTGGCTTTGCTCACACACTCCAAAAACATGGATTCAAGTTAAAATAACCTGCTAAGTTGCCCCAGGGCAGCACGTTCGTCTCTCAGAGCTAGGTATTCCAGGTTCGAATCCCAATATGGGTGGAGTTTCCATGTTCTCCCCGTGTCCGTGGGTTTCCTCCGGGTTCTCTGGTTTCCTCCCACAGTCCAAAAATATATATCAAGGTCAATTGAATTCTCCAAATTGCCCCATATAGAGTGTGTTCGTGTGAGTGTATGCCCAGCGATAGATTGGTGCCCCCCCCTTCCGCGACCCTATCAGAGGATAAAGCAGAATGGATAAGTTGTCCCCATTATGGATGGATAAGTTGTCCCCAATATTTCACAGCAGTAGTTTGGCACCCTGTTCTGTGTGTATCTGCTCAACACCTGGAACATTCTCCCCTGGATTGGCATGGGGAACCCCCCTCCTCCCACGATTCTTGTATAGGATTAAGTGGAAGATAATAAATAGTTGATGTTACTAGTTGGGCGGCACGGTGGCTTAGTGGTTAGCACGTTCGCCTCTCAGCGCTAGGGATTCCCGGTTCGAATCCCCATCTGGGTGGAGTTTCCATGTTCTCCCCGTGTCTGCGTGGGTTTCCTCCGGGTTCTCCGGTTTCCTCCCACAGTCCAAAAACATGAATCAAGTCAATTGGATTCTCAAAAATTGCCCCATATAGAGTGTGAGTGTGTGCCCAGCGATGGATTGGCGCCCTGTCCTGGGTCTATATGCCCAGCGCCCGAGACGTTCTCCCCTGGATGGGCATGGGGAACCCCACCGCGACCCTAATAGAGGATAAAGCGGGAGATAATGAATGTTACTAGTTTGAATATTATAATCCTACTAAGGAAAGGACACTATCACCCCCTAATGGTGTGATGACCTCTAAACAAGAGAAAATTGGTGTTTATAAAATTATAATTATTTTAAACAGTTATTTAATCATAATAACTGGAGACAACACAAAAACAGAGACAAATGCATGACTTTGTATGAATAAATACAACCTGTACTGCAAGAAGGGGAGGAAAAACCCTGCTGTCTAAATAGTTTAGATTTTCTGAGTAGAAGCAGTGGCAAGTTCTGTAAAAGAATTATTAAACTACCACCGCTACCAGTATTAAAATGCCACTCTGTATCCTACAGCCAACACCGACCTTAATGAAAAGTAAAGTGATCCCGCCGTGTCTTTGACAC